>JANBXA010000735.1:44652500-45242500 GCA_030556225.1 Cricetiscus sungorus | reverse complement strand
TGCCTCTGAAAGCAGCCTCCATTCAACAATCAAAAGGAAGTGTCTCCATTTTGAATTGGGGATCAGGAAGTCTGTGAACGTTCTTATAGATCCAGAGCAGGTACTGTAGGTTTGAGCCTCCACTAGAATCCTTGTGTCCATCTCAGCGGAGACTTGGGAGTCACCCTGGGGAGAGGAGGATCCTGTTGGGTGTAAGAAGAGAGTGAAGGTCCTTACTGTTGCTGGGCTCTGAAGCATGCCTATAAGCACTCCTGAGGCCATGACAAGGGGACATGAATTCATTGCCTTTCTTCAGGGTTGATAGTAAGACCCTGTGGGTTTCCAAAATAGTAATATTTACTGTTGATTAAAATCTTTATGAATACCACAGTGGGGGGGGGGATACTGAATGGCTTTATTTTCAATGTGACAACTCTCTGAAAATAGTTACATATTTGTATATTATATATGTCATATACCCATATGCGGTGGTTTTTAATAAGAATGGCCCCCATGGGCTCATATATTTGAACAGTTGTTGGAACTGTTTGGGAAGGATTTGGAGGTGTGGTCTTGTTGGGGGCATCCCTGGGGGTGGCTTTAATGTTTAAAAGGCCCATGCCATTCCCTGTTTGCTCTCTCACACTGTCTCATGGTTATGCCCTAAGAAGTGAGTTCTCAGTTATTGCTCCAAGACCGTGTCTGCCTGTCTGCTGTCATCTCCCTGTCATGATGGTAGTGGACTCATCCTCTGAAGTCAAAAGACTTCATCAAACACATTTTCACTATGTTTCCTTGTCCGTGTCTCTTCATAGCAACATAAAAAACAACTAAGACATTCTATTAATGATCAGAGCAAGTATAACAGATAATATATCACACATGTAATGTGTTAATATACATGTAAAAAATGTACATATGGTATGTGCCATACTTTGTTTATGATATGATCTAGATCCATCTATAACTTGACAATAAGACAAATGAGGCAGATATTTGGATATTATTTCCCAAGAGAAATATGTGTATGACCAATAAGCACTTGAAAATATCAACCGAATATTATTTGTCATCAGGAGAATATAAATTAAAACTAATTAGCTCTCGCTAGAATAAGACTCCCACAGCACATTTTGCAGAGGAGCAGAACCTGGAGCTCTTGCACACCCATCATATGGGAGCTCACTTTGGAGCTGGCTGGGCAGTTTCTAATAAATCTAAATGGGGGGGGGGCATTGAGTGAGAAATACCCCATGGGCACTTGATGTCCAGTAGGTGGCAGCATTTGGGAAGGGTATGGAATGCTTAGGGTGCGGAACCATGCAGAAGGAAGTGTGTCGCTGAGGGCAGGCTTTGAGAGTCACAGCTTTGCTGCACTTCTTTCTGCTTTCTTCTTGCCATGGGAGTTTTGATCTCCCAGCCTCCGCTGCAGCGCCTGCTGACATGCCTCCCCCTCTATTACAGACTCTCCCTCTGGTACTGTAAGCTGAAATAAACACTTCCGTAAGTGGCTTCTGGTTGCGGTGTTTTATCACAGCAACAGAACGCAATGAATGTATTAACCATCTGCCTATTCAGCTATTCACCCTCACATATTCCCACAAGGGGAACAGAACATGTGTCTTCACAAGGGTTTCACACAGTGGAGTGGGGAGGAACATAGCCCCCACCACAGTATGTTTCCCTGATTTCTTTCCTGCTACACAGAGAAACTGCAGGCCTCCGCAGACACAGGCTGGCCTTTTGTAAAATACAGCTGTCAATACACCTAGAAAGGAAAGCTAAGGAAGGAAGTAGTCAGCCAGTAGATATAAGCAAGATTTTCAACCCACGTTATTCTGCCTGACCAGGAAAGATCTTTACACAGGAAGAGGTCGTGGGGGCTCCTGCTTCGCAGAGTTGACCACAGGTATCTGTTACTTGGGAGACCCTGTTCGTTACCTGTACAGTGAGTCAGTCAGTCTCTCTGTTTGCCTCCTTAGCCGACCTTCCATACCACGTTGGCTCATCCGAGTCTATAACCCATTTGTTTAGCTTTATATAAGGTATGAGCTCTAACTGACCTGACCCCTTGTGTACATGTGTGGCTCTTGTGTTTAGATATATTAATAAATGTGTGTTTCTTTAGTCTGACTGCTACCAGTTTAATAATAGAATGAAATCACAATGCTTCAGAGAGAGCATGCTACTTTTAAAACCTCCTTATCCTCTCAACAGCTTGATTTAAACTATCACAAACTAGAAACAACTCAAATATCCTTGACATCCATGTAATAGTACATTATTAAGTGAAACAAAAGATTGCTGTTGATACATGCATCAATATCAATGAAACTTAAAAAAAGTTATCCAAATGGATAAAAAAAAAACATAGCAGAAGAAACCAGCAACTGGATATAAAGTCACAATTTCCCCTGAGATGAAGCTGTCAATCTTGGAGGGAAGTTCCTTAAGCCAGGGTTTTTGTAAGAGGAGATGAAATAGTAGGATGTTCTATGGGGAGGTGAAATGTTCCAGTCTGTAGGGAAACTTCTTAAGCTCAGGAAGTAAACAACTCAAAAGCTCCAGGAAGTTCCCAAATTCAACAAGATTCACTAGGTCCCTTCTTCTCCAAACCTATATAAGCAGTCAAGACACTTTCAGATGAGCCTAGTGGCCTTGAGACAGCAGAGATCAGCTGACCTTCCTGAAAGAGACTCAAACCAACTGAGCTGCCCAGAGAGGATATTCTTCAGTTTGTTGTGCTGCCTGCAGATCATTCAGTACAATTCAGGCTTCCAGCTAGCTTCTACTCATGTCTGTGTGTACTTTTCATGATAGACTCATTGTTGAGTCATTTCTGCTCCTGTAAGTAGCCCCTCACCCACATTCCTGTAAATCACCCTGATACAACTCATTGGTTGACCAAATTGGACTCTGGTGGCATCATTACCTTGGTATGTCATCGGTTTCTTCTCTGAGGTCAGGAGACTAGACATTTGTTCATGCCTTCCAAGGAATAGTATCACTCAACGCTGGTGTTGGGGCTGGAAAATTGATTATGTTGAAGGGAGCCATCATGAAACTTTTGGCATTAGTGGGAGTGCCTTGATGATAATAGTGGTTTGATCACAAAACTAAGCATGCCGTGCCATTTAGACACATGAAGTAAAATGACCTTTAATCGTATTTGAAAGCATAGAAGAAATAAAAACCTTGATTGTAAAATAATGAACTGTCACAGTTCTCTCTTAGGCATTCTGGCAAATAACTGGCATCAGTGGTACATAAAAGCTACAGTGGCCTCAGGACTGACAACACATGCTCTGACAGCAGGACTAGCCAACACTTTAATTCACTCAGGAGATGGGTGCTTCCCTGTCTGAGCAGCAAAAGGCTGAATGAATGATAGGAATATAATGCTATTCTAGGCTGGAGCACAAGGAGTCTTGCAGAAGCTGGTAGAGACACACTCATAAAGTGCTTGTATATAACCCACAGGCTCTATACATCCTATTTAACCACTGAAGCACATATTTCTAATATCCTTTTTGTTAACTGGAGCACTCTTATGGAAAGAAATACTAGAAGCACCATGCTGAAAGTTCTTCAAGCGTACCCATGTCTGGAACATGGATCATTTTAGAGAGCTTAAAATTCTCCTTTGGCTGTTAGATTGAAAACCTAACTCATGGGCAAACAGACTTCTGCATGCTTACAATTAAATACTGCAAATTTTATATTAACGCTGATAAATAATATTTAAGCCAAAATAAAAGATAGATCTGTACTTCGATCTTCTGTCTACCTATTTAGTACATACTTGTCAAGTCAAAAACACAATCTGTCGCTCAAGGGCAATAAGAGGAGGTTCTATTTTGGAGCCAAATGTGAGAAACCATGGCCTGGAAACACAGGTTACCCCAGATTCCATATTTCCATGTGGTGAGAGGATGAAGCCTTTAACATAAAAGAGCAAGGACAGAAATCAAGACAATTTCCCAAGCACAGTGGTCGAACGACAGTGCTTATGGCAAGCAGAGTGTAAGGGAGTCTGTCAGAGACTGAAGATGCTCTTGGGCAGTGTCTGATCTCCATTTTTGAGTAGGAGCAAGGTACTCTGTGCATTCCAAAGGACTGACCTAATGGTCACAGAGACGTCAGGTCAGGAACAGAGGAGAACAATAAGTGACTGACACTTGGAACATTCCGGACCCTCCAATCATTGAAGTCCTAACCAGCTAATGAGCACTGCAGAAAGTCCCATGGAAGAGGCTGTTCTATGTAGAACGGTTTATGAATGTTCCTAGGAACACTTAAGATTGCTCTTAGACTAGGTCGGTGGTTTGTCTCATCTGCACACTGGAATCATGTAGGGCATCTTCAAACAGCCTAATGCCCTCATCCAATTGTTAGAGATGGTGGTGACAGTGATGTATGCTGTCTCTCTGGGTACAGTGATTTCATTGAGTACTTCAGACCACTCCAGTGCAGTGACCTCAAATATGACCCTCAGGACAGGGAAAAACAATATTAGCTCAGGACATATTTCAGAAATACAACCCCCTAGACTCCACCTCAAAATTCTTTATTTGTTCATATATAGGATCCCACATAGTGGGGCTCATCATGAATTAGCTATATAGAGCAGGATGTCCTTGAAATCCCAATCTTCCTCCCTCTGTTTCCCAAAGCGATTATAGGCTTATACCACCCATCCGGGCCACCCCAGGATGCTTGAGTAAGAGACTCAGAAGCTGTGGCCCATCAGCCCCTGTCCTAAAACACCTTCCTGGGCGATGCGGATCCGTGCTCAGGTTCGCAGCTATTGTTACTGGTGGTTGAGTGGAGGGCTGCTGGCTTGACCTTCACTCTTTGCCAGCTTGCTACACTGTGGATTCTCCGGGTGTTATGTGCCTGCTTTAGCTTTCTAGAAACTAAATTCTGATCACCAGCCAGTCATGTCACCGGAACTCGTGTTGCTAAAGCTTGACTCTGAGCCTGAGTGCCCACTCACAGTAAGACAAAAGCAATCTGTGCATGTGGGAACAGAAATGCAGCCTGGGGGGGTGGCTGTACTTGTGCATGATGACAAAAGAAAGGTGTAAGTACTCATCATTTACACAAGAGTTCAGATTCCCAAAGGTTACAAAAGCAAAACTGCTGGTGGGTGATGTCCTTCTGCATGTGTGCTTCTCTTATTGGTTGATGAATAAAACATTGATTGGCCAATAGCCAGGCAGGAAGTATAGGTGGGGCTGGGAGATGAGGAGAATTCTCAGGAGGAGATGCAGGGAGAGGTCTGGGATGAGACATCATGTAGTTACTGAAGGAGTAACATGCTGGAGCCTTCTCCGATAAGATAAGGCCACATAGAAATACATAGATTAGCAGTTAAGGGTTAATAATTAAGAGAGCACTAGCCAGTAATAAACTTGAGCCATTGGCCAACATTTTCTAATTAATATAAATCTCTGTGTGTTTATTTGGGGCTGAAAGGCAGCGGGGACCAGGAGGGACAGAGCCTCTGTCCACAAGCTTCTTTCTTTTTTCCTCAAAAACATCTTCCCAGAAAGCATTTAGCCTGGTTTCTCTCACATTGCCTCACCTTTCAGTGCCTTGGGAGAGAAGAGAGAGGTGACACAATAGGAATGGTTTGTGAGCAGTTTGGTCTCAGAGGAACACACTGCCTCACATGCCCAGAGCTGCTTTGCTGAGCAGCATTTCAGCCTGGCTAGCAGGACTATAGGAAGGGGAGAAATAGTCACTGACTGAAGTCCATTGTCTTTCTCTCAAAGTTTGTCATTTGAAGGTCTTTTTCTCCTGCGTCACCCCTTTCTTCAGTTACACCAGATTTCATGATTTACACATGTCTTCAGACAAAGAAGTAAAATTGCCCCCAAATGGAAATGAGCCTCAAGTAAGACCGCCTCCCTCCCTCGTGAGGACAACTGTGTCAAATATGTCAAATATATATATATATATATATATATATATATATATATATATTTAATTTGTGGTGTAACAAAGCAACTGGGAATCAGAATGCAAAGCTAGTCACAGACACGGAGCCAGGCAATGGTGACCCACACCTTCAGTCCTAGCAGCCACACTAGTTAGTGGTAGAGGCTGGGATGCTGTGGTACACCCCTTTATCCCAGGACTCAGAAGTCAGGCAGATGGAACTCTGTTAGCTCAAGGCCACAGAGAGCTACATGAAACTGATCCAGTCTAAAAGAGAAACAGCTCACCAAAAGGTGAGCACTTGGGATCTTCCGCCTTTATCCCAGCACTGGGGATACAGCGGCAGCAGGGATGTGGCTGGGCAAAGAGGGGCATATGAGGTGGGAGGAGGCAGGCTCGGTGGAGAGCAGTGCAGTCAGGGTTGCACTCTGAGGATTCGTGGAGACAGGCTCACCCATTTCAGTCTGAGGCAGAGGTGAGAGCAAATGGCTGGCTGCCTTGATTCTCTGACCATCAGCTTGAACCTCAACATCTGTCTCTGGGTTTTTATTATTCCTGTTACAGGCAACTACCCACAATTGTGAGGCTGTACTCTGAAGCCAGGGATATCATCTCGTGAAATTCAGTTGTTCCCTTTAAGCGGTGACAGTGATTTTGACATCCCCGGAATCCTTGTATAGCCAGACTGGAGATAACGATCCACCAGATCCCTAGCCAGTCAAGACCATCTGGTCTATCGACGGCTCACAGGCCAGGCCCCCTTTTCTCTTTTTCTGAAATAAAATAAAGCCACACGGTTCCTGTTAGCCTTATGAAGATGGCTTTGATATTTTGGGACCTTTTCATTTGTTGTTCTCAGAATGCCCGCGCTGATAAGGCCTCCTCCCTTCCTTCTAACACTGCTCATCTCTTGGCTGCCATTACTGGTTTGAGTGGCTGGAAGCGGCGGATTTTGTCCTCACGCTCTGGCAACCTCTCTTTGCAATCTACATCAGAGTCACTATAGCATCAGGGATACATTTTTTCCCTTAAACTCCTAACTATAAAAGAAGCACAGCTCCCACATGAATAAGTCAAACAGCATTCTTCAGCTGGAAGACACTCAGTGTGAGACCTGAAAGGTAATTCCACACAAACTCCAGACTGCTAAAAGGACACTTAGAACAACATTAAAGATGGGATATGGCTTACACATTATTCTTTCTGTTACAAAACACACAGAATGTGTCTTAAGTTGGCGTAAGCAAACAAAGCTTATTGTCCCTTACCATTAAGTAGAAAGGGTGAGGTTTGCTTCAAAAGAGACTTAAATGGCCAAATAGTTTAGTGGGACCTTTTTAGTGCTCCTTTTTTCTTTTTTTGGTTCCATATGCACAGTTTTGTCTCCTTGTCCCAGCAGTCTCCTGCCTCATGGGTCCAAGATGACTGTCAGAAGCTCCTGGGGAAGCCTCTGTAAAATTAAAACAATGATAGAAGCGGAGATATATACTCATTTGCATGGATTTTGTAACTTTAATGTATCCATAAATCTACAATGGTCATAAAAATACCCCAACCCCAACCAGGACTTGGAACAATCACTCGTCTGTCTGTGAACTTGTCATTAGTCCAGATTGCCTGGGATTACTCTTTACTATAGTCCCCGAGATTGGATCTGTTCAATCAACAGTTATACCTGAATCCACTCCAATAGAATAAAATTCAAGTTCAAAAACTGAAGCCACAATTTCTGGTACTCAGCAGCTTGTATCAGTGGCTGCCATATTGCATAGGGGAAAGCATTTCTGCCCCTGTAGGAAAGGATGTTGGGAATCTCGGATCTAGAGTTGACTGGGGCTGGGTGTTCCCAGATGGCTTCACTTATGCTCTGAGAGCCTCATTTGTGATGGCTGATACAGCTGGGCGGGTCACAGGCTGGTGAAGTATTCCCAGGGAAGGAGTCTCACTATACCACTGTGTTATGCTGGCCAAAGTAGGCAAAGAACATCTAGCAGAGCATGGTATGTCATCTGTTCGGGGCGTAGTTGAAAAAGAGGTCAGATTTCAATGCATTGTGGTGGATGACTGCTAGAAACTGTAAAAGGTTTACATTCTTAATAATAAGAAAATTATCAACATGGATATAAACATGAGGAAATTAAAACTCAAAGTTAGGAAGAAATTATGCCATTGCTTATTTTACATAGTTTTATATCATATACCAATTAAATTAGCTATACTAAATATATATATATATATATATATATATATATATATATATATATATATATATATATTTAGGAACTGGTAAACAAGGAGGCTCACTAAGAAAGGGTAAGATAACAGGGAAAACTATCTTAAAAACTTTTAAAAATAAACTACACCCTAAGCTAGCTTATTTTAGCAAAATTATGTTGTTAAGGCATAGTTAAAGAGTTCCTACAGAACATCACAAGAAGTCAGGGTGTGGGACTGAGAGTACATGAACGTGCTCACCTGGGTTCCAGCTCTGACAGGTGCCCATCAGGCTACAGGAGCTGAAGATTCATGGCTCACGACCCCCACTCCTTGGAGCCAGGTTCCTCCACGCCTCGGGCTAAGGTATCGTGCAGTCACATCCCTGAGCGTTAGTCCCGAGCTAATTAGTAACTCCGTGGAAATAAAGTGAGTGATTCCTGCAGTCTTAAGATGTTTCTGACTTAGTAACAGAGGCGGCCTTTGTCATGAGTAGTTATTTAGCTCCCCAGTGAGTTAAATCTCTCTGAGGAGCTGGAAAGGTGGCTAAGCAGCTAAGAGAACGCACTGCTGGTGCGAAGGACCTGAGTTTTGTTTCCAGCATCCTTTCCTGGAAGCTCATGATCGTGACCACCAGTAACTCGTTTCCGTTTATCCTGGGGACCCTGCATGCATCCGGTGCCTGCACAGACAAGCACACACATAGACACAGAATTAAAAATGAGTTTAAAAATTAAAATAAATAAATATGGGTTTTCATTCTTACGCTGAGGCCTGCGTGTGTGTGTGTGTGTGTGTGTGTGTGTGTGTGTGTGTGTGTGTGTGTGTGTGTAGGGGGGTTCCTGGCCCTGCCCTGATAAAGGATAGACTTTATCTGATGATGGAAGCTACAGAAAAGCTGGCCCTTCAGTTGTGCACTGAAACTACAATTTTTCTTTCTGTTGTTGAGGAGCCATGCTTAAGACACCTGTCTTTTGGAGGGTATTTTTTTTTATGTAAACCTTCATCCTTATTTGATAGTTTTAAATTTACAGAAAAGTGAAGTAAGATACTTAGACTTCAATTCATTGAGGTTTAGAATGTTACTTGTGACCTAATCGGTTACCTATACTAAGAAATG
Source organism: Cricetiscus sungorus (assembly GCA_030556225.1). Classification (NCBI taxonomy): domain Eukaryota; kingdom Metazoa; phylum Chordata; class Mammalia; order Rodentia; family Cricetidae; genus Cricetiscus; species Cricetiscus sungorus. The sequence goes on along the minus strand of JANBXA010000735.1, from coordinate 45,233,244 downwards.
GTACCCGTGGACTTGAGAATATATTGTACTCTGTTTTAATTGTTGGCTGGAGTGCTCTTTATACCCATAGGTCCAGACTGTGGATATGACCCAGATTGTTATTTATAGTGAGACATCAAAATAATCTTCAAATGTTGATGAGATTTTTATTTCTTCTTTCAATTTTGTCCATTTTTGCTTGGTGTGTTTGTTGTCACTTTTTAATGGATTTATCCTTATATATTATTATATGTTATAGTGTTATATATACCAATATATATAACTAACTTAGTTAGACATGGCTGTATAACACTTTAGTTCTATATAAACTACCTATACATATATATGTATACACACACACACACACACACACACACACATATAAAATTATTTCTTCTTTGTTTCTTGTAGTAATTTTCTCAATTTCAGTATTATTTTCTCGATTTTAAATATTAACATAGTTACTCAGCTCTTTCGGTTACTATTTGCATAAATTAATTTTTTCCTCCTTTTAGCCTATTTATATCAAATAGATACAGTCTCTTCTAGATGGTTTATAATTAAATCTTGCTTTACTTAATGCATTATTCCAACCCTGCCTTTAATTGGAAAGTTTAATCCATTTACATGTAATATAATTACAAAGACATGAGTGCTTAACCCTACCAATTTCCCTTTATTTTCTAATGATGGCATCCTTTTGGTTCCTTGGGGCCTCTATGATTTCATTCTTTTGTGTTAGACATATTTAATAGCCTTTTTTTATTCCTGTTTCTCCTAGCATAGCTATTTCCTTAATGCTATGCCTGCACATCCTAATTAACATTTAAGAGTATACTAATCTAGTTCAAACTGTTATCAATACACTATCAAGTATTATGGAAGCTGTGGTCCTATGTAACTTCATCTCTCTGTTTTTATTGTCACAAAATACAACTTCATGCGACATAGTCTCAGAATTATGTTTTTATAATTTTAAATACAGGCAAAAGCATTTTAAACCTGAAACCCTTCAATACTGATTTTTTTTTCTGTTTTGTTGTTGTTGTACACAGGACAGATTCCTGTAATTATTTTAAGTGAGTAGTCCAGTGGTATTAAACACATTCAGTTCTTATAATTTTCCCTACTTTCCATCTGTAACTTCTTTGGTCCTGAAAACTGAAATTAAATACCTGACAAACAGTATCTTGCTCCCCCATTCGGAACTTACAGTAATCACTGTTTTGTGTTTTCTGTCCCTCTCCCCCTCAATAAGTGTAACCAGACCATATTTAGCTTTTTGTGACTTGTTTATTTCACTTAGCACAATGTTTTCAACAGTTTCTCTATGTGAGTGTGGCTGGCAAGACAGCTCAGCAATAAAGGTGCTTGCCACCAGACCTTGTGGTGGTAGATCTATTATTTATGATTCGTTAAAGCTTGCCTGAGGATTCAGAAAGCAAAGCCAGCCTCAAACGATAGCGATCAGGCAGTGGCGACACACACCTCTAATCTCAGCAGCCAGAAGCTAGGAGGTGGTGGTACTTACCTTTAATCCTAGGACTCAGGATTAAGAGATAGATGATCTCAGTGAGTCCAAGGCCACCCAGATCTACACAGATTGATCCAGTCCTAAAGAGAAACAGCTCAGGCAAAGTTGATCTCAGCACCTGTGATCACACACCTTTAATCCCAGCACTGGAGACATATAAAAGATAGGATCAGGGTCCTCAGTGGTCAGTATGAGGCACTCATTCTCCAGCCACATTGAGGATAGGAAGACATTGAAGTCTCAGGATTCTCTAGCCACGCTGAGGAGAGGTAACAGTCTGGGGTTTGGTGGAGCCAGGATCGTGTTTCAGTCTGAGGTAGAGTGAGAGCTAGTGCCCGGCTGCTTTGCTTTTCTGATCTTCAGTTTGAAGCTTGAACCCCATCACCAGTCTCCGGGTCTTTTATTTATTGTGTTTCAAACCCTGATGATGTGTGTTCCATTGTTGGGACCAAAATGGTGGGAGGAGAGAAGTTACGTCTACAATCTGCCCCTTGTCCACACACACACACACACACACACACACAGAGAGACAAAGAGAGAGAGAGAGAGAGAGAGAGAGAGAGAGAGAGAGAGAGAGAGAGAGAGAGAGAGAGAGAGAGAGTTTATCTATGTGATGGCATATGTCAAAATTCCCTTTTTCTCCATACAGAGTTGTATCTTACTGTACGTATACACTGTAGTTTGACAATGCATTCATCTGATGATTGACACTTGTATAGCTTCCGCAGCATTTCAGTTATGAACAATGCTGCTATGGACAGAGATGCACACAGACACACGTAGATCTCTTTGAATTTCTGCTCTCAGTGTTTGGGGGAGGGGGTTAAATCCAGAAGTAGAATTTCAGGATCACATAGCAAGTTTGCTTTTAAAATTTATTTATTTCTTGTAAGTGTGGGCCATGCGTATGTGTAGGGGTGTGGTTACACACATGTGTGTGGTGGGCAGAGGGTAACATGGATGTTGTATCTTAAAAAATATTTCAATATTGTGTTGAGACAAGGTCTCTCTCTCCTCAAACTTCGCCGTGAAGGAGGTTGCAGGGATCTGTCCACCCTTCTCTTCCACTTCATTGATGATGGGAAGATAGATGCACAATGGCACTCTCAGATTTTCCTATGGGTTCTGGAACCATGAACTTATATATTCATGTTTGCACAGCAAGATGACTGAGATATCTATTCAGTCTAATTGTGTGTTTTTCCCCATTTTTTCTCATTTTTGCAAAACCACATATTGTTTCCACAGCAACAAAAATTATTGGCAGATCCAATTTCAATATGCTCAGTGTGTTCTTCTGAGAGTTTGTAGTTTATGATTTTATATTCAGATTTTGTATATGTTTAAAGTTAATCTCGTGTATGGTATTAGATCTTGCTTTAATTCTTTGCATGTAGGTATCCAGTAATTTCAGCATTGTTGTTTGAAAAGACTGCCTTTACCGCTGATGGGATTGACAAGATCATCAAAATTGGACTGACCATATATGGGGATTTATTTCTTGGGTATTAATTCTATTTCATTAGTTATGTGGCTGATTTCATGTCAGTGCCACAGTTTTGATTATTATAGCTTTGTAGTAAGCTTAGAAATTAAAAAGTGCAAATTTCCATTTTTGTTCAAGAGCAGACACAAAATTTACATTTATTGTTTTTCATGCTGCTTTGTTGGATTTATAGGGTCTTTTTTTTTTTTCTGGTGTGGCCTTCAGGGTTTTCTCCATGTGAGATACATCATCTTTGATCACAGATGTCTTTCTTTATCTATTTAATGTATCTCCTTTTCTTGCTTAATTGCTCCAACTACAACACTCAGTAGTGAGTTGAATAGTTGGTAATTCTTGCTATTTTCCTTGTCTTTTAAATTTTATTTTTCGTGTGTGTGTGTGTGTGTGTGTGTGTGTGTGTGTGTGTGTGTGTGTGTGTGAATCAATGTGTCAAAAGACAACCTCTGTGAGTTGATTCTGTTTTCCCACTATTTGAGTTCCAGGGATTGAACTTGGGCCTTCAGACTTGACAGCAAGCACCTTTCCCAGCTGAACTCTCTTTCTGGTGGTCCCTTGTTCCTGATCTTAAGGGAAAGTTTTAAATCTTTTTCCAAAGAGGTGAGAATAAGTGGATTACATACTTATGGATTTTTATCTCACTAAGGAACTTTCTAATCTGTATCTTTGGATTGGAGAGAGTTTAATACATTTACATAAAAGTATTTATTTATTTAGTCATAAGGAAGAACTTGGGTCATTATTTTCTGTTTGTTTTATTGATTTTCTGTCTTCTTTTATGTTTGGTAAACTGGTTTTTTTTTTTTTTTTTTTTTTTGAGACAGGGTTTCTCTGTGTAGCTTTGCTGACCAGGTTGGCCTGGAACTCACAGAGATCCACCTGCCTCTGCCTTGTCAGTGCTGGAATTAAAGGTGTGTATCACCACTGCTGGGCTAGTCAACTGTTTTTTTTTTTAAATTAATTAACTAATTAATTAAGCTGTGATGCACTTAAAATCCCTTTTAGCTTCTTTTGGTGTACATTTTATAACTATTTTCTTTGTGTTTATATGGAGATTACACTTACTATCCTGAAATTACAATTTTATAACAGGTTAACTCACATACACACACTTAGACACACACACAAACACGCACACACACACAAACGCACACACATAGACACATACATAGATACATACACACAAACGCGCGTGCGCACATACACACACACACACACACACACATAGATAACACACATACACACATAGATACACACACACACATAAACACATACATAGACACACACACACAGATACACATACACCACACAGATACACACACACACATACACACACACACACACACACACACAGGTACACACACATTTTCGCCTTTTATTGTTCAGCACCATCCCTTTCACTTCCTGATATGACAAGATTACATCTTCACACATAGTGATGCAAAACCACAGACTAATAATTGAGTTTTAGTTATTAATTTCTTTTGAAAAAATATTAATTTTATGTACATTGACATTTTGCCTGCACATGTGTTTGTGTGAGGGGGTGTTGTTTCCTCTGCAACTGGAGTTACAGACAGTTGTGAGCTGCCATGTCGGTGCTGGGATTTGAACCTCAGTGCTCTTAACCACTGAGCCATCTCTTCAACTCTTCATTAATCTCTTAAATCATGTAAAAAATCAAAATGTTACAACAGAGAGTTACAACGTTACCTTCATGGCTTTCACTCTTGTCTGCACGAGTGTGTTTTGCGTCTCCCTACAGCTTCCTACATCCATTTCCTTCTGTGCCTCCGTCCCCACCATTCCATTTTAATATTTGCCGTTTCCGTATCCTGCCAGCCTAAATCTTTCTTTGTATTCTTCTACTGAACTTTGGATATTGGTTGTTTTACTTTTTCAGTGGTGGAATTTTAATTACGGCTTCTTGTCAGATTTTCTGTCTTTGTATCCAGCCCTCCATGTTGCTTTTCTTTCTCTGTATTTGTCTGGGCTTTGAGCACCTTGACACATTGTGTTAAAGTCTGTTGTGTGGACTGGCCAGGGCCCTGCTCCAAGAGCGCTTGCTGTTGGTTATTTTCCTTTGAGTGGGATATTCTCTGTGGTTTGTTTTCCTACAAACGTTTTTGAAAGCCAGGTATTCAAATAATAACATTTTGGAGTAATAGTGACCTCTTCTTCAGCTCTGGCTGATTTTTTTCCCCTTTGGCTTTGCTTTGTTTTTTTAATGCCAGAGACTGGAAGAAAGGGTTTTTACCTCCCAGGCAAATACTCCATCAGTGAGCTATCTCCGTAGCTTTTGTAGGTAAAGCCTGATGTTTATTTAAAGGCCTTCTTCCCCTTCTTTATGTAACTCAGTTTCATCTCACTTCATTTCATTTTAATTCAAAGTCCTACTTTTCACCCTCGCTTGTCCTCAAATTTGCAACCTTTCTGCATCCAGAGGCTGGAATTACACATGCCACCGTGCCCAGCTTCCTTCCTCCCTCCCTCCTTTCCTTCCTTCCTTCCTTCTTTGCAGAAGAATCTATATTTTGAGTTTTATAAGGTAGCAACTGTATCCGTCACATTTCCTTGCCTCCAGCTTGTCCTTGGTTTTGCTGTTGCAGTCATAGCATAGTTTGTTTCCTGCTGTTTTGGCCCCATTTTAAAGAGTGTGTTCTCTGTTGTGTCTGATGTCTTTGTAGTTAACTTAGAGGTCAAATGTAATTTGACAGATTTCTTTAAACTCCTAGAACCTCAGTAAGTATAATAATATATCCCTTTCAGTCTGTATGGAGTCTCTGGGCATGGCGAAGCATGCCTTCACATGCCTTCACATGCCTTCACATGTCTTCACATGCCTTCACATGCCTTCACATGGATTTAGACCCCATCTCACCTTTATGCCAGCCTTGCATAGCCTGGGAGGCAGCCAGAGACGGGTACTTCCACTGCGAACTTAAGAAGGGCATTTGTGTATATTGCTAGACGCCTAAGAATTAGTGGGAAAATATCCATGTGCTTATTCTTTAAATTACAGATTCTGTCTTTAATTACGTTGATGCCTTTTTGTCTGTGTGAGGGGCGTCGCTCCACAAGTACAGGAGTCTGAGGAGACCGGAAGAGTTTATTCACTGGAGCTAGAGTAACACAGTGATTTGGAGCCACCCCACCATGTGGGTGCTGGGAACCAAACCCAGCTCTTGTGCAAGAGCAGCCATTGCTCTGAATCAGGGGGCATCTCTCCAGCCCCAAGGCACTCCTTCTTTACATTCCATGGCCTTCATCTTCTGGCTTTTCAGCTCGCCTGTTGTCATGACGATTACTCCTTGCTCTCAGCCGACATAACTAGTACACTTGTCTTTAAATATTTCAGGCAAGTGGGCTGCCTGGCTAGCTCAGTCAGTAGAATCTGAGACTCTGACATGCTCTGGGGAAATTCTCCTTGGGTGTTAACTTCAGCCCTGGGAGAGTTCTGAGTGCGATCAAATGGACACTTTCTCTGCGCTGGGCCTTCGGCAATTACTAACTACCTCTTATCAAGCAGCCGTAACTGTTGGGGCATTCAATTTCATAATGCGCACACAGCATCTGCCTAAATTTAGGCATTGCAAATTAAAGTCAACACTCTGTTAAGTACTGTGTGTTTCCCCCTCTTAAAAACACACTTCTATCTAGACCTAGAAGGACAGGTTTAGAGTTCTGACTCTTTGGAACCCTTTGTGGATTGTGGTGGGTGGGAAGCTGGTTGTGGGCAGAGCCCCGCATGCGTGCTGCTTTTCTTTCTTTCCCTGGCTCCCTCCTCACCATGGGTGGTCTTGTGTGCATCTTTGTGGTCACTCATCAGGCACACTCAAGTCACATCCAGCTTTCCCTTGGTCATCCTTGGGTCTCCTTTCATTATCTCGCTGGTGGTACAGTCAGACTGGAGATGAGTGAGCCAGAGAGCAAGGCCAAAAGGCCTGGATGGAGAACTGGCAGATCTCTGTACCAAGGCTGGCCTGGAATGAGGCTCTGTGTGTGACTCCTAGTCGCTTCTGGAGGAGGTAAGGCTCTCTCTTCACAGTGAGGGCTTAGGGCAGGAGCTCCTCTCTGCTCTGTCTGAGGATGTATTGTCGGTGAGAAAAACCTGTGCTGGCTTAGGGCTTGCTACCTGGCTTAGGGAAGCAGATATCAACACTATATAAAGTAAAAAGTGAATATGCACACTATCCAGAGATAAACTTGCAGGGGGAAATGCAGAGGAGAGCAGGGTGGACCTAGTGTGTGCCTGGAGACAGCACGGTGTGCTGTGTCACTATAGTGTCTTGGGATGAGCTTGACAGAGATGGAAACATTTGCCGAAGATCTGAAGAGTGTGTGGGAGTCAGAAAAGTGGACATGGGGGCAAAAGAACAGTTTTTGGAAGAAGGGGTTGGCTGATCAAAGATTTCAAAGAAGAAGCATGCCTGGGGTGCCCAGGGGACAGAAAGGAGGCCATGGACTTGATCTACGAGGATAGAGGGACACAACAAAGGTTAAAATCAGAGAGACAGACAGCTGTTGGGAAGTCAGCAATTGGGCCTTTCAGGCTATTTTAAAGGCTAGGGCTTTTGCTCTGAGATTAGAAGCCCCCACAGAGTTTAGAGCAGAATGACATCAGCATTCCAGAGGCCTTGGTGCTACAAAAAGAGTGTAAGGGGTGGGGGTTCCTAGAAACCAGGAGGCACTTAGAAGGCATTTGTTGTAATCCAGGACAAAGATGACAGCAGGAACTTGGACCAGAGAGGAAGCAGGAAAAGATTGTAAGTGACTGGACTTGGGATGTAGTTTAAGACAGTCTGAAGGTTCTTCTCAATAGACTAGAGCACACACACATGCACACACACACACACACACACACACAGAAAGAGAGAGAGAGAGAGAGAGAGAGAGAGAGAGAGAGAGAGAGAGAGAGAGAGAGAGAGAGGGGAGAATAGGGAGATGTTAAGAATATACTGAGGCATTCTTTTGCTATTAGCACCTGGAAGGCAGGCTTATTTAACCAAGAGAGAAACAACTGTGTGTAAAACACATATGGGAAGAAGGTCAGGAGCTCTGTTTCTGAGATAGCAAATTTGAGATTTTTATTAGCTACTTGGGGATGTTGAGCAGGCAATTGGACACGCACAGCTGGACTTTGGGAGGGATTGTAGGATGGACAGAATTATAAAGCTGGGATCCATTAGCATTCAGATGACATTTAAAACCTAGAGAGTGGACAGGACCCTTACTAGGGATGAAGGGAACTCTTCTTCAGGAGCCTAGGTCACTGTGGCACTGGGGTCTGGTGGAGGCAGGAAATCCTTGCACTGGAAAATGAGGTTGCAAAAAGAAAGCGTGGCCAGGACTGTGTGAGAAGTCACTGGAAGGGAGCATGTGGATGGCAGTTCGGGAGTTCACTGATACTCTGAGACTATTGATGGGAGAGACCAGACTGGAGAGGGAAACACAGCTGGCCTTAGTGACGTTTTCACTGGAGTGGTGCGCATGGAAGGCCATCGGAAGACAGAAACGGTAGAAGGCAGAGACTGCCATTTGAAAACGTTTTGATGTGAAGAGGAACAGAGTATTGGGGTGATGTGGGTAAGGGACAGTGTTCATTGCGCAGCTGGGGACTGATTTGGGAGACGCACCCCTCACTCTTTTCCGGTAGGGAGGTGAACCATGGAAGCTGCTAGAGCATGATGTGGAAGACTGGAAGTATCCAAGCAGGACACAAAGTCACTGACTGACCGGGAATGTGGCTAAAGTGAGAATATGCTGAGGAGGTCTCAGCACAGGAGCATGTGTGTCGCCATTGTCTATAAGACAGGACAGGGGAGTGTAAGAATGAGCAGAGCAGTTGCTCGTAATGGTAGTGCACTTTAGTGAGGCCCTGTTGGTTCATGTAAGTAGTCACTGATGTAATTTTCAGTGACTAAATATAGAGGCTTTCATGTGTTTATATGATGACATAAATGACCAAACAAAACAATTTAAATTCCCTGTTTTAATGAAGCAAATAAAGTTTATTAAAGAATCAAAATCAATGGCAATTTACATGACAGATGTTTTAATTTTTAAATTTCCAGTTTGGTTGTTATGAAGGCGTACAACCCTGGGTTTGCCTGCTGTGCAGGCAACACTGTAATTCAGGTCACACAGGGTCAAGTGCAGTGACAGTAATTAACAAAACAGAATTTTAAACAGTGAACTCAAAAGTTTAATGCTTTGTGTTTGGGGATTAAGAAGGTTTAAGGTGTGAACATGACATGGCTGGAAGAAACAGTGACAATGCATTAACTGACAACTACAGGAAATCCTTCATAGACCCGAACATTCAGGCTGGGTCCAATGACCTGGAATCCCAGCTGTAGGGAGACAGGCAGGAGTACACTGTGAGTTTGGGGCAAGTTTGGTCTACATAGCTAGTTCTAGGCCAGTCAGAGATATATAGCAAGATGCTCATGCCAAAAAGAAAAATCCCTGTAAGAATATGGGCAAGAAATTTGTAGAGACGAGTGACTGTTGATAGGAGTGGAGGGGGGAACTAAAAATAGGGTGAGAGGCTAGAGTAATGAAAGGCATTGCACACACACATGAAATTGTTAAAGGAAGACATAAGTAATAATAGAAAACCCGCATTTTCTTTATAGGAAAATTATAGAACATGGCTGGAGCTCACGAGTTTTCTCAATAAATATGATCGCGGCTAGACATGTGGGTTGCACACATATTTAAGTTTTAAATCAATCGCAGATGTTCTTAGCTTTCGAATTCATTCACGAGCTCTTCCTAGCTGTCATTCTTTAGAAAACATCTTGAAGGTATAATTTTGACTACAAAAGGCAATTAAGACAAGATGTGAACCTGAGTTTGATAGAAAATATACATTACAATTACTCGTTCTTTCATTATTTTGTACATGGAATTTCACACGGTGGATCCTCCAAGGAGATACAATGATAGGGAAGCAAGAAAAGAATAAGAGAATACATAACTACGAAAGGTTGATCTGGTTCTCCTATGTCCGTCATACTCTTCTATTTTCTGTAAGAAAGGTGCCTTGCTTATGTGACAGAGGGGATGAGAAGTTAAAAACATGCAAGTCCTTCATCACCAATGCCTCTGCCCACGGCATTGGTCAGATGATACTGTTTCCTAACGGGTACCACTTTGCTTCTCCGAGGGGAACACTGCAGAGTTGGATGTTAACGGCTCCCACAAATACGGTTTTGCTCTTCACAATAAGCATTAAGACATGGCCTTGGAGCTCCGAGACCTCGTCGTACACCACCTGAAAATGGAAAGAGAAGGGATGTAGAAACCGGAAATGAATGACTGCATCTTTCTTTTCAACACCGATTTTAACTTTTTAAAATGACGCTAACATCTTATACCTTGCAGGCAATAGGTTTATGTCAAAGGTGTTTTTATTTCCATTGTTAACCCCAAAGAGCCAAGGCTCTACTAATATAAAGGAGTTAAATGACTACTTCTCCAAAAATTTTAACAGTTACTGATTCCATTGAAATTTCCCCCTCCAAGGTCAGTGATTCTGCCAAATATTCACCATGAATACAGCAAACACTCCCTGCCTCTAACTACCCTTGAACCTATGGATTGTCGCACAGCTTGGGTACCATGCTGTGTTACAGGTCCCTGAGCAGAGATAGGCCAGTTGGTATGTTTTCCTTGTGCTGCTTAAAAAGAGAAGGTTCTTTACACATGTGATGGGATCATTTTGTGATTACTTCTTTTACTTAAAACTGCATGACTTTTGGTTATGAAAAATATGTTTACCCAATATTGATACAAACAAAAACAAAAAAGAAAGGAAAAAAAAATTCCACATTAGAGACATAATCACAGCCAATTGTGGTCTTATATATATGCAATTACTTGTTTTTCTTTTTAAAGATATGACTTGTATATTATATATATATACATATGTATTTATATGGTTGTTGATATGATTTAACCTTTTCTCCAGTTCTTAATATTGAAGATATTTCCATCATGACCATGACAGGCCTGCTGCTGTCAAGAGTCATCGGAAGTGTTGTATGGATGAAATGAGACCCGTAAGGAAGGGAGGCCTTGAGTGAAAGGCTGATGCTGAGGCCTTGAGTGAAAGGCTGAGGCCGCGACGCGGTTGCCAGGGAAACGTGTTAGAACACATTTAGAAGAAGGAGTTTCACACATTGCTACATATTTGCTATTTACAGCCACATTACAAGAGAGAAGGAAAGGCTCTTGATAGATGCAAAACAGGAGGCAGCTTTAGAGGAAAGTCCCCAGACAGCTGGGTGGTCTCTCTGTGTGTGTGATCATGTTTCTGAGCAATTGTAGTGTTGGGATCCCTTCATCATCCATGATTCTATCATCTAAGGCTGGGTTGAGGCCACAAAGGAAATCCATTACTGAGCATGATTTCTTTCCTGGTATTGAATAAATAGAAGTTACCTAAGACATTTGATTCAAGATCAACCTGTTCTCTGCCCTAGACAAAAATGTACGAAAATTTACTGAATCCCAGGGCATGGAATGCAATGCTTTCTAGTCTCCCCACCCAGCTCCTTTATCCGGCAGACTCTTATTCAGCTCCACAAGGGAAATTATCCTTGATTTTCTAGTATTTCTATTCGAAGTATCCCAAGCCAGGCACGGAGCTCAGGGATAGTGAAGGGCTTTCAAGAATGCTTCAAATGCCCCCAAATTCAGTCCCCGTGGCTCACGCTCTTTCACTATAGCTGGATGCTCAGCGCTGCCCGGGAAATCCATCCAAACTTCATCGTCAGCACCCCTTTGTTGCTTCTGCAGTGGCCACCTCTAACCTGACTCCTCTGGTTTCCTTCCTATAACATTTCAACAGTGAATGCCTCGTCTATCCTACAGGAAAACAGACGAAGGGTCCTTCGGACTGACAGTGGGGAGGAAGAGGGTGACACAGTTCCAAGCAGTGGGCCCCTAGAAAGATATGGCTCAAGGACTGTAAATTGTACAAATCAATTCTAAAGAGAGAATGTTCCGGGAAAATATAGCAATAAGTTATAGTCACACGAATCTCTCATCAACTGTGAACCTTTGCACGTGTTAATAACAACACTAACTTGTAGCACTGAGGAAAAGAGTTAATGAGAGAATAATGCCAGCTTTATGCCCAATACCCAAGAGTCACAAATCATCTTAAAATATCCACCAAATACACTAACAGGGGGAACCCCTTTGCCTCTTGGTTGAGAAATATTCTTTCCAGACAAGAGTGATTCCTGCATGCACCCAGAAAGTAGGAAGTCTCAGGAAGTGATTCTGAAATTCGTTATTTTCCTGCACCAAATATAAGCACTGGGGCTTATGTTACTTGGTAGATTTTTATCTGTTTCTCAGTAATGACTTTCATTTTCTTAAAGTGTCCAAAGTTATAGCATTGTTGGTATAAAGCTGTTAATTGTTCTGCATACCCACAGGGCTGTTTTTAATGTTCTTTTACCATGTAATAAATTGTTGGTGTGTCATGCTAGAAAAGAACACAGATGAATGTATTCTTTGTGACGTTTTCATCAAATGACTTAGTATGTCCTGATATAAACAGAATAAAGAATAAATATTTCCTTTGATTAAGTTTTATAGCACATACATACATTTTTACCCATTAGCACGAATCAAGTCTTTAGTTACTCTGACAGATAGAGAATTTTTGGGCTTGGAGTTGGCACCTCAAATAGAAAGCTTTGAGTGTAATGGGTGTCTATCAGCTAATGCACACGCATTCGCTGGACATTATTTGACACAGGGCCCTACTAAATAATGCTAAAGTGCATTTTCATGATTGTGGTGGGAGAGTAATAAGGAGATCAGTGTGCCTTTGCTAGTGGGAAGGACATCGGGAGGCAGGGCTGAAAGCCAGCTGAGCACACCTGAGAACGTGTGAGGGGACAGTGTCTTAGGGTGGAGTGGACTTGGGCTTGGGATCAGTCACTCCTGAGGTCGAATGGCTTGTGTGTTTTCTGGGCCTCAACAGCATTTACATATGTAGGCACCTGTCATTTAATGCAAAGACGTGTCCTGAAACACTGTTATTTGGTGACCTCTGTCTTGCTGTGAAGATGGCTGCAGTGTTGTAGGAGACAGAAAGTTAGGGGAGCACTGTCTTACACGGGACCCACTCTCTGAAACTTGTAGGATGTGTCAGAACAAGTTTTATCACCTTGTGAACGTCAGAAGAGTTGGGACTGGGCAGCTAGCTCAGCAGCAAAGAAAAAAGACCCCAGTTTGATGCTCGGAACCCGTGTTAAGTTCCGAGGTGGGGGTGTGGTGTGTATGTGTGTGCGTGTGTGCATGGTGTGTGTGTGTGTGTGTGTGTGTGTGTGTGTGTGTGTGTGTGTGTGTGTGTGTGTGTATGTTTTTAATCCCAAGACTTGGAAGTGAGGCAGAGGCAGAGCAGGGGCAGTCTGTGTGAATTTAAGGTCAGCCTAGCCTTCAGCTTGGGAGACCTTGTCTATAAAACAAACAAAGCTAGTGAAAATGCAGCATCTGAGGAAGGACCACCTGATGCTGACTTCTGGTCTCTCTCTCTCTCTCTCTCTCTCTCTCTATATATATATATATATATATATATATATATATATATACATATGCATGCACACAAACACACACACACCATCACACACGCATGCACATACACACCACACCCCCCCACACACACCATGCACACACGCACGCACATACACACACTCCCACACACACAGATGTGCATGCCCCCCACAGGCACACACATGAACACACATACACACCACACACACACACACACACACACACACACACACACACACACACACTAATGTGCATGCTCCCCCACAGGCAGGCAGTCAGGCAGGCATACACACAGAGAGATAGACAGAGAGACAGAGAGAAAGAGAGGACAGACAGACAGACAGACAGAGAATGATGACGATGGAGAGGTACCAGTGGCTGCAATTGGTGCCGATGCTGGCTGGACCTAGAACACTACAATTGGTGCCAATGCTGGCTGGACCTAGAACACTATGTTCTTTTACTGTCACTGCCCATCAGGTTCTCTGCAAGAGAGCTCTAGGCTGGTAAAGCACGCACCGTGAGTGTCCTGTCCTTCCTAGTGTTTTCTTCAGAATGTTTCTGTCTGATGCCCCCGAAAGGACAGCGCAGGAACACATCGACTATAACCATGCAATTCTGTTACAGGGTAGAAACTCTACCTTCGTTATGAACCCCTTAGCAATGACAGTTTTTAACCAGGTGTTAGAGGTAGCTGAGCACAAAGAACAATAGTGAGAGGGCTAGAATCACACACAGCTCTGTTTCTCAGCCGCCCGCTCCTGGCCCAGATGTACCATGGGATTTCTGTAAGATTGAGAGTTCAGAGAGACTGCTGGCAAAACCTGCTGAGGCGCACACTGGGAAATGTCAGATAGACACGCTGGGCCCTGGACCAGAGCTTTGCTAATTGAAGGGTGGAGTCCTTGCCACTGGACAGAGTTCTTGAACTAGCCCTCCCTCGGGGGGGGGGTATGAATAAAAAATAAAGGAAGGGTTATTTTAGTGAAAAATTTGGCAAAGCATTGATATGCGACACCTTATTCCCTTCCTCTGTCTCTGAGAGATTTACACAAAGATGGGAATGAGGTCTTTTCCTCTCTCCTCACAGTATGCTGCAGGCCTTGATGGTTTGAGGAATTACAGCTGCAGTGTGAGGCTGATGCAGTGAGCTTGCTTTAGACGAGGTGGAGGAGCAGAACTATTTAAAACCCGCGGGTGCCGTGCCATAAGCCTCTGAGCTCTTTAATAAGCACCGGGTCTCTTAGTAAGGGCATCTATTAGGGTGCCCTTGAAGACGCACAGAAATAAAGCACAGGGCTTATCACAGAAATTGGATCATATATCACAGTGGAGGGCAGGAGAAAATAAAGTCAGGTGTAAAGTTAAATGCATGTTTTGTGCATATTTTATGAGCCCTATTGATAATCTGTATTGATACAGAAGAAGAACATGACAGGAGAAAACAGAATCTTGTGACCTATTTCTGTCTTGCAGCTCTCTGAATTCAATCGGCCTGCCCCTGTCCCCCATCAGTCTGGATCTGCTCTCTGAAGCCCACATTCCTTTAGATTTCTGCTGGTTTGGATTCCATGCACACTGGGACTGTGCGAGTGTGGGACCGCATTACTTGTTAGTCTTTTAAAATGTGTACGAAATACAAACAGTGCGAGTTTGTGCATTAGGCAGGCTTCAGCTGCCTAAAGGAATCATAGAGAAGTAATTGTAGTGTTTTGGAACCACTAGGTCATGGATTTAGGAAGACCTGGGATTATTTCAAAGCCACCAGAAAATTTGTGTCCACACCAAGAATTATAAAATAAGCCTTGTGCATGTGTACTTACTGCTGATTTTATAATCCATTAAGCTTTTGGTGAATTAACTTCCAACTTTATTAAAATAATGCCGACTCTCTAGGGACTTTTTGTTAAGTGTTTCCATAGATTGCAAACACTGAATTGTAGTGTGGAGACTGAGCTTTACTGCTCTCCTTCTCTCTCTTCGTCCCTCCCTTCCTCCCTTCTTTTTTTCTTTCCATTTAGACAGCTTGAGTGTGTGTGTGTGTGTGTGTGTGTGTGTGTCTGTCTGTCTGTCTGTGTCTGTGTTTTTGTTTATATGGCAGCCAGAAGAGCACCTCAGATATGTTTTCCTAGGCACCATCCACCCAATTAATTTAATTTTAGGTTGAAAATAATATTGTATGCATGTAAGCATTTGCCAGAATGTGTAAGTATATTACACGTATGCAGTGCCCATGGAGAGCAAAGGAGGATGTCATATCACTTGGAGCTGGAGTTACAGAGAGTTGTGAGCCACCATGTTGGTGCTGGGCACAAACATAGGTCCTCTGCAAGAACAGCTAGTGCTCTTAACTACTGAGTAATCTCTCCAGTCCCCTACTTACCCTTTGACACAGGGTCTCTGAAAAATTTCTTGATAGTGAGGTTCACTATCTTGTATTCAAGGAAGGAAATAGTTTCCATATTGTTGGGTGTGTTCCTTTTGCTATGAGTGGAGTGGGCATTACTGTGAATGGTAAGACATCAAAATATCTCTATTAATTTAGAAAATCCCTTGTAGGCATGCATGTATACATGTGAATGCTGTATGAACATTTTACACATACATACGTAGTATCACTTATAAAACTACCTTAAATATTTAAAGACACAGCTTTTAGAAGTCACCAAGTGTTAAAGATATGAGGGGAGAGGAGACATTTCCCTAGTTCTCAGGAAATTTACATTCTAGGTCTAACGGTTACAAAGCGGTGTAGGAGCTTGAGGTGCCAGTATTCACAGGTCACAGTAACAGGGAGGGGCAGAGGGGATGGCTGGCTGGAGAGAGTCATCAGAAACATATGCCACTATTTAGGTGGATTGCCATGGAGTTACAGTGACTATAAAAGGCTTGAATCTTGGGTGCCAGCTTAATGGTTTTCAGAATCACCTTGGAAACACAACTCTGAACATGCCAGGGAAGGAATTTCTAGACTCGGTTTCCCGAGTGGAGAAGACACATCCCTAATGTGGGCAACACGATGACCGTGTGCCTGGGCTCCCGCTGACATACCATCCCCACCATGATGGACTGTGTTCTCTAATTGTGGCCCCAAGCGTACCTCTAGAGTTGCTTTTTCAACATGTTTTGTCATAGCCATGATAGAAAGTAACTGTCATGAAAGCCAGTTTCAAATAGTATAAGGTATAAGATTCCATTCATGTCACATTTCAAATGATAAATTCATAGGGATACAGATCCAGTGCCAGTCAGTGGCAGACAGCCGTGGCTACAGTAGGACAGTCTTTGTAACCCTTTCTGTGCCTTGACTCTGGGAACAAAAAGGTGAGTGAGCCAACACTGCTCAGAGCTAAACATCTGCACCCACTTTGGGGATGCTAAAATTAGAATGAGCTGTTTGGATCATACCAACTTCAGTTTTCTGGTGTTGATGCAAACTATGGTCTTATGGGGGTGGGGAAGAGCTCGAGGGGCATTGAGATCTGCAATATTTCTCCTAACCTCACACGGATCTAAGAAAGAAAAGAATAACAGGAGCTGTTCTTCCACAGGAGAACCGGGGGAAGTAACTGAGTTAAAATATAAGGGATGTGAATGCCACATTTAGAATTTTGGTCATCAGCTGGCGGTGAGGAATCTTCAAGTAACTTAAATGGGATAACTAATAGCCATGTCTGGATAACACCCTGCTAGAAACGTAAAAGATTTGCTAAAATTGTTTCACAGACTGCTTCTGGCGGTACATGCATTTAACACCAGCACTTGGGAGGCAGAGGAAGGTAGATCTCAGTGAGTTCAAAGCCAGCCTTGTCTACACAGCCAGGTCTAGGCCAGTTGAGGTTACATAGTGAGAGCCTCTCTCAAAACAAAGAAAAATCAGCACTGTGGAGCAGCAGGAGAACAGCGTTGTAATGGCTAGAGAGGTGGGGGCCCCAGAGAGAATTGCACCAAGAGGAAGACCGCATTCTGGAGTCTAACGGTGCTCTAGTGGCAGCAGCAAAAACTCTGCTTAGCTGGACATGCATGTGAGGGAGGAGAAGGGTCATTGCAAGTGGTTTTCGAATTTGCACATAATTAAACCAGTCAACTTTCTAACTCTGCTGAGGAAGGGGCTCACCCCACCCCTATATGAAAGGCTTCTGGGATAGGATAATTAGTTCTCTTTCAGGGTGTGGTCACTTGAGAGGATAGCCCCACACCTGCACTAACCGGACACACTGAGTTATAAAATATATACATGTTCAAAGCTCTCAAAGAATAAAAACGACTCCCGGACCCTTCCCCCAAAAGAAGCCATCTTTTGAGATGGCAAAGAAGCAAGCCTGCCTTCCAAATGCCCAGGAGGACTTAAATGGTGTGCTCCAGCAATGAGGACAAGGGGCAGGCCATACCTAAAGAGATAGCAGGTGTGGTATGCACACCTGTAATCTCAGCACTTAGAGTAGAGGCAGGGGGATGAGAGGTATGTGGTCATCCTTGGCTATAAAATGAGTTCTAGACCAGCCTGGCTCATACGAGAAAGCTGGGGTTTGAGTAATCAATACAGGTGCAGCTTATACAGAAATGGTGATAAAAACTGTTGCTCTGGGAGCCCGTTCCTTATGGAGCCATACTCTTCTCAACCTAGACACATGGGGGAGAGGGAGGGCCTAGGTCCTGCCCCAAATGATGTGACAGACTTTGATGTCCCCCATGGGAGGCTTCACCCTCCCTGAGGAGTGGGAGGGTCTGTGGGATGTTAGTGGGGGGAGCAATGAGAGGACAGGAGGGAGAGGGAACTGGGATTGGTATGTAAAATCAGATTGTTTTTAATTTAGATAAAAAAAATCAATTTAAAAAAGTGAGTGGATGTATTCAGACTTTGTAAGTCTCTATCCTCATCCTTTAGCGTCCAGTGTAGCCTGATGTCAGAAGTCGCTGGGATGTTCAAGGATGTCAAGGAAATCGAATATTGAGAGTTTAGGAGTAGCCAGCGCCCCTCACTCTGGGTACTGCAGTCGTCTGCAGTTTATTAATAACTTCTCAAGAAACGTGTGTGTGTCACTGGGATTCTTGGAGAGTCCTGGAAGAAGAGGGACGTGGAGTCCCTCCCTACCCATATAGATTTAAGACATTATTTTGTTTTCATCGGTGAGGCTGGTTGAACTTCTGGATGCAGAACCTCTGGTTGGGGGTGGGGGCTGTTTCTGAAGTGCAAGCAGACCAGGGTGGACTGTGGGGCTTCAGCGAGCAACGTTTTAACAGGAAGAACTGGAACAATGGAAACAAGACGATGGTCAGAGACAAATGCAGGAGCATTAAGAAAGGATGGAACTGGGAGCCCAAGTGTGGTTTACAGAGTCGGGGGGGGGGATGCCTTGCTGTCAGTTTGCCCCTGCCATGGGGGAAGAGCCTGCGTGCTCATTGGGTTTAGCCTGCAGACACTGCTGGGGAGAAGGCCTACCAGTACAGGTGAGGGTCTACACGACAAAGTATTAGAGCGTGAGAGACAGCAGTGGAGTGAAAACAGCTTCTATGTCTTAGCGGGGCTGGTAGCTAGGGCAAGGAAGGTTGCTCAGAAAGGCGGAGATTGGACTCAACACTGCGTCATCGTAGCTCCCGGAGAGGAGAGCCTGAGGAAGGAGGATGCCTGCTAGTGTGAGGCCTGGGCTGCATAGTAAGGCCTGTCCCAACAAACAAACAACAGAAACATCAGGGGAGACGCCTTCATTTTCAGATATTTCTGAGTAGATCCTGTGGCAGATGACACAGCAAGACAAACGGGCAAAAAATCGTGGCAGGAGAGAAGGAGGTCCAGGGGAAACAAAGACTGGATTTGCTATTTGGAGCGTGCTGTAGCTTTGATTTGTGTTTTGTACTTTTTTTCTTTTCATCTTGTCAAAAGAGATATTATGAGATTCACTGTTTTTCACACAGTAGCTTTTAATAAAATGATTAGGTGAGGGAAATCAAGTGCGCCAGAATAAAGTTTAAAAGAATAGGATGAACTTGGTAGATGAAATACAGTGGAGTCAGGGAAAGTGTTAGTATGCAAAACAGCCCTTCCAGCCTCCTGGAGGTTGACCTGTCAGAACTGTGAGAGCCAAGTCTGTATTTTCCGGTTCCCATCTGGAACACTGTTCAGAATGCTAGGACTATTTTGGGCAACGTCATTCCTTTATGGAACAATGCTTCCAATTACTGAAAATTCTCTGTATTTGGTTGTGAAGCTGGAAAAAAAAGCCAAACACCACACACACACACACACACACACACACACACACACACACATACACACACACACACACACACATGCATACACACACACACACACATGCATACACACACACACATGCATACACACACACACATGCATACACACACACACACACACACACACACACACACACACAACAGCACCTGGACAGGTGATAACTTTTATACTTACGAGTTCGTTGTAAGTGGGGTCAGTGCATTTTGGAACCGACTTTGTTTTCCTCTTTCGAACTTCACTGGGGTGTGGTAAAAGGTACATTTCAACATGTGCACTGGGCGCAGAGCCATCTGGGAGATGCTGCAAAGGAAAGTGGCCATAAATATTAATGGTGTCACTATCAAAGAAAACAAATACCTGGGTAGTAAGTGGCCAGTCCAGAGATGGGATCTGGAATCATGAACACTACTGTGGTTCATCAGGGGGAAAGAAAGGAAGGAAGAAAGGAAAGAAGGAAGGGTTATTTCCTACCTGAAATTGTTATATGAGAGAACAGAGTTCAAAAGTCCATCAATTACAGTTTATTTCTTAGAGTGGAATCTAAGTTTGCATTTTAGACAGAGAGAAGAATGTTAGTCACAAATGAAGACAGGGATTAAATATCTCGGGAAGATGTACAGTTCTCAGGACTCTTAAAAATCACGTTTAATAGAGCCTAGCCCATACAGTGAGATGAAGCCGTTAGTGTTCTGGATGCATCTATGATGACATCACATTCTCGTGAAGTTTGATCAACATAGCAATTGGATCTATAACGCCCATAAGGTTTTAGATGGCTACAATTAATTTATCACCTACGTGACTGTATAGTGTATTAGGTAATTTTTTTAGACAGTGTCATCAACGGGGTGGTGTAGCTGCTGAAGGAGCTGCCTGCAGAGCAATGCTAAACTGTGGCCCTCTGACCCCTCCCGCCATCTTCTCCCCTGCAGTCCCCAGTAATTATTAAGTTCCCACATCATCTAGAATGGCGTCAAGTGCATGGAGAATATATGTTAGGCTATCAGTCCTTTCTGGAAAAAATGTGGCCGATGGTTACAGATTGTTTGGGTATATCTGCCTTTCCTTCAAGTATATTGGTTATTATTTTATAAGTTTCTGCTTATTAAGTTACCATTTGTAGAGTGAGTCCACTGTTTTCAAAAATAAAATGACTTGTAGTAAATGGACCCCAGCATTGTGGGCTTGGTGAGATGGACATTTAGTAAAGAACTCTGTGAGAAATATTCTTATGATTTAAGTTGAAAGGTGGTTTAAAAATCAGATATGAGTGACTGAGGGTTTATTATTATTATTAATTATGCAATGTGTTATAATATTCAACAAATATTGTTTGATACTCTAAAATACAATGTTGCTCATGCATTCTTGGTGGCCCGGGGTGTTATATGACTTTGTCCAAATGTTCAAAGTCCTGAACTCCTGCTACCCCGTCCTTCGTCCCCAGTCAGATTTCACCTCCTGCAGCAGAAGAGTTCCTATCAGTTTTTATTGACGTTGGAGATTGCCCCTAAGACCTGTATGTGCAATATATGCTCTTCCACCGAGTCCCATCTCTTCCCCAAAATTTCATATGACTGGTTAGCAAAGGACGTGAAGACCAAGGCCTGGTCTACAGATATAGCTCTCAACAACCAGTAGGTATAACTGGATATTCCCATCTCCAGTCTTGAAAGCCGGTTCTGGGATGACTCTGGAGGACAGTAGCAAAAGAAATCACCCCAGGGGGCAGGAGCACAAGCGGGAGCACCTGCTTGTTCACTTTGTTTGGAAGGAGAAATGGCCAGATGTGATAATGTACCAGCCCATGGGCTGAAGTGGCCAGATGTGTTTATGTACCAGCCCATGGGCTGAAGTGGCCAGCTGTGTTTATGTTCCTGTTCATGGGCTGAAGTGGCCAGATGTGTTTATGTACCAGCTCAAGGGCTGAAGCTGATGGCTTGGCTGCAATGCTCAGGAACTTGGAAAGGACATGACTGCAAACTTGGTGAAAGGGAACTTTGGGAAAGAGGCATGTGGATAGAGTTTTTGAGTGGGGAAAAAGCCAGGGATGTATTTGTGGTCTGTGCAAATTATCATCTGAGAATGATGTCTTCTTCAGAGTGGGATATTAATAATCAAGTGTATAAGGACAGCCCAATCCATTTACACCGACCACTGCTCCCATTCCCCAATGGGCCCACGAGGAAAGTGAGCGTGGTGGACGTTTTGAAAGTTTCTAAGGGCTCAGCAAGGATTCCATCCACTAAGCTTGGAGAGCAGTTTACTCAGAACTGCAGCATTCTGCCAAGGAAGGAGACTGCCAGGTTCCGAGACATGTGTAGGAACGTCCCAGAGACCTAGGAGTGACCCAGAGAGCTCTGCCGACACAACTTTCCTGAGGCTTTACCCACGTTGTGAAGCTGTTCGGTGATGCTACTGCATTTGAGCCATCCATGCTCCTGCAAGTAACCTCATAAAAACTCATTGGTGCACCAAGGAGGACTTGGGTGCAACCCTCTCTTTGGAGTGCCTGGGTTCCCAATCTGGGGCGAGTAGACATGTGTTCTGTGTCTTCCCAGGAAAAGCCTCACACAATACCAGGCCATGCCCATGACGATGTGACCAGTCTGCCCAGAAGAGAGGAGGATATTGAATCCCGAAGATGGGGCCATGCCCTGAGCCATGCAGCTGCCTGATAGCAGGGTTACTGCACTGCACAACTTCTAATATGTAAGGGCAATGTTCCCTTATACTGGGGTAGATAGGATGATACCAATTTGTATGCAGCACCGTGGTTTCCATGCAACATTACTCCCGACCAAGAGACTCACTTCAACCGCAAAAGAAGTGCCACGATAGAATGCACTCATTTTTATCACGTTTCTTCACAGCCTGAGATGTTTGTCATTTACAGAATGGTTGAATGGCCTTCAGAAGTCTCAGTTGTAGCTCTAGCTAGGAGATAATACCTTGCAGAGTTGGGAAAGAATCTCCAGCAGGGGTATAGCTAATGGGAGGCATCCAATATATGGAACTGTATGTCTCCCGTACCAGACCATGGTCCTCAAGGTCAAGGGGTGAAAAAAGAAGTGGGCCTCTCTCCACACCGATGACCCACTTGTAACGTCTTTACTTATTGTTCCCACATGCTATGTTCTACTGGAAGACACAACGGTGACTCCACTGAGCTGGAAGTTAAAATTGCCCTCAACTATGCTATTAATTTTATGACAGTATTTAAGCTCCAACATATCAGAGAGATTAAACACAAATGAAGTATTTTTCCTCTTTTGATGCATGTGTACACATGGGTGCATGCATATGTGCGTGTGCGTGTGCGTGTGCGTGTGTGTGTGTGTGTGTGTGTGTGTGTGTGTGTGTGTTGGAGAGGGGGTGAACAACATGCCTGAGTGCACTCAGATGGAGGTCAGAGGGTGACATTGGGGTTGCCTCCCTATTGTTCTCTATTTTTATTTTATTTATTTATTATTTATTTATTTATTTATTATTTATTTTTCGAGACAGCATCTACACTGACCCTGTGACTCATCATTTTGGGTAGGCAAGCTGGCCAGGAAGCTGGGCACACAGCTGTGTGCTACCATGCCTGGGGACAGGGAACTGAGGTCCTCTCCTCATACTCACAGGGAAGCTGGGTACTTTGTTGACAGAGCCATCCGTCCAGCCCTTTTAAATCTCCTTTTACCTATTTCCTTCTGCCTGCTTGGTTTGTAGATCACCGGCTTATCCAAGGTCACTCCCACTGTGATTGGACTGCATCACCTTGCTTCCCAAGGGCTCCTTCCCCTTTGCCTGAAGAATCAACTCAAGTGATCAGACTTTAAAAAGCCTTTGTGTGGTAGTCTCTATCGAGTGTCACACTCAAGTTTCTGGTTTCTATTTCCGACCCAAATCCTTGCGAAGATCCTTGAGCAGTCTGGAGTTTTCAGAGTGACAGAAGAGCATGGGTTTCAGTGTGAGGCTGAGCGTTGTGATTGTGAGCAGCCCAGCCGGCTGCCCTGTCCTTTAAGAGCTTTGAGTGCAGACATTGATTTTTTTGGGTCTTGCAAGAAACTCTCCTCCCCGTGTAGCTGCGTTCTCACCGTCAATTCTCTCCCCCACCATTTTTCTTTCTTTCTGGCATTGCATTCTCTTCCTTCAGGATCTCAAATAATTTACTACAGGCATCACCGATGTCTCTTCATCAAGAAATTCTCAATTTACTCTTTGCCCTCATATTGATGCAAATTAACTTTTACTTTAAAATCATTATACACCTCCCGCTCGTCTGACTCTCATCTCAGGATTTTATTTTGTTGTTTTTAACTCAGGTTGTCTTTTGACCTTCACAAAGACTCAGCAGAACGGTCAAACCCCACCTGAGCAATGGGGAGACTGTCTCTATTCCTGGTGGATGGTGGTAAAATAGCATCACTACTTTCTTTTAGAATTTTGGCTGTTACTTTTAGAAAGTACTCAAAAGGTAATGTGAAACCTTATCAGCCTAGTTTTTGTTGTTCATCCAAATTCTACACATTCTAGGCTTTCACTTGGAAATTGATCATAAAACAAACAGCAGGGATCAAACCTTCCCCATGTATATATAATCTTCAGGGCTCATGTTCATCCCTGCAAGATCCCTCTCATTCTACCTATTCCCCCATTCCTTTGTGCTTTATTCTATTACTTATACACAAATCATATCATGTCCCTTTATGTGGCTGGTGTATGAAAAGCTTGGTCACCACCCAATAGTGCTGTTTGGGAAGGTTCTGGAAACTTCCACCTCTGGGGCCTGGCTGGAGGAAGTGGGTCACTTGGGGAGTATAACTGTGAGTGTTACATGTGCTCTTCCTCTGCTACTGGTTGAGATGATGAACATTGACCCTCCATGCGTCCCTGACAAGGAAGCTCTTCCTGCTCATAGCCCAGACGCAGAGGAGCCAGCAGAGCATGGACTGAACTCCCTTCAAACCCTGGGCCCAAATCAAAAGTTGTGCCAGGCTTTTTTGTCACAGCAATAGAGAACTGAAGGATATGTTTAACCTGACTCCAGCTGTAGATTCTTCCAGTCTCAAATGAAAAGCTTGATTTTTTTTTTTTTTACTTAAAATTTGGCTTCCCTTTACCTTTATTTCTAAATAGACATGTCCTTCCTACTCAAACATTCTCCCCAACACTGCTTGGGAGGCAGCAGCGCCAAAGATAGACCCACATGAGGATGTATTCTGAGAGATGAACTGTCAGGTGATCCTAGCATCATGCGAAGTTCTTAAGGGTGAGTACTTACACACAACTGGATGGTGTTGCCTACTATACGTCCAGGCTGCGCAGTGTAGCTTACTACTTTGGAACTATAAACTTGTACCCCATGGCTACAAGTAACCTCAAGGCCAGTAACTTAGTCAGACCCCTTGTCAGAAGAGAAATGCATACAGTTGCTTCAGCATTAGCTGAAGCCCATTAGCTGACATCACACTGTAGGGTCTGCAGGAGAAGAGCAGGAATGGGGTTATTGTCACACGAAAGAGCAGGAATGGATCTGTCATTTCTGTGCTAAAAACACCTCTCCTGGGAACCATCCTGAGGGTCTGCTTGAACGTCTTAAGTGTTGTTGAATTTTTTCAGAGATATGCCCTTGGCAGTTTGCTAGGGTTTCTTATTAAGCACGTAGAAAGTCTCTGGGGGACATTTTCACCTTTAATGGTGGATGTGGGTGGGCCCAGGCAACTGTGGACAGTGCTACCCTTAGCCTTAGGCAGGTGGTCCTGGGTCATATAACAAAGCAAACTGAGCATACCATGGAGAGTTAGTCAGGTATTTCTTCATTCTCTCTCTCTCTCTCTCTCTCTCTCTCTCTCTCTCTCTCTCTCTCTCTCTCTCTCTCTCTGTCTCTCTGTCTCTCTGTCTCTCTGTCTCTCTCTCTCTCTCTCTCTCTCTCTCTCTCTCTCTCTCTCTCTCTGTGTGTGTGTGTGTGTGTGTGTGTGTGTGTGTGTGTCTGTGTCTGTGTTTCACAACAGGGTTTTATCATGTAGCCCTGGCTGTCCTGGAACTCATTCTGTAGACCAGCCTGGCCTTGAGAAGTTCTCTGTTTCAACTTCTGCTTTGAGTTCCTTCCTTGAGTTCCTACACTGCTTCCCACTGTAATGGACTATAATTGCAAAACAAGATAAACCCCAAGTTGATTTTTTTGCCAGTGTTTATCACAGCATTAAGAGCAAATGCATGGTCATCTGGATTGTGACTAATTGAAAGGTATGCTGTGGGGTATTCTTGTACCCTCTCTTATTCTACAGATTCATTCCATTTTGTTTCTCTTTGGTTGAGAACAAGGATGGATCAGAAGGAAATGACTGCTCCTTTATTCTTGTGATATTGATTAGAGTACTCACATTTAATTGGACAGATACCTCATAGAGATCCCTATTTGAAGGCAGAGGAGGAACTCACATTGTCATTATTTTCCACAGATGAAATCAATGTCTCAAACATATCTGCTATTGGTTTGTCAAGTATATTTATGTGGTTCTGTTAGCAAAACATGGATATTTAAAAAATCACTGCTTCTACAAGTTAGGTGTGGTGTTCAATACCTGTAGTTCCTGCATTGGGTAGTTAGAGGCAGAGGGATCTTGAGATTGAGATTAGCTTGGTCTCAGTAAGATGCTGCCTCACAACAACAAAGTATAAAGACAATAAAAAGCAATAATTAACTACAGTATTTGAAAAATATTGTATATTCCTAAATTTAATATGAGCAGGCATTGAAAGGATTTCAGTGACACCTGATGAATCATTTGGGAAGTAATCTTTGGAGGCTGGGAATAATGTTAAATTGCTTATTGGCAAGTAATTGGACCCCGGTTTAGATGCCCAAACCCTACATAATCAACTGGGCATCGTGACAAATGCCTGTGACCTCAGTGCTACGAGATGGACTCTGGAGTATGGTGAGGACTGACTAGCCAGACAGCTAGTACATGAGGTCCAGGTTCAATGAGAGACACTGTTTCAAAAACTAAGGTTGAAGAAGAAGACATCTGATATTTACCTTTGACCTCACACATGCAGCATGGACACACACACCATCACACACATGTGTACATCCCTTTACACCCTTCATAGGTAATTTTTTTTACAAGTTTCCTATTAGTCTAAATGAATAGAATCAAGGGTTTTGGGTGACCTTAGAATTTACTAGTGAGATGATTTCTTCCTTGAGTCAAGAAGGAAGCGTAGGGGATGAGCAATGTGGTTGAATTTAAAAGGTGGGCATGAGCATTCACAAGTCTTTGCCGATGCTGATGTCGAACTGATCTCATTTTACTTGCATGAATAATTGAATACACCAATTTTCTGCCTTTACTTCTTGCTCTGGATTGCACATAGCATTTCAAATGGCTTCCCGCATTGCTAATACTGTACTGTTAGCAACAAAAAGTAAAACTGTCCAGAAAAATGGTCCCTACATACCATGGCATAGAGGTGGTGGTCAGAGAGCAACCAGAGAGAGTCCTTTCTCTCCTATCATACAGACCCTAGGGACCAAACTCAAGTGGGCATTCTTAGCAGAAAGTGCCTTTACTCTGAGCCATCTTACTAATCCTGGACCATTTTCTTAAAACAATGCACAAGTTAATATTTTGTACTTCATCAGAGGTTTTTCTATAGAACCCACATCTAACCACAGCTTCATGAAGCCAGTAAAATCATTCAGGGTATGTCTAGATCAAGTTTTATAGGGAGAGTGATGAAGATGCAGATGGCTTAAAGTCACCAGACACTTTGGAGCCTTCATTACATTAATCCAAAGCTTAATTGTGTTTAATCCATTATTATCTTTCCAATGAATAATTTATGAGAATTTTCCATCACTTTTAACTTAAATGCCTCCAATCATTGGATAATGAAAGCTTCAGTGGAAATCAACTGACCATGGTTAAAATACAATAGGATTTTCAAAGCCTGATGCCAGAAACAAAAGAATGTGATAAAAACATTTTCTCACCTGTCTACATGCCTGACAAATTATAACGTCTGTGTTCACGTCAGTTGTCAGACGAGGTGGTGTGCAGCAAACAACAGTAGAGGTGCCTGGGACTTCTTTTTTTCTTTACTTAAATACTATAATCATCTTTCCAACCCATATATGTTGATCAATATGAATGGAATGATTTCGGGTTTTCATAAATTAATCCAGGATGGTCTCTGCTTAATTTCACACTAATTTAAGCCTTTCACAGACTCATATTATTAGGGGATGATGTTCAAGAATTATTTTTAACAATAGTTCTTAAAGTCTAACTACCATGTACTTATCAATTTGTGAGGTCCATGACCAAACAGAGTCAAAACATTAGCATTCTTTGTTATTTTTCTTTTAAAAAAACTATTATTTATTATCATTTTGAAATTACATGTATTTGGATGCCTGTGTATGGATGTGTGCATGTAGTGGCCAGAGAATCCCTGCAGCTGGAGTTACAGGCAGTTGTGAGTCACCCAAAGTGGCTTCTGGAAAACAAGCTTTGGTCTTCTGCAAGAGCAGTGTGTGTTATGCTCTTAAATGCAGACTCATCTCTCCAGTGTCTTCAAAGACATAAGCAACTCATTGATGTGATTACTTCAGCAGCATGCATTTGTGCATGCACGCACACACACACACACACACACACACACACACACACACACACACACACACACACACGCGCGCGCACACACGCACTCAGAGAGAGAGGGGGCACAGAGAGAGAGAGAGAGAGAGAGAGAGAGAGAGAGAGAGAGAGAGAGAGAGAGAGAGGGAGGGAGAGGGAGAGGGAGAGGGAGAGGGAGAGGGAGAGGGAGAGGAAGAGGGAGAGAGAGACAGAGGAGAGAGAGAGACAGAGGAGAGAGAGGGAGAGAGAAAGAGAGTCAGCGTCAGAGTCAATTGTCAGTCTTCTACATCTATGGGTCCTGTGGTTTCAGTTTGGCTGCAACTAACTACAGATAGAAAATAATTTTTAAATTATGTCTATGCAGAAAACACGTTTTTACTCATAATTATTGCCAAAATAATGTAACTTAACAGGTTTTTTTAATAATAGTCATACTATCGTCAGCATTATAAGCAAGCTAGAGATAGTTTCTGCATATACCATTTTTTTGTGTGGGCTACCTGCAAAATTATATCATTTAATAAAAGTGAACTAAGGATTTCAGGGGATTCCTGCAACCAAGGGAATTATTGCATTTTAAAAATATTTTCCTTTAACCTAACATCTTTAACAGTTCACAGAAGTCAAACTCTGATAGATTAAACCCCTTTTCTGACTCAGTGAATATCAATAGAATTGCTTCCTAAAACCCAGAATTCTAATCACAGCCACAGACTATATCACTGAAGCTTTGTGTGGAATTCATCAAGGTTTTCCGCTCCTCAGTTTTAACAACACATAAGAAGTAGTGTTTTAAACTTCATTACTATTTATAATCCGCTCAATAGAAAAGGTTGATGAGATGTTTATGGGTCAGCTAATAATTAAACTCTCGTTTTAAAATTATTGAACTGCTCTGAATCTTTGGGCTCTTGACTTCTACCATCAGGTCCCAAGTGAAAGTGCACACGTCGGAGATGACCATGTGATGTTAAATTAAGAAGCTATTCAAAACAGCAAGTATTAAAAGATTAGATGTGTTCTGCACTACACTTGTCAGTGTAGGGAAAAACCGGACTAGAAAGGGCAGAGTGAATACTTTAATGCATCCGAAGAGTTGTCTGCCTATGCTCCTAGAAGCTCACAAATCTTGTTCCTAGAGTTTTGTTTTCATGATTTGGCATGTAATGTGTATCTAGCCTGACTTTGTGGCATGTTGGGTGTGTAGTTCAGTGTGTACTGAGGTTAGCAAAGCATTTACTCAGTTTTTTACCAAAACCCTGGTCTCAGCCTCATACCACAGCAAAACAACAAAACCATGGTGATACATTCTTGCACGCTGGGACATGCTTACACGGTGACATATTGTAACACAGTGGTACACTCTTTCTTACGTGGTGGTACACTCTTACATGGTGGAACACTCTTTCTTCCATGGTAGAACACACCCAGACCGTAGTTTGTGGCTTATAACATCCGTATTTAAGAGGTCCTTAGAAGCAACCACAATCTCTGAAAGCAAATTTGACTTTCTAAGTTCTATTGATTCCCAACTAGTGTCTGGAAGGGAACGGGCTTCTTTGCCTCCCCATTTCTCTCAGATTTCTCTGACTTGGAACCACAGTGGAATTTAAGTAGATATTAAAGACAGCCCCATCTCTAACAAGTTCCCAAACAGTTGATAACAACAGCACATATCCAAATAATCCACAAACTGAAGGACAATGAAAAGCAATGTACCAGCGTTTGGAGGCTACAGCTAAAGGGGTGTTCAGGAAAACCTGCAGCTCTAATTACCTATGTTAGAAAAGACGAACCATTTCAAACTATTGCCTTAGTTTCCACCTTAGAAAACCAGGAACAACACAAAACGGTAGCCTTTTAGTTTGTGGAGTTTGCCTGCTTGGGACTGACGCTCTCTCATTCTCTCTCTCTCTGTCTCTCTCTCTGTCTCTCTCTGCCTCTCTCTCCCCATCTCTGTCTCTGTCTCTCTCTCCCATCTCTGTCTCTGTCTCTGTCTCTTCTCTGCTCTCTCTCTTCTCTGTCTCTGTCTCTCTCTCTCCCCGTCTGTCTCTGTCTCTGTCTCTCTCTCCTCTGTCTCTCTCTGTCTCTCCCTCTCTGTCTCTCTCTGTCTCTGTCTCTCTGTCTGTCTCTCTGTCTGTCTCTGTCTCTCTATGTATCTCTCTGTCTCTGTCTCTCTGTCTCTCTCTCTCTCTCCTCTCCCTCTCCCTCTCCCTCTCCCTCTCTCTCTCTCTCTCTCTCTCTCTCTCTCTCTCTCTCTCTCTCTCTCTCTCTCTGATTGTCTCTTTTCCACAGTCTTTGAAGGCATTATCTTTGCTCACGAAATCCCAAGTTGAAGATCCCTTTGCTGGACACTTGGCAGGTCCTTGTCGCCTGACGGGTCCCATGTTTCTGAGCTGGCTTTTTCCTACAGTGTTCCCAGAGTGCTCCTTTGCTCTGCCTGTTTGAAAATGCCCCTGTTCTTCTGCACTTTGATTTCAGTATTTAAAAATATGATTCTCTTTGAATTTTTCCTTTCTCATTGAGGTTTTTGAATTTATGTTTTTTTACTAGAGTTCAGAAATTTTGGACAATTGTATTCTTTATTTCCTCTTTCTTTCTATTTATTCTTCTCTCACATACTACACCCTGACTGGAGCCTCTGCTCACTTCACTCCTCCCGGATCCCTCCCTTTCCCTCTCCCCAGATCCACTGCTCATCCATTTCCCTTCAGAAAAGAAAAGAGCAGGCCTTCCAGTGATAACAACCAAACACGGTATACCAAGATTCAGTAAGACTAGAAACAAACCCTCACATCAAGGCTGGACGAGGCTATCCAGTTAGAGGAAAAGGGTACCATGAGCAGGCAAGAGTTAGAGGCACAAATATCTTCTGAGATACTGTCTCACGTGAATTTCTCTTTTGTCTCTCTGGAGATTAGAAGATGCTCGTGTTTAGATTTGTATTTTCCCCATAGACTATTGATATTCTGCTTCAGTCTTATACTTTCTCCATGTTATTTAACTCAGATAACTTCTATTGATTTATTTTCAAGCTAAGTGTGCATTAGTAGGATAACTAAATACTACTGATAAAGTCAAGATTAAATAATAAGAGCTCAGAGTTTTCAGGGCTTTAAATTTCCACTTAGTTGTGAAATCTTGAACAAAAAATTAAATTTTCTGAATTTAAACTGATGCTTTTGTGACTACAGGTACAATACTTTCTTTCAGGACAAGGAGCAGGGAGAATCCTTCTAGAGTTCCACATGGCAATTCCATGCTCCTACACGTCTATCATGCATTGGGAGAGGGGGATGGCCCTGATCTCACATTTACAGAATTCCAGTTAGCTGCCTGCTGAGGGAAGCTTGTTTCCAGATGGATGGCTGATGTATGTAAATAGATGGAATTCGAATGGACCTAGACAGGTGGCAGGACCTCTAGACTGCTTGTGTGAGGAGAGCAGTCTCTCCTGAGGGAAACAGTGCAGAAGGCTGCAGGAAGACTGTTGCATACAATAGGCTGAGGAGCTGGGATGAAGTGGGCTGAGGTGTTAGGTCAACATGAGGACCCAGCAGTCTTGGGTTTGAGTTTTAACTCGGAGTCTACATAAGCTCCTATGCAATATTTTAATATTTGCTATTAATGAAGAGTTCTTTAACATACTGCACAAAGGGGATGTTCTTAAAACACTTGGAACTGAGTTATTAAATACACATTTGCACACCCTAAATACAGTGATAAATTAAATGCCTTTAAGAATGTTTAGTGAATTTAAAATTGGAATGAGTTATTGTCTTCAAGTCTTTGCTTGTGTATAAATCTGGTAACATGTTTCTATTCTATCTTCTCTGTAGCTTGTGTTCTTTAGGTCAGAATCTAGAGTTTATGTCCTCTGGTTGCAGAACTCTACGAAAGCTATGAAGCACGAACCTAAACATTATAAAAAAAATTTTGATGGTTTTGCTTTTTGCAACTTGATTCTACATGTGTTCTTGCATGTGAACTTTGTAGATGACAATGTCATGTGACATTGTCAAATGGTTTGACATGTCTGAGAGACTGAAACAAAGAAAAAAATATTATACAATCAATCAAATAATTCACAGATGAATAGAAAATAGTGGATAGCATTTTGAGAATAATAGATGTGAAAGAAAACTGAATGGATTTTTTGATAATCATGTGAAAGAATAAAAGAATAAAAATACAGAACATAAGTTATAGTGAAATTTTAATCAGTTTTTCTGTGAGAGTGATGCAGAAACTCTAGTAAGTAATGACAGAGTTACAAATAGTCTTTATGGAAAGTAGAGGAGCAAATTGGAATTTTGGGGATGAAAAAATAGTAAAGTTTAAATGTCCATTAGACAGAAATGTGTAAATGGAATTCAGAGAAAGATTAAAAATAGAGATTTAAAGTTATGGGGAAATTCCTATTAATCTTTGAAGTCACAAGATATTAAAGTAGAAGATTAGTTTCAAGATTAGCTTCAGTCAGGGTCCTGAATATAGGAAACAATCACATTTAAAGGCAGGGGCTATAGCCATACTTTATTGAGTCATTATAAGCCTTAAATCTATAGGAGTTGAGACATATTTAGAAAGAGTAATGCAAAGAAAATTTGAGAACATATGAACAGCAAAAGTAAGGATTAAAAATGTTGGTATTAAAAAGAGATTAATGGTAATAAGTTTATAGAAAAATATAGAATTGACTTCTTTGAAAAATAACTAGTCATCATTAAGGGTTATAAATACACTCATCAAAACAGTAGTTTAGAAAATACAAACTTACAAACTTGGAGGTTTTCTATATAGCAAAAAAAAAAATCACTAAAAAGAAGTCAAAGTTCATTCTATTCATAGAATGTAACAAAAAATTAACACTTAGGTATAAACTTAACAGAAGATGTCAACAATTTCTAAGACATAAATCAGTAAATGCTGAAGAAAGACACTGAAAAGCCCTAAATGGCTGGCCAACCTTCCCATCAACATTAAGGAAATGCCCATAATATCAAGTGTACTACAGATTCAGTGGAATCTCCATGAAAATCCCAATGACATTCTCTGCAAATCTTTCTAAACCCAAATACTAACATTTAGATGAAAGTACAAAGACCTAGAGTTGCCAAATAACTCTTAGCAGAAAGAGGAATGCTGGCGGCATCTCAATGACTGACTTCAAACTCTACTAGAGAGCCATGGTGACAAAAACCAGCAGGATAGTTACACAGAAAAAAGAAACAAAACAAAACATGCAGAGCAATGGAATACAAGGCCCAGAAAGAAACCCACACAACTACAGCTGTTTTATTCTTGAAAAAAATCTATTAAAAAGTAGGGAAAATCTTGGCAATGGAGAGGTGGCTCAGCAATTAAAAGTTCTTGCTGTTCTCGAAGAGGATACTTGTTCAGTGACTGATGGGGGATGTTTTTCTGAATGCTGTGAATGCATTTTTCTCTGACTGGTTGGTGAATAAATGCTGATTGGCCAGTAGTCAGGCAGAAAGTATAGGCGGGGCTACCAGATTAGGAGAAGGCTGGGAAGAGGAAGACAGAGAGTGGTGGGGGAGACACCATGTAGCTGCTGAAGGACTAATATGCTGGAGCATTATGGGTAAGCCACAGCTTCTTGGCAATATATAGTTTAATAGAACTGGGCTAATAAATAAGCAAAAGCTAGCCAATAAGAAGCCTGAGCCATTGGCCAAAGAGTTTATAACGGATATAAGCCTCAGTGTGTTTATTTGGGACTAAATGGCTACGGGACAAGGTGGAACAAGAAACGTCTGACTATATATGTCAGGAAGTTGACAAAACTGTCTGACAACCTCTTCCAGCTCCTGTAGGCACCTGAACTCAAACACACACACACACACACACACACACACACACACACACACACACACACAGAGAGAGAGAGAGAGAGAGAGAGAGAGAGAGAGAGAGAGAGCCCACAGAAATTAAAATAATAATAAAAACTTAAATATAGGCAAAAGACAGATTTTTTTTAAACAAGTGGTGCTGGGAAAAATAGTGCTTTCATACAAAGAAGAATGAAACTAGGGGCTAGAGATGGCTCAGAGCTCAGAGGTTAAGCTGCTGTTCCAGAGGGTCTGGGTTTGATTCCAAGCACCTACATGATGGCTCACAATAGTTTGTACTTCCAGTTCCAGGGAATTTGTTACCCTCTTCTGGCCTTTATGGAAAACATATATGCATGTTTCACAGACATAGATACAGGTAAAACACTCACACAACCCAAACAAAAATCAGCTCAAACTATGTAAAGGATCCAATGCGAGCCCTAAAATGATAAACTGCTTAAGTGAATACAGGCGGAACAAACCAAGGTCTATACATAAGCATCAGCTTTCTGAATGGATCACCAATAGCTAAGGAAATAGACCTCCAAATGAGATTGCATTATATTTAAAAGTTTTAGCTCAAAATAAGAAACAACAGAGTGGAAAATTCAGACTATAAACCAGGAAAGAATCTTGACAAACTACTCATCTAAGAGGAAATTAATATTCAAACTAAAAACCTGAAACATCAAAAATGCCCAATTCAAACAATAAAATTGTCAAATGAATGAAATAGACACTTTTCAAATGAAGAAGTGAAAATGGTTGATAAGCACATAAACAACATGGCTTTAGTGACCTGGGGACCACATGGGCTTGTGTTTGAGATTGCTGGCTCTGTCTTATCTTTGTTTCATAAGCAAGTGTTTCCTCCTGCCTGTGGCCTCTGAAATCATCTCCCAACAAAGCAACTCCTATGTGTCGGCACATCACTTGCACCTCATTCTAAACAACTAAAATCATTCTAAACACCTCATTCTAAAAAGCTGATGTGACAGAGAGCTGTAATGGAGAGATTCAGAGCCACTGTCTCCATTCTAGCGGTAACTTTGAGGGCCTGGGAATATTCAAAGTGTGTCATAGGAAGACAAAGAAGAGGAAAAAAGGACACGGACTCGGGGAGCCTGTGATCTCAGAAGGGTATGCACTTGGGAACACTGAGGAAACAGTTGAAAAGAATATCTAAAAACGAGGAGCCTGGAAAAGCTCTAGAGTTAGTGTTCCAAAATATTTCACGTCTAAATGACACTAAAAGTTTCTTTGTCACACAAACTGAAATACTGTTAGATGTCTTGGCCAGGTTTCTATGCAACAGCAGCCATTTGTCAGCTGTGATCACTAGGGCAACTCATGTTAGCTGTCTTTGAACAGGAAAGGATTCTCTTCTTAGCAATTCTGTTGGAGCCTGTGTTCTCACAGGAGGAAAGGAGCTGTAGAACAAAGCTTTGAAGATTTAATATAAGATAAACAATTCTTTTCATCAAACGTAATATAATACAACAGGACTTGGGGCATAATAATTCATTTTCATATTAATATAAAATCGAGCCCAACTTCTGGAGTCTGATTACTTAGGTATGTGAACACATTAAAGGCTTTAAAATTAAATAACAATTAGCTAGAACTAGAAATAGGCAAAGGAAATAATTTAAGAATTTGTAGATGTTTTTGTGTCCTCCATATTAAAAGGCAATCTATTTTGAGATTAGTAGGAGAAATAATAATTGAACAACACTCTAAGGGCAGCAGATAGGGCTCAGCAGGTAAGAGTGTATACTCTTCCTGTGTAAGACCTAATTTTTGTTCTCAGCACCCATAACCCATGTTGAGCAATCCAATACCTCCTGTAACACCAGCTCCAGGACATCAGATGCCTCTGGCCTCCACAGGCACCCACCCGCATGTGCACCTGAACACACACACACACACACACACACACACACACACACACACACACACACATGTCTGGAAAATGCAGAGAATCTTTGTGACTGCTTTCAAAATTTGACAAGAATCTTAGTCTTCAATTGTCCATGTGAGAAAAGATCTGTTATTTTTTTTTCTTTTAATGAAGTATTTGAAAGATTTCAAGCAACAACGAAAGAGGATTGGGGTGCAGTCTTTCATATGAGAAAGGAGTCACTGAAGAGATGACAATGACGTGGCTGACACGTATGGCTGAGCCATAAGTGGATAGAAAGTCTCTGGCGAGGCAACATACCTTCATTTTCCAGGAAGAGCCAGGAGACATTGAGGCTGGGGTAGATGGAGGGAGTTTGATGTCAGAGGTGAAGTTGAACATGTCAAGGGAACCAGATTTAAACAACTTCACATGTCATTAGGTATCTTG
The DNA here is from genome assembly GCA_030556225.1 of Cricetiscus sungorus. Classification (NCBI taxonomy): domain Eukaryota; kingdom Metazoa; phylum Chordata; class Mammalia; order Rodentia; family Cricetidae; genus Cricetiscus; species Cricetiscus sungorus. The sequence goes on along the minus strand of JANBXA010000735.1, from coordinate 45,196,555 downwards.
ACTTCACTATAAGTGTGATGAGACTTCAAAGGACTATGAAGAAGGAAATCACAGCAAGTAGCTTTTCTCCTCAAACTAGTATTTTGGCTACTATACTCAGTAGAGATGGAAAGAAGCAGGGGCAGAAGCAAATAGAACTTTCAGGTGGGGGATGATGGTGATTTGAAGTAATGTGGATGGGAGATACTGGGCTTGTGGGTTCATGTTCCAAATGGAATTTTCATATAAGATGGATGTATCTTGTAAGAGAAGTGGAATCGAATGATTAAAAGCTTCAACGCGTGTCACTTGAAGGTAGATAGTGTAATTTGGATGGGAAATATGGGACACGTGTTTAGGGTGTAGCCATCAAAGGTTGGATTTGAAGCATATTGAGTTTGAGATGCCTATGGGATTCTAAACAACTGGATACACGGATCCAGAATAAATTGCTGGAGTTGTAAAGAGGCAAGAAAAAGACAAGAAGAATTTGAAGCTATGAAGCTAGAGGTAGAGAAAGAGAAGAGGTATAAAATAGAAACATGGAGTTCTGACCTTTGTCAATGTCATTAGACTGGGAAGAATAAAACCCAAAATCATAGTGATGGGTGCCCGTGTAACCTTAGTGCTCCAGAGGCTGGGGCAAGAGGGTTGCTGCTGCTAGCTTGAGGACACACAGTGAGTTCCTGGCCACCTTAAGATATATAGTGAGAACCTGTCTCAAACCAAACTAAACCAAACCAAACCAATCAAGCAATTAAGCAAACAAGAAAGAGAAAGGATAAGGGAAGAATCAGGAAGTAGATGGAGAGAGAACATTAGACCAATGTTCATAATGTCGCGAACACACTGACCCCACACAGCCATGCCCCTTTTAATCTTCCGTGGGATTCCATGACCATTGTCTCTTCATCACTCACTTTATCTCCATATGTAGTTCTTTTAGTTACCACTCACACTCTTCCTTTGTCACACTGGCTTGGAATGTCCTCATTGATGGGCTCAACTTCATGAGTGTAAAATGTATTTTTGGAAACTGTCAAAAGCAATTTTGGAATTCATCGGTTGGACGGAATGGGTGACCAACTTAGTTAATGTTGTTTTTGATCAAAAATTAGGCATGGCCATTGAAAACTATCACCCAGCTTACTGAGAGGTTTATATGCCAGCTTTGAGAGCAATTTCAGCAGGCTTTGTCTAAATTGTTTTGAGTAATGACAACATTAGTGAAACAAATACATCATTTCTAAGGGGACTACTTTCAAGGCTAAAATATATGTAACAAATTTATATAAATTCTTTTGACTTAACAGCATTTCTTACTATTCTTTTTGTCAGATGGTGATAGAGATGATCAAGATCCATGAACACAAATGTTGTCATAAATAATATTTGACTGAATCCTCATTTCCCAATGTAAACATTTCTTGAGCAACTGTTAATATGATTTACAACAATTTCCTTATTCAAAGCAATGGAAGATAATTACTTTTTTTTTGAGACAGGGTTTTTCCATCTATCAGACTAGCCCTAAATGTGCTACATAAGATGACCTGAAACTTCTGATCCCACTGCTGGGATTTCAGGTGTGTCAGCATGTCTGGTTCAGGTAGTATATTGGAGACTGAACTCAGGGCTTTGTGTAAACGATGCAAGGGCTCTATTGGTGCTGCTACTTTTTCAGAAAATCATTTTAATAAGTCAGACATCTATAAAAACTAAAAAATATGTGTCCAGATATTTCAGAAATTGCCACCTGTGAAGACTACAGATTTCACAAGAAACATCCTTGCTAATGGCTAATACTATGTCTTGTAAGGGATGTATCCTCTGCAAATTATGCCAATTACTTGTTCACTGAGTAAATATTTATGAAATGTAGTGTGTACCAGACATATGTCATGTGGTGAGGAGACTTCTCCTTTAGATCCTTCCAAACACACCCTCACAGACTGACGTGCACAAGGTGCAGTGCCAAGGCTGAGCTGGCTGTGTGCACATCCTGTGTAGTTCTCTGGTAGCTGTGTGATGTTCAGGGGTTGCTTGGCCAGACTCAACCAAGCCTGGAAGAGCTGGTGATGTCTAGTTGCCCTTCCTATTTACTGTGCTCACATTCTATACTTTTTCACTTACCCTGTGACACAGCAAGTTCTCTGGCTTCCCAGACAATGGCCATGCTTTCTCATGAAGGTGACCTCTCTTTCTCTATAGCTCTCTGATTTTAATTCTTAATGAAGCTCTTCTCTAGGCCTCAAAGGAAAGCGTCTCCTTCCCTTTGAGGTCCCATCACATGTAAATCTCCATGTATTGTGCCATTTCTGTCTAATTTCTCCCTCTCACCTTGAAGCTGAATCGTGGACTTGAGGCACTTTTGTCCAAATAAACCTTACTTCTGTTTAACACAATGACAGACCTGCTGGGAATTCCTCTGTGGAAGGGTATTCCCTGACAAAGGGAGACTGCAAAGGCTGGGATTACTACTTCTTCAGTGTGCAGACATCCAAACCTGGACCACAGCATCAAGAACGACCAGGGAAGGACTCTGAAGGTGCCTAAGTGGGTAGAGACCCTGATGCTCCAATGTGAGAACCTGAGTTTGGGTTCCAACCACCCAGCTAGATACAGCAGCATGATTCTGTAACCATGGTCCCAGGGAGGGATGGTAAAGGCAGAGCATGGGTATCTACAGCTCAATGGCCAGTCAGCCCAGTCAAGCAGTGAGCTGCAGATTCAATGAGAGACCCTATCTCAAAATGATGAGGTAGAGAATGATCGATGAAAATGCCTGACTTTAGCCTCTAAGTATTTGTGAACACACACACACACACACACACACACACACACACACACACACACACACACACAGAGGAGATATTGGGATAACACGATGTTATTAGATAGAAAAGAATAAGATGTCAGTGATCAATGAAAGAAAGATGAAATGTTTGACAAGAAAAGGAAAATACAAAAAGGTGTTTCAGAGACAGCCAACGAACTCCAAAAGTAACCAAGTCCCATTTTTCATTTTGAAGAGGAAGAAATGTGTCTAAGTCATATGTTGGTGACTAAGATCAGAATGTAAAAGTAAAAATAAAAGTACAGTGTGACTTTTGGCTGGAAACCCCAAGGAACTGTTAGCTTCCATGAGACAGAAGACAGGATTTATGGCGCCAGAGCAAGGGAGAGCGGGTCTTCCCATGCGCTCATTCACATTAGCCACAGCAATTATTGGAAACCAGTCTGTTTATCCCCCAAGCCATTCCTGCTTCCTCAGAGACTGTTTGTGGGGTTTCCCTGAACCCTCATTTTGAATATAGCTCTGTGTTCATTCAGTGACCTTCCCTGCAAGATTCGATAGCCTTTCCCGTAAAGATCTTGTTGACACTGAGACAAAATCAATGCAATGGGCTGCTTGATCCTCATTTAAACTTGGTTGATAGACCCATTTCTGTTGTGGAATATTCCTCCCTTCATACTGTGGGAAGATGTGTTGCTGTGACTGGTTTATTAAAAAGCCAAACAGCTAATAGCTGGCCAGAGGACAGAAAGAGCCCTAGGAAGAAGAAAGGCCATCGCCAGTCAGAGGTGGAAGAAGCAGGATGGGTAGCATTGGAGAAGAGGTAACGAGCATGTGAAGGAGTGTAGACTGAAAAAATATGGGTTAATTTAAGTTATAAGAGCTAGTTAGAAACAAGCCTGAGTTGAGACCAAGCTTCATAATTAATAGAGTCTCTGTGTCATTATTTGGGAGCTGGCTGGCGGGACAGAAAAAACTCATTACACATTCCTTTTCTGATGTTGACACTAATGACCAAAGGAGGCAGCTGACTAACTGGTCCACGGAGGGCGCCATGTCCCTTTCGACACGGGAGGTACTTACGATGTTTTTCATATGTTTCACTAGGATGGTGAGCTTCGAGTCCTCGTATGTCATCACTAACTGTACTTTAGGGTTATTGTCTGAACATTTTTCACCTGAAAACAAAAACAAAAAACAGTCAGTGTCAGTTAAGTCAGAATTATCTCAGCCCACAATCCATGAAGCATTTAAAGACTAACCAGGACCAGCAGGAGAAGACAAAAGGAACATTCTTCGCACGATGTAGAAATAGTTGGATTCGGGATACCGGATGCTTAGTCAGAGTTAGGGCTTGTGTCTCCAACCCTTGACCTAACTCTCTTCTTGTTCAGTTTCGACTGGCATCATTATTTAAGCAACTATTCAAAGTTAAAACCTCCATGTAACTTTCGGTAGTCATTTGTCTCATGAACCATTATGATCAATTTAAGAACTGGAGGCCAGGGACTAAGTGTGATCTTTAATATGTATTTTATTATAAATTGTGTGTGTGTGTGTGTGTGTGTGTGTGTTCACACATGAATGCAGGTGCCTACGGAAGCCAGAAAAAAGCCCATTAAATACTGTAGTTACGGTTGTGAGCTACAGACATGGATGCTGGAGACCCAAACTCTGGTCCCCTGGAAGATCAGTACATACTCATACCTTCTATGACATCTCTTTAGCTCAGTAGTGACCTTTAGAAATCAGTAAATCTGGGGTTGTGACCCAGCTCTGCTTCCACAGACATTTACTACGACGAAGCCAATCAATTTCTGTCGTCAACGACATAGTTCTGAATGGTTGGAGTAAATAAGTGACAAAATGCAGGAGTTTGTGGTGTGGTAAGCACTTAAAGACTCTTGTAACCGCTTGGACCCAAACCACATTAGTGTTCACCTCTGCCTTTCCTGTCTCATAGAAACCAATTTAGATCCAGCATCCAGCCTGCTCGATCAGATCCTCCAGTAAGCCTCCCCTAGACTTCAAATCTGTTTGTTTCTAGTGGTTACTACTTTCGACAGCAATGTTTATAAAACCACTCTTTGGGTCGAAGTATCTCTTTATTTTAAAAATTCATTTTTGTCTTGTTGGTGGGTAGGTGCGTGAAATGACACCTGGAGAGACTGAATCTGAGGCTTATGCTTAGTGGAAAGGGCCTTTACCATTTCACTGGTCCTGGGACTTGCCTGACACCAAAATAACTTTGTACAGTTGTTTATTAATTTATTTTATTCCCCACTATTATTTTATATTGTAATTCACATATTTAGTCCTTAAAACATCCTCTTTCAAAAACCTAACCAGAAAGTGAATATTTATGAGTCTTCTTTTTCTTGAACACTCCTAGCACATTCTGTGTCAGTTCATACTTATATTACATGTTGTCTAAGCGATTTAGATCTATCTCAGGTCCTACTTCTTCTATGCCTCCAAAGGGACATAATGTAGCACAAATAACTAAAATCCAGAGAAAGATATTGGGATCAAGATGAAGATCAATAAAAGCAAAGCATCCATCCAGTAGCTCTTACCTCTACCAAGGCTGAAATGGAGACCCTGTCTTTCCTGTGACTGGAAACTGAATGTCACTCGAGACCCTTTGCTTCTTCTGTATATACTTCTCTAGTGCTGATACTAAAAGTGTGAGCTCTGTTTCTCTTTTAGACTGATTCACTCTCATGTAGTCCTGGGTGGCCTTGAACTCACAGAGAACCATCTGCTTCTGTCTCTTCAGTCCTGGGATTAAAGGTGTGTGCCACCACTGTCCAGCTTCTATGGTTAACTAATGTGGCTGGCTTTGCATTCTGATTTTGAGGAAAGCTTTATTAAATCATAAACAATACATCACCACAACATAGTCTGTTAATTGTTTTATAGTTTACACACTAGGAATTTAGTCAATAACCAGGTAACATCAATTTCACCTTGAGGCACATCATTATGTCAAGAAAATAAAGACTTTAATTTTTAAACTAAAATTTTCTGCTTTTTTGCCAAGGAGTAAGCATAGATTATTGTGGGTCTAATGATTCCCTTGATAGTCTTTGGTTATACAGATGTTGAAGAAATTTAAAGAATAAAGTATTCCATTTTGGATGCATTGTGGTCCTCTTTGTTCAATGATAGTTATTTTAAACTCTCTCATCCTTTCTATTGGCTAAGATTGTATCAGCAGGCTGTGCCCTTCCTGCCTTTCATGGTTACTAGAGCAGGATGTTCATCACATGTAGGTGATAGTAGTTTTATTATCAATTAATTGAATCTATAGATAATAATGTGGATTACTGATACTTAAAGAGGCCCTCATTAACGAAGGGGACATCTGTTCCATAAATACATTAAAAGTCACTTAAATATCCCCATTATAGTGATTGAGAGACACTGTAAGTTGATTACCACTGAAACAAATTACATTTCATAGTAGAAAAATATTAGTTGAGTACTAGGTATAAAGGTGCTAAAAATACTGATGACTTTTTAATGTACAATGAATATTATATTTGAATTAAGGAGTAATGAAGTTATTAAATAGAAACCCAATACATTTAATGAGAGAAGTTTTAATTTAAGAGTAGGAAATTATCATAAATTTATGAGAGAGTGTCTGAACAGTAAAAGTAGGGTTGTCGCTTTCTCTGACTAAAAATGATGTCCTTTGGAGAGGCGTCTTCTGTGGCCCCTCTCCTTCTCAACGGTCCCTTGGCTATCCAGCCAGCAGACAAAGTGGGCAGAAGAGGCAGGTGGGGCCTTGTCTGGCCTGTGAGCATGATGGAAATAGTTGATGGGAGATGTTATTCTGTAAATATGTTTCTCATACTGGTTAATTAATAAAGCACCGTTGGGCCAATGAGATAGCAAGATAGGCGGGGCTAGGAGACAAGGAGGAAAGGGGAAGGAGTTGGGAGGAGTCAAGATGTAGACCAGGGAGGAAGACGCCAGCTGCGGCTCCCGGATAAGATGAGCCATGTGGAAATAATTAGATAAGTAGAAATGGGTTAATAATTAAGACAGAGCTAGCCCATTAACAATAATGGTAACTGGCCAACAGGATTGTATCAAATACAGAGTCTCAGAGTGTTAGTTGGGGCTGGTGCGGCTGTGGGCCCAGACTGGTGGGCTGGCGGGCTGGTGGAAACATACATGCTACAAATAGCCTTCTGGGAGACATCTTCCGTGAGGCTCTCAACTTCATTCCAGTGTATGTGGATGGGAATGGTCGCTAGGGAATCACCTAGGGTTTTTACGTGCCCTGCCCCTATCATATAGCTGGGTTACTATGGGTATGGTCCTCTCAAAACAGCTAGAGTATGTCACCAAATTGCCTGATGGGTAGTAGTGGAAGAATGATTGCAGGGGAATTGTGTCAAGGGTCACACTAGGGATAAGGCAGGCACCCAGGCCTAGAGACAGTCTTTGAATAAGGTCAGGTAGAAAGCAGGAAGCCTTCCACTTGGGGAGGGGGGACTCCTCCATGTTGCCAAACTCAGAGAGGGCTGCCAGGCCATGGTAGAATGCAACCTCTAACCAGCAGGGCCTCCTAACACTCTATGGAGAGATTATTAACCAGAGATTGCATCATAGCATTGGGGAATTCAGAACCCGGAAAAAAATCTAGGAATCCTTAACAGCTAATAGGTTAGAGTAGAGAGACGTAAAAGTATTGAGAATGTGCCAGTCTATGGCAGGCATCCCACTACATTCTCACAGCACATCCTCCAAAGCCATGCAGATCAAAACTGGCGGACCCCAAGTGCTCGCATACCAGTGTCTACCCGAACAAGATCTGTACTAGATGGCGCCAGTTAAAATTCCAGTGCGCTGACAAACAGACCCCACAGGCCCCAATCCCTAGCTGAGGAACTATTGCCAACTGGGGGAGGAGGGAGTGTTGCTTGTATTTTGGGGGTGTGGCCACTAGTGGTTTGCCCATGTCCTCCGTGTGTTACTCCACATCTGTACACAAATGGGCACCACTAATTGGTACCCATAGGCGGTAAGAGAAAAGAACCCGAAACTGGAAACTGGGTGGTTGTGTCAGGGAAGGCTCAGGAGAGGTGGAGGGGAGGCGGATGGTGGCTATGATTAAGACGTACCACATGCATGTGTGAATTCTTCAAGGAATAGATTAAAATACTATTTTGAAAAAAACTAAGTGGACAGGAACAAAAGAAGCAGTGTAGGATTAAGTGATCTCCAGGGCCATAATTATAAACATTATACTGTAACTGGAAAATCAAGAGTCACAATATTAAAAAAAAAAAAAAAAGGTTTGAATGAAGAGTCCAAGGAGGGAAACTTGAGAACAGCTTGATACAGAGAAAGGGATGCTGGAATTGTCTGGTCACTGTGGGTGGGGATTTACGCTGGCTTCCTTCTGGCAACAGCAGGACTGGTAAGGTATTATTGAGCATAAGTATGTCTATCTGGAATCCAGTAGGTCTATCTAGAATCCCTGAACTAGAAAATACTGTACTCCCTATTTCACAAAAATAGCAGTTTGAACTTTCTCCCAGAAGATATTTTTTTCTTGTGATTGAAGGTAACAAATGAGTTTTTAAAGTTTGAAGTAAAGGGTCTTCCTATGCCTAATGTGTAGCTGCCCATTGCTCTGGTTGTCTCTATATCTTTCCAGAGAGAGAGTCACATCCTTTTCCAACTGTCCCATAAAAGCAAAGACAAATACTCCATTCCTCTTCTCCATCATTGACAAAGGCCATGGCACATTACTATTCTACACAAAGTGTCTATATATATTTTCACATTGATATTACAATAATAATTTTTAGTTTTTAAAGTATAGCTTCCACTATATGGGGCTATTGTCGTTTATCTGATGGGTTTCACATGATAGACAGGTGGGTCTTTCCCAGTGAGGTGTAGGCTTCTGGAACCATGTTTCAGGGTACAGCCTCGAAGACATGTTATCTGTGCCAGTTTGTGAATATCATAACAAAAACTCAATAGCAGGATTTTTGGTCAGAGTCTACTTGCCTGTGCAATTTTGATGAATATTGCCAAAATAACTTCCATGGTGCTGGTACCGATTTGTATTCACCAGAAGCACATGAGACGCCTGCTGATTCACAGCTAAGGTGCTAATTAAGTTGTTGGGTTTTTGCCAAGCTGATCAGAGAGAGAGAGAGAGAGAGAGAGAGAGAGAGAGAGAGAGAGAGAGAGAGAGAGAGACAGAGAGAGACAGACAGAGAGAGATACAGAGAGACAGAGAGACAGAGAGACAGAGAGAGACAGAGGGAGACAGAGACAGAGGGAGACAGAGACAGAGAAAGAGAAACAGAGAGAGAGAAACAGAGAGAGAGAAACAGAGAAAGAAACACACAGAGAGAGAAACAGAGAGAGAAAGAAACAGAGGGGGGAAAAAGGGAGAGAAAGAGAAACAGAAAGAGAGAGAAAGAAACAGAGGGGGGAGAGGGAGAGAGAGAGAAACAGAAAGAGAGAGAAACATAGAGAGAGAGAAACAGAGAAAGAGAAAGAAACACAGAGAGAGGGGGAGGGAGAAAGAGGGAGAGAGGGAGAGAGAGAGAGGGAGAGAGGGAGAGAGGGAGAGAGAAAAACACACAGAGAGAAACAGAGAGAGAGAGAGAGAGAGAGAGAGAGAGAGAGAGAGAGAGAGAGAGGAGGGAGGGAGGGGAGGTGGGGTGGCATCTGTATAGTTTAGTTTGTATTCCTCTTATGAGTGAGGTTGAGCATCTTCTCACATCTTCTCACTGGTGGAGAACCACTTGTATTTGTGTGTACTGACCTTCCATAGCCTTAATGTTCTTATCTGCTTCTAGAGGATGATTATATGCTACGTGAACAAACTTTGGGATGAATCAGCAATACTTCCATCTCCTCTGCCTGACACCATTGCATTCTATTTTTGCTTTGCCTAAGTGTTTCCTGCCATGCAGCATTGTTAAGGGCTCTGAGTTTTACCCCCAGCCATTGCAGTACACTTAATAAAGGGCTGCCTTCAGGTTTCCTTGGTCATCTATGATTTCACTGTTTGCATTTAACATTTCTTCCTCATTTGTTATTCACCCTGTAGACTGCGGGGGGTGTGTCACCACAATCCCAAGCACAATTACTGAGCTTCCCCTCTTCATTCTGGCCTCATACCAAATTTCTATGTGTATTTCTCTCTATTCATGGACAGCCTACAGTAACTTTTATACCTATCTACTCATGTGTCCACTTAGGCGCAGACAACGCGTTGCTTGAATTTTTACGGATTTTAATTTTTTTTAAAAAACTCCATTTCTTTTCTTTGCTCTAGTTTTAAAGACTTTTTTTCTGACTTTTCTTTGTTTGTGAATTATAAAATAAGATTATTATTCTGCAAAAAAAGATAGAACTGTTCTTGTTTTTAAATAACGAAATGCATGAAGCACGTGTCATCTTTTGATGATGAATCTGTCTCTCCAGGATGTACATTCCCTTTGCTCTTCACATCCCTCGGTTCTGCTTTGAGGGTTTCCTTTGGGCTTACCGGTTTCCTATTAAATCCATTCTAGGCATTTTTGCGTGAATGCTATTGATGGAACTATCTTGACTTCTAAATATTCCAAATCTTCATTATATCTGACATATCTTATAAATATATCAAGAATGTCCATAATTAGATAGATTATAGCTATACACCAACTTATAGCTGTTGTTTTCACTAAATTCTTTTTGTAATGTGTTTGTAGTTGGTATTTTTTTTCCTGGATATACAATGGCATTACTTACAAACAATTTTGGGTTTTGTCTTGCAAAGCTTATGCTTCTGATGTCCTCTTCTATTTCATTTGTTATTTAATAAGTATTTTAGAGCCTGCCATGAACAATCCACTCTACTGTTTGGAGTAGAAGAGACAAAATACCCCCTTTGACCCAGCATGTGAGAAATTAAAAAATAAATGCAATAGATAAATAAAGTTTATATTAAGGTGAACATAAGTAACACAGGGGGACAAAATCACTGGAAGCTTTCAGGATACAGGCAGGTTGCAGTTTCAACACGTGGCCATGGAATCTTTATGGAGAAGATTAATTTTGAGGAAAAAGCTGCAAGGTGAAGGAGTGAGCTCTGTCTTGCCACTAACCTTCTACACAATGTAAACTGATTGTCATGACCTTGGGTGTAGGGTTTGGCCTTCATTTTAGTGAGTGTGATTTTCAGTGTTTTTCTTGTGAGGTTTTCCCATTCAAAGGCACACACACTATTTCTTTTTACTTTTTGCATATTTTAAAAGGAAATTTGATTTTTGTCAAATGTCCTTTAGGCCCACAAAAATGAGTATATGAGTTTTCTTTTTAATTTTGTCTCTGTATGTATAATATTAATATTAATACTAAATGGCTTCTGGCCATGTTGGATTATATTCCTTTAGTGTGTTGATAGGCTATTTTGTCTAATATTTTATTTAGAGTTTTCCATTGGTATTCATGAGTGGTATTTCTCTCTGATTTCTCATTTGCAGCCCTTATAATTTTGAAACTCTTGGTATGGATACTTCGTTTCAGAAAGCAAATAGGAATAATATCCCTTTTCTTCCCCATCACTAACTGTTTAAGCACTGGTGTAACCACCATCTCCTCTTAAATGTTTGAGAGGCCAACAAGACTCTACTGGGGCGGTTTGCCTTGCATGAGGTTTTGAATGAAGATTCTGTGGTTGCTGGTCAGCTGGGCTAGAGAATCAGCAGTGACTGTCAAGATCAGCATCACTGAAGTAACATCTGTTGCTAAAACAATGGATGCTACTCTGCTGAGGCTTGGGAAATTTGGGACTGCAATGTCTTTTGACCCTAAAGTTATTAAAAGAGATGTTCGTGTTTTTAAATTTCCAAACATAACTGTTTTCTAACTTTCTGAAACAATTAATCATTTTTTTCACTATATCATAATTAAATGATAGTGTCTGCAATATGCCTATTTCCTGGAATTCGTTGAACTCTTTTTGGTAGCCTGATAGACACACAGAAAGACGATCTAGTCTCTGTTCAGTATGAAGACAGCGTTGTAAACCAACCACTTACATTATTCATTTTACTTTAGCGTTGGTATGAGCATACTTTGCTTTTCTTACTCAAGTTTTCACAAATTGAAAGTTATGTGTTAGAATATTGTCTAATTAGTATGCTTCTGTGTCTCACAATTCCTGCTTTTATACATGTCACTGTCACATTATTTAATGAAGTCATAACATCTTGTATCTTTACTGAAAATTTCACAGTCTAGGGGAAGGTTCCATTATTTGTTTAATTCTAATAGAATCTTTGCGACCTAAATTCTCCTTTTTCTTGTCCATATTTTGACCTCTAATTCCATTTTCTTTTTATTTGCCTAATATACCTATGGAAATATTTAAAACCTCAACCTTTAAAATCAATTTTTTTTAGGTGTGTGTGTGTGTGTGTGTGTGTGTGTGTGTGTGTTTTACAGTGAATATAATTAGGTTTTGTATTTTCACTCGTATTTTAAAGCACTTTCCTCAGTAGATGGGTTAAATTCACAGATAGCTATTTATGTTTTGTTTTAAGTCTATCTTGTTAGTTTTGTGATTTTTTTTTAAAAAAGAAAGTTTTCATTAAGCAAGCCATTTTCACTTTGCAAGTTTGTGATCCTTAAGAACATTATTATTTTTGTCATAGGATTTACTCTTATTTAATAGCATTAGACTTTAAGTTTACTTTTGACAATATTTGTTTCTTAACAGAATCAAAGGGAAAGGCATATTTCTCACTGCATTTTCATTGGCCACTCAACTGCACTCACTATTAGGACTTTCCCCAATGTTTCACTAGAACATTCACACACACACACACACACACACACACACACACACACACACACACACACAAGGCATATTATGATCAAATTCTTTTCTATTTTGAGATATATGTCCTTAGTATGTCTACCTTGCCATGCTTCAGAAAATGGCTGTTCAGTTTTTTCCCATCAAATGATGCATGATTAAAACTTAAATTGAAAACCTAATTTTGACAGTTCAACTTAGGGATTTTAGATTTTTTTTAAAACAAAGTTAACAGACCATTAACTAGTGAGTGCTTAACTTGTAGTGTATATGGCTTCAGGTTCTCTTTCAAATTCTACACATCAGAAAGTAGAAGCAGTGACTTGAGTTAGTGACCGAAAGCTATATTTACAACCATGTACAGTTACCAATAACCTCTACAGGGGGTTATTAATTTGTCCCCCTTAGAACTGATAATCATTGTCTGAGGTTGTACTGCATGACTGTGGTGGTTTGGATAGGCATGGCCCTTATAGACTCTTGAATGATTGGCCTATAGGGAGTGGCACTATAAGGAAGTGTTCCCTTGTAGGAGTAGGTCATGTTTTTTTGGAGGAAGTGTGTCATTGTGGGTCATGCTTTGAGGTCTGATATGTTCAAGCTATGCCCAGTATGTCACACAGTCTCCTTCTGTTCCCTGAGGATCAAGTTGTAGAACTCTCAGCTCCTTCTCCAGCACCGTGTCTGTCTGTACACCACCACGTACTGCCATGATGATAATGGACTCCACCTCTGAAATGTAACCCGGACCCAATTAAACGTTTTCCTTTGTAAGAATTGCTGTGGGCATGGTGCTTCTTCACAATAATAGAAACCCTACTAAGATAATTATCTACTTTATCATTTCCACACTTTGTCAGATATATGTCTTCCACATGTGAGAACTGTGTGGTGGGCATGAGTGAATTGTTTAATATCATTTTTGTTTGTATGACAGTGTTAGCTCACGTAGAAGGTGCTATGTATGGATGTGTTCTTCAGAGGGAGGCCTATGTTTTGAAGGCTTGGTTCCTAACCCATGGCTTTGTGGGAAGGTGTGAAAATCTATAGAATGGTGGTTCTCAACCTGTGGGTTGTGACCCCATTGGGTCATAGGGGTCACATAAAACCATCAGAAAACACAGATATTTACATTATGATTACTACCAGTAGCAAAATTATAATTATGAAGTAGCAACAATTTTATGATTAGAGTTCATCATAACATGAGGAATTATATCAAAGAGTCACAACATGACCCCCAAAACAACATGAACACATGTCTGTGAACAAAAATCTTTGGAACCATAAGCCAAAATAAACTACTTCTCTTTCTTTTCTTTCTCCTCCTCCTTCCTTTTCTCTGAGACTGGATTCTTCTGTATAGTCCTGGTTGGCCTGGAACTCACTTTGTAGACCAGATTGGCCTTGCATTTAGAGATCTGCCTGCCTCTCTCTCCCAAGTGCTGGGATTAAAGGTGTGCACCATCACTTCCTGGCAACTATTTCTCTTCTTAAGTTGACTACACATTACATTTTCTATAGGAATAAAAAAAAAAAACATGCAAGCTATATCAATCTTTGTAGCATACAAAAATTATGCTGCCAGAGAGTTAATATGTAGATAGTTAAGAAAGAATCCATAAGGATTTTTAGATTGTATCATGAAGTCAATTGCATTTAATATACTAACTTGTAGAAGACAATTTCCCAAGTGGCACTTAAAAAAAAATGGTAGTGGTTGGAAGCTGTCACATACCGGAATGTTTTCCACGATGTCAGGACTGTGGGAAGAGCAACATGACTCTAAATTTCTTCCTCCCTTTCCTTTTATAAAAATAATAACTACCTTGATAGAGATTATCACCCTATTTCTGTGGATGTCAATGCTTATTTAGTAATTATTTGGGAAGCATTTGTAGTCAAACAGACTTGGGAGTACATTTTGGGATACAACAGTGTCCAATATAGACACAATTTATTCCATCAAAGATTTCTAGTCTGTAAATAATGCATATGCTAGAGTCATCATGGGAATAAATACCTTGAAGGACACTGAGGAGTCAAGGATTTTGTTTTAGTAGGTATAAGTAGACTGGCATTTGACAAAACCAAACCAAACCAAACCAAACCAAATCAAACCAAAACAAACAAAACAAAAAAACCCAAAAAACAACAAAAAGGTATAGTCTCACACTATAGCACAAAATTGTGTTTCATCAGACAGCAAAGTCCAAGAACTATCGGCATCTCTCAGACTGAGGGGGACGTGTTCCAGCTTGTTTTCTGATTCTATTATAAATACTACAAGCAAAAGCAACTCTGGGAGGAAAGGGTTTTAATCTGTAAGTCAACTTACAGGTCAAAGCCCATCATCAAAGGAAATCAAGGCAGAAATTCAAGACACAAACCTGGAGGCAAGAAATGAAGCAGAGGCCATGGAGTAGTGCCTGACCCTGTGGCTTGCCCAAACTACCTTTCTTATATAGCTCAGGCCCTTTGGTCAGTGGATTGGCAATGCACATTATGGACTGGGCCTTCTTTTATCGATAAGAAAAATGTCTTACAGACATGCCCACAAACTTCTCTGATGGAGGGAGTCCCTCAGTTGAGGCTTCCTCTCCCATGTGTGTGAAGCTAACACCTAAGATTACCCAGCACACACATAGTCTTTCTGTGATTTTGCAGCACATATCTAGATACATAGGTGTCCCAAATCAACACTTGAGTAGAGGTAGCCTAAGTCTGGAATTTTCATTGGAGATTGTTCTATGTAAAATGTGGACACATTTGAATAACTTTGCCCTGTATTCATTTGACAACATAAGCTTAAGTTTTCAGCCCACATGTGAGCATAACGCTTAGGTAAACAGGCTTTCTGCGGCATCAGCAGCTATTCTGTGACAAAAGATTGAGCATCCCGAACGATGGAGGAGGAAATGATTTGAAGAACAAAATAAGACACAGCTTCCTTTGCATTCCTGCTTATTGTAGGAATGATTTGCATATCCGGTTTGGGAGATGTGTCCTATTGTTTTAAGACAATAGGCTGATTCTCATAGGCAGCCTATATCTTAGACATGGCAAGAATCAAATCTTTTGTCATTCATAACTATTGAAACAGTTCTTGAGTATTGATGACATAAGAAAATTAAATATTGTAAACTCTCTATGTGCTGCTTTGATTTTTATAATAACCGTCCTAATTTTGGGTGCATATATATTCAGAAATACTGTGAACAAACCCAAATGTTGACAAAAGGGTTTAAAATCTTGAAACAAAAAGAAGTTCTTTCCTTTTTTTTTTTTCCTGGAAGGACTTCAGTGTTAGAGGAGAAACCCACACAACTCCCTTTGGAAAATACCTCTAGTATTTAACAACTTTACATTTTGTTTTTTCCAAGTCTGTTTATTAAAGTTTGTAGTATGGATGGCAGTAACATCTCCCCAGGTATAAATATGTTTCTATTATTGGTTAATGAATAATGCATTTTTAACAAACAGGAAAGCAAGATAGGCGGGACTAGGAGAGCTGGAGGATTCTGGGAAACATGGTAGAGTCGTGATGTGATCTCGGGAAGAGATGATGTGAGTCTGGCATTCTCGGTAAGATAAGACCATGTAGAAATATACATATTAGCGATTATGGATTAATATTTAAGACAGAGCTAGCCAATAAGAAATGCCAACAGCTTTATATATATTTAAAAAAACTGATTATTCTCCTTTTTCCTTTCTATTTTCTCCCCTTCTCTCCCTGTCTCTCTCTGGAAGCTCCCATGCATTATTTCAGGAGTTGTAAGTATAGAACAATGTAGTGTAGGAAAGGGAGTTCTTGATTTAAGGTTACTTTTAGTGTAGTAAGAGAAGCTGCTCAGATGCAAACACGGTCACATAGTTTAATAAACAAATATGTCACACAGCAGATTGCTCAGAAAGTTGTCTGCCTAAGATGCCAGGTATAAGCACATGCAATAATCATAAACACGTGGATAAAATGAAGAGTGAGGGTTGAAGGGAGGATTGGTTATGGGTGGAAAACTGGATTTGTAAATATGGAAACTAAAACCAGCAGGTTTAGGGCTAAAGATGATTCAGTGACTACGAGTGCTTGTTATTTTTTTTAGAGGACCCAGATTTAGTTTCAAGTACCCACATCAAGTGACTTACAACTGCCTGTATCTTCAGTTCCAGGGTATTTGTTGCCATTTGGCTTCTGCTGGCACTTGTACAAATATGGTGCATATACATACATGCAGGCAAACACATACATAAATAAAACTAATAAGTTAATCTTTGTAAAAAAATAAACTAGTACATTGTTAGATTGTCATTTGTAGTTGTAGAATGTATTACAGATGCTTGAAACTGATAGAACTTTCAGAGGAGTCTCTGTAAACCTGGGGGAAATGATTGAATGTTTATTAGAACTCACACGGGACACATTTAGAAGAGATTAGGATGGTGGAACCAATGTAGGACTTTGTTGAGGGAGTAGAGTGTCATTGGGCTTTAAAACACGAGTGAAACAGCTTAATGACCCTTGCTTGTTTTTATTGTATGATATATTTTCATTGTTATTGATTTGAGAGGTAGAGCTAAAATTGTAAGATTCCCTTGCTAGTGAAAAAGATTCTGTCTCTGATAAGCAATTTTAATTCAAAGCACAATTAATTGAGGAGAGGAATTAGTGTGGTATCCGGTCATGATTTCAAATGGACAAACGCCTCTGTGTTTATCTCAGCTTGAAGGTCATATTCTCCGGGGGGTTCAAAGTCTTTAGAAATGGTTAGGGAGAAAACATTCAGGTCTTAGCCTTGAAAAAACATCATCATTTGAAACTGAAGCCATTACCCATGAATCTTTCCCACATACAATCTTTCCCATGCACAATCACTGTATATGGTATTTGTGATGAATTCACTTGCCTGGTTCCACGAGTTGAGAGTCTTCAAGTGTTGGTTGTGTATGTTCAGAGAGAAAAAAATTAAGCACACAATCACTCTGAAAAAAAAAAAAGGATAAAATACAGTAGTATAATATTTCTTCATTTCTTGTAAGTATTAATGTTGTTCAGTCTTGCATGAAAACATTGCTATTATTATATGATTTCTAATGAGCATATGTTATGAATTCCGTAAGTAGAGAAAAATTTATTTGCAACCATACTGTCGATATAATTCTGCTGTGAATTAAGCTAGTCTTTTTATGTGGCTTGAGATCAATTATATTTCTTCAAGAGATTCGAGGTTGCTATGTTGTTGGAGGTCATCATAAATGTTTATGTTCTGTAACTGTATAATTATCCACAAATCTCACATCCCCCTGTCCTGGAAAATATAAAGCCTTAGATAAAGCTTTCTGAGAAAAATTGTTTCCCAAATGGCATAGTTGCTTGCTTTGTGAGAAATCATTACTTAAGTTTCAATTCAGAAAATGTTCACTGGTGGTTGAATTCCCTCTCAGCATCCAGAAATGCAAGGACATTGGAAGATACAGGGAGATGCACAAAGCAATGTCTCTCTTTAGGATAGTCTAGGGAGATCATCATTATTAAAGGCAGCACATTCTAGTCATGTAATATTTGAGGCATGGATCTTTGCAAACAGACTGACTGCCATTTAACTTCAACTCCAAGTGGATGCATGCCTGGTTAATCTGAGAATAGCTTTTCCTCAGTGAATGTGGCATTTATTTTGTCGTAAGCTATTAATAATCAAAGTAGATTCTCCCTGAAGACATTCCATGGCTGTGTAAAGGGCACACTGAATTACTGATTACTCATTGAGATACATGTTGATGTGGTCGTGCCTGTCATGCCCTGCATGTCAGCCTTCTCTCATTCTGTATATTGGTCTTTCAAACCCCATCAACTAACTTTTACTTCTAAGTTTAACTTCTCTGTTGATGACTCTGTCTCCATTTCAGAGAAAATAAAATTGCTATCTATTCTACACCCCCCCACCCCCCATACACACAATTACATTCCTCCCTTCTTGTTGCAATGGAAGAAATGCCTACTTTTTATCTAACAAACGAAGTTGTGGCACTCCCACAGGACCACGGAATGTGATGTGATTGGGAAATGAGGTCATTTGGGATGTAACCAGTTAAGCTAGTGTGCTGGACTGAATGAGAACAGCTCCCATAGGCTCATATTTGGTTGCTTGATCCCCAGTTGATGGAACTACATGGGAAGGATTAGGAGGTGTGGCCTTTGTTAGAAGTGATGTTGCAAGGGGTGGACTTTGAGGTCTCAAAAACACACTTTGTGCCTATTCTGATCTCCTCTCTGTCTCGTGCTTATGGATCAGCTGTGAACTCTCAGTTACTGCTCCGGTATCATGCCTGTATCATGCCTGCCTGTCTGCTGCCATGCTCCCAGCCATGTAATCACAGACTCTAATCCTTTGGAACCTTGATTCCCAGTGAACATGTTCTTTTATAAATCACCTTGGTCATGACAAAAGCAACCATGACATCTAGGACAGGATCCTCTAATCCAAGTGATTTGTATCTTTATACAAAGATGTTATAAATATTTGGATGTTACAAAGGGAAGAGTGCAAACACCTGGGTGAAATTGGCTAGCTCCAGGCTAAGCAGCAGAGGCAGGCAGGGATTCATCCACTGGGCTATGGGAAGGAAGCACAGCTGCTGACATTTGGCTTTAGACCTCCAGCTCCACAATGCTTACAGGACAGGATTCTGCTATTTATGCCCCCAGTACCTTGTGATATTTTGTTACATGAGGCCTAGAAAACCATCCAGCGCTAACCCATTCGTCAGGGCCCTGACTTTAATTTTTTGTACTCCAGGAAACATGAAGAAACCCTACTCGATTCATTATCTCTTTGCCTTATTTTCTTTTTCATCTGTGTTAAATATGATCACCCCAAAAGCCATGTAACACATACTCGTGAATGAAGAGCGTCATGTGACTCCCGTTTCATACGTCCTCTTCCCTGATGCCAGTGAACCTAGGGAAAGTCCATACTCACATGGGGTCTTCTTTAATTTCTACCAAAATATGGGCTTTGCTTGAAGGACCTCTAAAGCACAATCTCACCTTTACTTCTAATAGCCACTGCATTAAAAGCTATTCTTTGCAAACACAGCACATATTCAGTGACAGGATTTGTCGCTTACTTTTCTCCTACTGGATTTCCTCCTTTTTCCTTCCATATGTATCGCTGCTGTTTGCTTTCTTACTCCTCTTTTCGCTTATAATTTAAGCGTCTTTATTTTAAATCTGTTACAATTCAATAGGTTGTTTTAGGATGACCTTGGTGACATTTGTATTGACTCACAAATCTAAAATTTTCTTTTGTCTCTTAAATCTCAACACTACATCCGAATTCCTTTTGACTGGCATTCTTGACTATTCAAGGATGTGTATCAAGACATGTGAGTCACTCCATTGTTCTGTTTCTCCTGTGTCCAGGCTCAAAACAAGTGCTTCTTTGTCCCTTTGTTTTCGTTGCTCCAAGAATGAAATGAAATGCTGAGTTCTGTGGTGGCAGCTTCAGAGTTTAGAGGCTCCAATGAGGTAGGAACAGAGTTACTGGCAGATGAGGAGTCTGAGCTGGAAGATCGTGTCCTTAGGGTGATTTGAAAGTGCCATGTGACAGAATGAAAGGGAAGCTTGACCCCCAGGGGGCTGTCACTGGCGTTGACAGTGACTACCATGTCAGTAGATGTCTTCCTTCTGTGTTACAGCCACTTTTTCCTAGTTCCACACCTTCAGTTTCCATCTGGGTTATGGCAGATGGTTCCATGTCTCATCTCGCTAACCCTTTTCTAATGTACCTCTGCAAAACTGATCTTCCAAAATACAAATTGAACAATTAACTTCTTAAATCATTATATCCCTCTAAAAGAAGGGACCTGTTCCTGACCAGGACCTTGCTCAGTCTCTGTCCTCTTTACCATTATTTTTTTTTTTAACAGCGCTTTATGTGTGGCTGTTTGGTATAGTTATCTCATTAGAAACCCTGCTTTCTTGATTTTTTTTTTCCTATATGTTTCTTCCTTCCTCTCTACCTTGTCCATCCAAAGATGATTCCTGCCTCTTGTCTTGTGAGCCAGTGAGCTACAAACAGCAAACTGAGAACTAATCACTCATGCACAATGTATTTCTGTTCAACTATGTGTCACAGGACATGCTGAGGTCTGTCTTCCAACTCAGGTTGCCTTGGTTTCTAGTGTAAATAATCCTATCAATAGTTTATATACATTACAAATTAGTCAACTATTAATTTTTATCTCTATATATTGATATGTTGTGAGATGGTAGAACAGAAGCCCATACTTAAGAAACTGAGTTAATATCCAAGAAGCTGATTACATGGTTTGTTTTGCTTTAAATTTGAATGCTTAAAATCAAATCCCACACTGAACAAAACTCATTGAAGGAAATACAGTCTTCAGAATCCTTTGATGACTAGTCAGTAGTAGTAGTAGTATAATTGTTCTTATTCTGAGAAAGTTTGCCCTTATTAGTCAATGGCTAATAAACTTTTATATTAATCAAGATGTCTTTCCAATTAGTTTCTGAAATATCACCACTAGCTAATTATTCCTTTGTGTTTATACTACCATGTCCCTGAACGCTTTAAAATTCTGTGTCTGGGTGAAATATAAGCACTAATTCTTCATTGCAGCAAGAATCTTAATTTCATTTTTTTCTGTGTTTCCTTCTACAAGAGAAACATGGTTCAGTGTCAGCGAGATAAGGAATCTAAAAGAAAAAAGTTAAGCAGGTCTGGCAATCTCAAGACCCAGCATGAGTTCAAGGCCAACCTGGGCTACACAGTCATTTCTTTTCTTCTCATATCATTTTTCTTTCTTTCTTTTCTTCCTTCATTCCTTCCTCCCTCCCTCCCTCCCTTCCTTTCTTAATCTTCTTGAAAGAAAATTTTATTGAACCAGCATTCCCATATACTACAATTTATTTCAATAAAGAACATTGTTGATTTGTATTTTCCTCTATTTCCTATGTTTAGAGAAAGTCTGCTGAAAAGTTGTTTTCCATTCTATATCTCAAATCCCTGTCTTTTCATTTTCACTTGAACCTCTTCCAGACTTTTGTTTGTAAAAGTCCCAACAGACTCTCATGATTATGCTTCTCCTGACTCAGCTTTCTGCCTGTCGGCATCACTGATGTAAGCCATCAAAACCATGCTATTCCTGGTGATCTAACCATCTGATATGACCAGATAACCACTATCTATTTTAAATCATCTCTCTTGTTGGATCCCAGGCACTCTGTTCCATGGTGTCTGGTTGATTGATTTTCCTCAGCTCTCTTGTTGTGCTGACCTTATCTCCTCAAACTTTAAAATTAGTGGACTGTCTGGTCTGGATTTTTAACTACAACACTTTTAAATTCATTTCTCAGTGTACTTAGGATTAGTTAATCTCTTCCAGTTTGCAGTTTTGATGAACAGTTATTTGGGGACAACTCCAATGTGTATTTTCAGCCAAACGTTCTTGCTGAATGCATCTAAACCCCTTCTTGATGTCTTTGGGAGTTTCACAGGAAAGTCAAATGTAGTGTCTTTAGTTTCAGACTATTGCTTCCTACTCACCCCTAATGGCTCCTCTGACTTCTCACCTTCACAACATACTCAGCCAATTTGAACTTGTGTGACAAGAAAGGTATCTTAGTGTTTGTCTGTCATCTTGATTTGTCAGCTCTTGAAAAGTAAGAATTATCAAATAGTGCAGGGCATTCTTTCTATGTGTAACATCATGTATCTGATTAGCACTTCTCAACTCATGGGTTGTCACCCCTTTGGGGGAGTCGAATAACCCTGTCACAGGGGTCACATATCAGATACCCTGAATATCAGATGTTTACATCATGATTTATAACAGTTATGAAGTAGCATTGAAATAATTTTATGGTTGGGAGTCACCACAACATAAGGAACTACATTAAAGGGCTACAGCATTAAGACAGTTGAGAACCACTGCATCTGACAAACAAATAAATAATGGCTGTGATTTGTCTTGGGCTATCTAAAACAGTTATCAGGTAAGTGTTATCGGTAAAGTGAAATGTTCTATGAAAATACGTGTGTGTGTGTGTGTGTGTGTGTGTGTGTGTGTGTGTGTGTATGTGTGTGTGTATGTGTAAGCATGTGTTATATTTTCCCCTTTCCTAGAATAGACTCTAATATAACTTATATGAAATTTTAATACTTAATATGCCTTTAAATGAAAAATGAGGACAATAAAAAACAAACATGAAATCCAATGGGTCAATATTAAATTAAAACCTCCATCAGGGTATGTTTTGTTAAACTCAGAATTCTTATTCATAATATGTTTACCAATCACTTTCACCAGTATGTAATTTAACATGACTGACTTTTTTAGAGAACCAATCAATTTGGAACCTAAGTGTTTTTCCTATACTATATTATCAAAGACCGAGCAGAGTTAAAATACATGCACCGGCCAGAATGAATGGAATATAAAACTGAGATTCATTTTTCTCTTTCCTTACAAAAGCACATTAAGTGTTCCCATTTATTAACTAGCTAGCCAACATCTAGCATTGGCTGTAAGATTTAGTGACTTAAAACAATAAGCTAAATCTATTTCTCTCAAATGCCACGGAGTGCTGTAAAGACGCAAATTAAAAAATGAATTCCCATAAGAATTCTAAATCAAAGTGGAGCAGTAATTGTGTTTTATTGCCTTCTTCATAAAGCAGAATGTCAGCATGTCCAGCCTCTCACATTGCTTAGCCCACCATTTTCATGTTGGGGTTATATGGAAGAATGACACAGTGAAGAAAAGAGAATGTCTAGAGAATTTTCTGTGATTTGGCTCTCAAATGTCATCAGTGTTTTGCCAGACTGTGGAGACTAATCTTGGCTTTACTGATGGTGCACACATAACATTTAATCCTGCCTGCTATGTAAGCTCAGCTTGTGCCAAACAAGGAAAGAGCACTGTGGTGACAGACGTGCAATTAACATCTGGGTTTAGCATTGGGGAGTAGGAAACATATGCTCCCTATTAAGACAGGGTTTATCCACTTGGCTTTATTTTGACATTGTGTTCCTGCTTCAAAAATAACATTGTCTAAACTTTAAGTGATATCATCCCCTGTTTGCAGGGACTTCCAAAAATGAGCAGCAGTCCCAAGAAAGATCCCAATAAACTCGGCTTTGAGATGCAGCACACAGGATCTGTTTTCGTACCTCAGCTGATCTCTGATGCTGACATGCATTTCTTTAGGGTTTACAGTCAGCCACTCTAGTTTTGCCCACATTACTGTTTGTAAAGTTTTTCGCTTCATTCACAACACAATTCCATCAAAACAGAACAAAGTTTAAAGAAGAGAAACGGGTTCTTAATTACCAGCATCATGCTTACGTTTATCTATAAACACAGAAAGTAACACAGGAGCTTCTCTCAGCCTGCGGATGTGAGTGGAGCCGAGCCAACAGGAGCCAGGCAGAAATGATACAAGGATGCCCGAATGCTCCCTTAATCTCCTTAGAGGAGGTGGCTAGTGTGTGATGGTGTTTCCATTTAATACCTGCTTCATTTGTCAACAAACTCTGTCAGAGTAAGAAAGGGAGAGTGAGTGACACACACAGAGACCTTCACACAGACAGACACAAAGAGACAGACAGACAGACAGACAGACACACACACACACACACACACACACACACACACACACACACACACACACAGATGTCTTTAGGCATCTGTCCAATCAACTAGGCTGTTTTTGTATTTTTATATCAACCCCTTCATCCACAAGATGAGGTGCTCTTCTAACACAACCAATTCTTGACCTCAAAGCAACCTCTGTATCTAATGCTCCAACAAAAGCAGCCCAGCTCACAGGCAAGGGCACAATAATATGTGACTTTAGGAAGTTAGGGTCCAATTTTATATTCAGGCTTCACTTTCTTCTTTCCTTTCCACGGCCTTTCCATTTTAAGTCTTGTATTATTTATGTCCACACCTATATAACCACTACATTATAAACTTATCAAGAGTCAAGTTTATCTCACATTATCGTAACCTATCCATTTGCCTCTAGAAACAAAATGAAATTTCTGACTTCAGTGTGTTACAAATAGTAACACTTTCTGATAAAAATTCTATCACCCGTGTTCATATATGGACTGCCAATCAAACTCAGTGTATCAAAGAAAGATAGAAAGAAAAAGAAATGGAAAGACAACATAGAAATAGCAGGACTTACTGGAAACAAGGAGGGTTTTAGTTGGAGAGACTATGACAATAGGGTAATGGGACATGAAAAAGGTCAAATCTCATTATATAAGTGTATTCAATTGTCAAATAATTAAAAATATCTTACATAGTTATGCATAATGATACAATATAGTTTTAAAGATTATAAATTTAGCATATAACTAAAACTAAATACATATTTTGGTATGCAGGAATAATAGGATTATCTTAAATTTTCCTGCGCTGTCACATGGCAAGCAACTATGCAAAAAAAAATTGTCTTTTCTAGAATCAAAAAGATAAAGACTATCTTGCCAAAGAGTACCCATAACAAACAATGCACAAATCTTTAAGTCTCATGTTGTATTACAAGGAGAAAGAATTGTGAGCACAACAAATTTCTCTAAGGAGTTTACATCTTTAAAATAATAATAATAGTACTGTCCTTTCAAGGTCTGTGAAGAATTGTGCTGGGATTTTGATGGGGAGTGCATTGAGTCTGTAGATTGCTTTTGGCAAGATTGCCATTTTTACTATGTTGATCCTACCTATCCAAGAGATGGGAGATCTTTCCATTTTCTGGTATCTTCTTTAATTTCTTTCTTTAAAGACACAAAGTTCTTATTATATTGGTTTTTCACTTGTCTGATTAGCGTTACCCCAAGATATTTTATGTTGTTTGTGGCTACTACAAAGGGTGATGTTTCTCTGATTTCTTTCTCAGCCCCTCTATTGTCTGTATATAGTAAGGCTACTGACTTTTTTGAGTCATTCTTGTATCCTGCCACTTTGCTGAAAGTGTTTATCAGCTGTAGAAGTCCCCTGGTAGTTTTTTGGGTCACTTATGTGAACTATCATATCACGTGCAAATAGTGAAAGTCTGAATTCTTCCTTTCCAATTTGTATCTCCTTGATCTCCTTTTGTTGTCTTATTGCTATAGGTAGAACTTCAAATACAGTATTGAAGAGATATGGAGAGAGTGCACAGCCTTGTCTTATTACTGATTTTAGAGGAATCACATTAAGTTTCTCTCCATTTAGTTTGATGTTGGCTGTTGGCTTACTGTATATTGCTTTTATTAATTTTAGGTATACTCCTGTTATCCCTGGTCTCTCCAAGACCTTTATCATGAAGTGGTATTGGATTTTGTTTAATGCTTTTTCAGTATCTAGTTTGTTTGTTTATATGGTGGATTACATTATTAGATTTTTGTATGTTGAACCATCCCAGCATCCCTGGGATAAAGTCTACTTGGTCATGGTGGATGATTTCTCTAATATATTCTTGGATTCAATTTGTCAGGTTTTTTATTGAATATTTTTGCATCAAAGTTCATGAGGGATATTGGTCTGTAATTCTCTTTCTTAGCTCTATCTTTGTGTGGCTTGGGTATCAAGGTAATTGTAGCCTTGCAAAAAAGAGTTTGGCAATGACATTGAAAGGGGAAAAACAAAAGACCCAGGATAGCCAAAACAACCCTGTACAATAAAGGAACTTCTGGAGGCATCACCATCCCTAACTTCAAGCTATATTACAGAGCTATAGTCCTGAACACAGCTTGGTATTGGCACAAAAATAGGTAGATCAATGGAATTGAACACCTGATTTTTAACAAAACAGCTAAAATTATACAATGGAAAGAGGAAAACATCTTCAACAAATGGTGCTGGCATCTTCAACATACTGGGTGCTGATGTGTAGAAGACTGCAAATAGATCCATGTCCATCACCATTCACAAAACTTAAGTCCAAATGGATCAAAGACCTCAACATAAATCCAGCTATACTGAACCTCTTAGAAGAGAAAGAGGGAAGTACCTTTGAATGAATTGGCATAGGAGACCACTTTCTGAACATAACACCAGTAGCACAGACACTGAGTTCAATAATTAATAAACGGGCCCTCCTTGAACTGAGAAGTTTCTGTAAGGCAAAGGACACAGTCAACAATACAAGACAGCAACCCACAGAGTGGGGAAAGATCTTCACCAACCCCACATCTGACAGAGGGCTAGTTTCCAAAATATACAAAGAACTCAAGAAGCTAGTCACCAAAACACCAAATAGTCCAATTAAAAAGTGGGGCATAGAACAAAATAAGAATTCTCAATAGAGGAATCCAAAATGGCTGAAAGACACTTAAGAAAGTGCTCAACATCCTCAGCCATCGGGGAAATGCAAATCAAGGCAACTCTGAGATACCATCTTATGCCTGTCAGAATGGCTAAAATCAACCCTGGTACATGAATGAACTTAGGGAGCACATTCCCCATGACTCCCTTAGCCTAGAGACACAGGGGAAGGCCTAGGCCTTACCCCAAATGACTTGACAGATTTTGATGTTCCCACTTGGAATGCCTCACCCTTCCTGGGGAGTGGGTAGGAATGGGACTTGGTGTGTGTGGAGGGGGTCGTGTTGGGCAGGGTATGGGAGGATAGGAGGGAGAAGGAACTGGGATTGATATGTAAAATAAGAAAAAATATAAAATTTAAAAAAGATATGTATATACATATGAAAAAGATGGGATAGGAAGCAGCAACTCTTCTCCACATTCTGAAAGAAATTCTTTGTCCAAATATGCAAAAAGGCATGTTACTTGATTATGCGAATTAACCACCAATCAGTAATCAGCTTTGGAAGAGATTTAGAAAAACAATATATTAACTTATATCAAAAAATAATAAAAATAGTGATGGTACATCCCATACTTTATAAATTTTAATGCTCATATCCCATAATAGCTTTCTTTATACATATGAGGAAAGGGAGGCAATCAGTAATCCAGACAAAAATGTCAAAGTAGCATGATTTGTGTTAGAATTAGTAGTGTAACTTTTAGGTCAATTGTGTTTAATTTAATCTTGCATTAAATTTCATCTCCTACGCATAAACAGATTTCAGGAATTGTGATGGTTAACCTTGATTGCCATATTGATGGGACTCAGAGCCACCTAAGAGACACACTTGTCTTTGAGGGTATTTCTAGAGAGATTCAACAGGGGTGGGGAGACCCAGCCTGAAAATGCATGGCTCTATCCTATAGGCTGAGCCCCCAGACTGAATTAGAAGGGATAATGAGGGCTGAGCATGAATGATCATGCCTCCCTTCTTCTTGACTGTGGATGCAATGTGACCAGTCACTTTGAGTTCATGCTGCCTTTCCCAGTGTCATAGCTGGGACAGCTTTGTACACCATGTGGTCCACCATGGTGGCAAGTAAGTCCCTCTTTCCTTAAATCATCTTTGTCAACTGCTTTGTCATAACAAAGAGAAGAAGAGGAAACAGTGAGTTTCTACAAACATTAGGAGACGCACAAAGCTTTCAGAAGACAAATAAATCCCTTTGTGACTATTAACAATAGGTTGTGCTGTGCCTCCTCTGTGCCACCCAGAGAACCTTGCCATTGAGACCAGAGTGGTTACTAACGCTGTTGTGTGTGTGTGTGTGTGTGTGTGTGTGTGTGTGTGTGTGTGTGTGTATACATATGCAAAGTGTGTGGAGGCCAAACATTGGTTTTTTTGTTTGTTTGGTTTTGGTTTTTCGAGACAGGGTTTCTGTATGTAGCCCTGACTATCCTGGAACTTGCTCTGTAGACAAGGCTGGCCTCAAACTCACAGAGATCCGCCTGCCTCTGCCTCCCAAGTGTTGGGATTAAAGGCGTGCACCCCCTGTTTCTTAAGACAAGATCACTCACTGAACATTGACTCACAGATTCCATTAGGTGTCATCCAGGTCTCAGCCTGTCTCCATCCTCATACCTGAGGTTCCTCATGCATGTCAATCCTGACTTTGATGTGGGTGCTGTGGGTCTGATCTCAGATTCCTTGGATGACCAGCAAGCACATTAGAGACTGAGCCATCTCTCCAACTCTTGCTGCTCAGCATTTGATGGCATCATTCAGGCTCTATCACAGAAGAGCCTCTAGAATGGCGTTCATGTTCTAAGAAATTTCTTTGGATTAATAGAAATACAGAATATACGAAGTTACAAAAGTCTTTATAAGGCCATCAGCATCTAACACCATAGGGTGTAGACAAAGGAGTCACATTTTTATAGTGCCTTCTGTGTCAGATTCCCTTTTTTACCCTCTGCCGTAGATTTTCTCAAACATGTCCGAACATAGGAATCGCTTGTTTTAAACACACTTGCTGTTTTAAAACATAACATGGTACCTAACACTCACTCGTCTTTCCTGTACCTTAGTGCTAACCAATGAAGAGGGACAGCAGACACTCAGTGAAAGGAAAGCACGTGTCCTCAGGATCTTTGCCGCTGTGGTTTAACGTGACTACCCCTGTAAATGTGACTATAATGGAAACTGCAGGTCTATGCTTGGGGGCTGTGTTTATATGCCCCATGCATCCAGGAGAGCGATGCATGACAATGTTCATTAACCCTTGCTGTGCTGAACTGCACTTTGCATCTTACCATCCTGTGCATGCCCAGCTCCCTTGCCATAGCCCTCTGTCCACGCTTCTGTGCATTAACCCATTGTAAAAGTTTTTACTGTACATAGGCTGTGTTTTCTACTAACAGCTTGTTAGTGAATATACACAGGTATCAGTACTCATAGCACCATAGGCAGAAATCAGTAGTATCTTTCTTCACTTCTGCTTTTGTGTACATAGGCTAAATCTTGACCATTTCTGTAGCTACTGAATATTCTTAACTCATCATGCAAGACTTTGTATCCAGCAGCTTTAATGTAGTTGGGACACACACAGAGGTGAGAACCTTCCTACCATTCCATCCTTTCTTTACTTCCCAGAGGTCTGCCATACTTGTCACCATTGCTTAAAGCATGAATATGTGGGTGTGAGCTTCTGAGAATGTCAACGTCCTATTCTAGCCTTTGATATACAAAAATCATCTGGATCCCAGCGTAATGAAATGTACAACCTTGTTAAAGGTCAGAAAGGTCTGTCATTCATTTCCTGCTACCCATCAATTGGAACAAAAATTAAAAAATACTGTTAGAAGAGAATAAGGACAAGAAAATTGAATATGTGAATGTTCTCTTATAAAAGTTAAATTTATATGTCTATGTGTGTGTGTGCCTGTGTGTGGGCATAAGCATGTGAGTGCAGGTGCTTATGGGATTTAGAATAAGGCATTGGGTCCTTTGACGCTGGACTCAGAAGGTTGTGAACTCCTGCTATAGGGGTTGGGGACAGAGCTTGAGTCCTCTGTGAGAGTAATGCACAAAACTGCTGAGCCATTCCTCCAGGCCCGGAGAAGTCTCTTTATGTTGAAAATGCATGCTTTCCTATGGTGTAGTTTTCATAATGCCTCACACTGTTCTCAGTGTTTGCTACTTCCTCCTGCTGACACTAATATTCTCCTTCTGTTTCTCCAGCAGTCGGTTTATGGGGAGCACACATTGTTCATTTCTCTTCCTTGATCAAAATAGATACATGGCAAATGTGAGCTACAGAACCAGAGGGGACTTTCTGGAAGTGCAGCCATGACTTAATTAATACTCATCCATGCTGACCATGGCTTGCGGTGCCTCTGACTTGACGCTAGACAGCCAATGGAGCCAGTCTCTCATTTGGCAGCTGGAAGAGTCCCACGGCCATCTTGTACTAAGGCGGAGGTCTCTACCATGAGGCTCATTTTACATCACAACTAAAATAAGAGGAAATTATTTATGTAAATTATTTACAGAGCCTTATGTTGCTCTGGAAAAGCTCAAACCAGCTATATATCTGATAATTACCTTAATCTTATGATCCTCCTGTCTTTACCTTCTGAGTGCTGGCCTGAGTGCTAGTATTATAAGCATGCACCGCATATCTGGCTTATGTGATGCTGGGAATTGAACCCAGGGCTTTCTGTGTGCTAGCCATGCACTTTATCTACTCAACTACATCCCTGGCCCCAGACTATTAATTTTATAATATTTGTTTTCATAGAACTTCTAAAGTTTTCTAAGCATTTTTTTCTGCAAGTTTTAAAATGCCATCCATTATTCATATGGAAGTTTGCATATAAAATGTATATAAACAAGTGACCTTTTGGAAGCATGAGTTGACTAGGAGACAACTTGTCAATAACTAAGAAAAAGAATCTAAAGATCACTGCCAAACATTCTCAGATGTAATCTGTCAATCCCTTAGGTTTTGGAGGACAACAGCCATCCCATAGGCCATCATACGATAATGATTATATTGGCATTCATTGATTCATTTAAAATATTTAGCAAACATTGATGAGTTAGACGTTATCTAGAAGTGAGGTAAACCTGAAGAGGATATACCCATTAATTAGTCCTTACACTTTCTAATAGGACAAAAGAACATGACTACCAAGCTTGCTTTTTGGCATTCTCTCTGTCTGGAGTGACATTTTGAATATCTATTTATTAACTACCTCTGACCTTCAGTAGAGGCTTGAATGCCACAGCCTCTAACTCCCTTGGACTTAGTTTAACTCTTTAATGTCCAGGCACTTATCCTTTGATACAGAACATTCATCTGAGAATCCGTCAAAAACTAGAGGCCATATGACTGGTAATGTCATATGAGAAAGAGAGGAGGGAGATGACTGTCTGTGACCATGGCTGGGGACAGGAAGGAGGAAGGGTGTTCTCTCTTCCTCTTCTAATCAGTAGGCCTGTGCTTGCTTCTGCTATTTACTCACAAATTCATGAGTAAAGGCTACCCTCATTCATTAGACTATTGAATGTCAGAGATGAAGTTTTTCTCCTAGAAAATGGCCTTGTTAGGCAAGCATGGTGGCACATGCCACAACCCTAGAGCTTAGAGAGGAAGAGGCGGAGTCAGAGGCAGAGGCAGGAGGACTGGGACTTAAAGCCAGCCTAGGCCACATAGTGAGATTCTGTCTTGAGAAAAGGCGTGTGACTACAGATTAGTCTAATTATTATTTCAGATGAGTTCCCACTGGTGACATTCAAGTTCTTCTAGGTATGTGATTTAACTTAAAATATTCAATAAATATTCTCTATCCATGGTTCAAAAAGCAAAGCACCCAAGAAAACCTGTCTTCTTCACCCTAAGAATGCTGTCTTAGGTAAACCACTACATGATTTTGTACAAGAATTGAAGAGTTCTGTATGGCTGCTGCCTGCTGCCTGCCTGCCGCCTGCTTAGGAAACCAGCAACTGTCTCACAAGGATGGTTCATGTCAGATGGAAAACTCACCCAACAGTAAAAAATGAAACATCAGCATCAGGAAACATTTGAGCTTCACACATGTGCAGTGTACTTATGTATAAGTGTGTGTATTTATGAACATTTAGATGGTATCGTGGCCAACAGTCTGAGAGCCTCTGTTCTAGAATATGGACTATTTCAGAAGGAGCAGGGCTGCCAATACATTGACTTCAGTCCCTAAAGTCCATATTCAGATTTCTGAGTTCAAGAACTCAAGCTATTCTGTTGTACTTGGCCATAGACTCAATGGAATTTAGTAAGTAGACTAACATGGTTGTCCTTACCCATGATCCTCTGCTGCTTGTTCCTCCTCTACGTACCCTAGAACAAC
Organism: Cricetiscus sungorus; assembly: GCA_030556225.1. Taxonomy (NCBI): domain Eukaryota; kingdom Metazoa; phylum Chordata; class Mammalia; order Rodentia; family Cricetidae; genus Cricetiscus; species Cricetiscus sungorus. The sequence continues at coordinate 45,164,215 of JANBXA010000735.1, read as the reverse complement.
TGTTAAATCTCACGCCAAGTTCAATGACTGAAAGATAGCCTGACTCCTAATTTGTACTTTTTATATCAAATCTGGAAGGAATCGTGTCTCTGAGACTCCAGAGCATCCCAGAATTTTGTGGTTCATTTAGCTTACATTGCAGCATCTCGGCAAGGCAAAGCTGGGGCTTAGGACTTCACTTCATGGGCTTCAGACATGCTAGACATACATGTTTACTGAGTGAAGAAACTATAGAATGCCGATACATTTAAAACCATTTTTGTAATGATAAACCAATACTCGACATTTGCATAAGAGTGGAAAGAAATAAGCCGTCACATACATTTGCGACTTCATAAGACCCACTCAGCATCTGCTCCATGTAATGACTTAGATCTGTGATTCTCTTGTGATCTGAATCTGTAAACGGTAAGTGCCACCAGTGAGGAAACCTGTTTTAAAAGAAAGCAGTGATTCTTAAGTCAGTAGGGACATCAGCCTCCTTTGGGGCGGTCGCACGTTAACAGTTGCACTAGTGGAAGGCCAATACAAAACATTAGAAATCCTGGCCATTTCATAGATACCATTGTGGTCATTTGTGCTACTGTAGTCATCACCGATATCAACACTGATTTAATCTAATGTTAAATTAATTTAATACGATCTTTATTACTGTATTCATGGCAGACCACAAATGTTTCTTCCCTGTACATGCAGCAGCTAATACATAGTTTCTAAGATTAATGACCTACAGTTTTCCAAAGAGTTCTGATTGTATTGTTTCTCACGGGCTCACGACAGACATTATTGCGTGATGTAAGTTAGATGCTTCATCCATCTGGCCTTAGTCTTGTGAGTAGAAGCCATCCTGTCCCCAAGAGTCTGACCAGATAGCTTCTCTGTCATCTACCTGAAGGCTGTCTCGGTGAGTTGGGCTTAGTATCAGGTGTTTGGTGGGGTGACCGGTTAGTGGTCTCCTCTGGTAATGTATTTTTATGCTTGGCTGTATCTTTTCAGACACGTTCTGCTGCCTTTTGTAAAGCTTCCGCCTTCTGGTGCAGGTGAAGGCCTGCCCACAGTGCCCACTGGAAGGAGGCATGAAAGGGTTGTGAAGCTTTGCCCTCAAGCACACAGAAGCAGGTGGTGACCTCCCCGTCACTTCTTTTTCATTTGTTTGCTTTGTTTTTGTTTCTGAGACCGGGTTTCTCTGTGTAGCCCTTTCTTTCCTGGAACTCACTCTGTAGACCAGGCTAGCCTTGAACTCGTAGCTTCACCTGCCTCTGCCTCCTGAGTGCTAAGATTGAAGGTGTGTGCCACCACTGCCTGGAATCCCTGCTACTTATTAAGAAAGCCATGACAAGTACAGAATAGATAAATCTATATATTAAATTATTACCTAGTAACTAACATTCAATATTTTAAAATAGTCTATCAATCTAAGAACCTAAGGATTTAAGTGTTAAGATTGTTTTTGTCTGTAACTAGTTATAAAAATTAGTGCCGATATATAGTCTATAATATAAAAATAATTACACACATACATATGGTAGCAGTTTTGGAAATGATCTTGGCAACTAGAATGCTTCAGTTAGTTGTAAATATATCTTTACGCAAAACCTCCATATTGGTATAATGAAGCAATTCAATCTTTTCTGATGTTTTACAGATACTGAAAATTCTAAGTATATTTATATGCACAGAATTGAGGAATTGAGCCATACTAGTGGCACCCAACCCATCTGAAGCCGGTCTGCCACATGCCACATTGACAACAGTTGTTGAAAAGTATATTTATACTGTTTACCTGACACTGTTGTCACATTCCCTCTTGGTTTTGTTAAGGCAAAAAGCAGGCAAAAGAAAATAACAACAATATATATATTTGTTTGTTTGTTTTTCGTGTTTTTAAGTCCTGATTTGAAAATAGAATTGTTCTAATCATTAGGGTAATTGGTATTCTCCATACTAACAGCAGGGTTTTCCTTTTCCTTTTGGTCTTGTCCTGTATGTTCTGTTTTACATCTTTGGAGGATAGAAAATGAAGTACTGAGGCACGAAGAAAAATAGGAAGCGAGAAAGTAGTCTTGCCTTCTCCAGAAAATAAGTTTAATGAAAGCCATTCATTCTAAGAAAATCTCCATGCCTGTGTATGGGGGGGGGCGCATGTGGCTCATTTGGAAGATCTCTGTGGCAGGTATGACTAATTAGAATTCCATCCTTCCTGACTGTGGCTTTCTGATTTTATTATTTTATTTTATTTTCCTCAGATGGGATTTACAGAAGTCTCTTAGGGCTTCCCTCAGTAAATGCAGGAGTCAGAGAAAATCTTGCCCTCCTCTTCATCCATATGTATGATCTCAAGTCTAGGCTCCTATGGGAGAGCGAGCCCACAGGAGCAGCTCGGGGCACACAAGGCTAAACGTCCCTCCCTCAGTGCGTTCCTTGGACGGTTTGAATATCAATTTCACTTCATCACCAGGCAGCAGCCGTGTGCAGAGCAGAATCCTAACTAAGGCTGGAAACTGAGAAGGGGGTGTGGAAAGAGATGCTCACACTTGTGATGTTCCCTGCAGCACACAAGAGGCTGGAGAGGGCAGCCTTTAACAGGGGTTCATTTGTACTATCAAGTGACTGCTGGTGGGTATGATGTCCACCCTTGATGCTGACCTTTGCAGCTGATGTCTGAAGAGTTTGTTCGTCTTCCTTCCTTCCTTCCTTCCTTCCTTCCTTCCTTCCTTCCTTCCTTCCTTCCTTCCTTCCTCCCTCCCTCCCTCCCTCCCTCCTCCCTCCCTCCCTCCCTCCCTCCCTCCCTCCTCCTCCCTTCCTTCCTTCCTTCCTTCCTTCCTTCCTTCCTTCCTTCCCATCTTTCTTCCTTTCGTTCTGAGTCTCCCCAAAACAATCCTAAACCTGTGCATAGAAGTTTCCAGAGTGAATGCACTTTCCTCCCATGTTCTAATGACTCATCTTCCAGAAAATGTTCATGTTTCAAAATGTCTATGAGAAGAACAAACATACATTTTCAATATTCTAAAACACCTCTTTACCTGTTGGCAACTTGTATTTATGTTTTAGAAGGTGACTAAAGCAAAAAACAAATACAAGTCCACATGCGCAAAGCAGGTCATACCATAAGTGGCCACTAAAACATTAAAGGTTGGTTCATTTAACAAACACCCCAATGCAAATGAAAGAAAAAATCAAAATTAGATTTATCTGACTGCCAATATCACAATTTCTGGGGGAATTCACTATTTTAAAGTTAAAATACAACTTTGCTATACACCAAAATCAATGACCTAAATTTGCCTCATTTCAGTTAGCAAATATTCCAAATTAAGTGAATAGTAGTTGGTCTCATTATATCTATAGTTAGCTTATGTTTAATCTTTTCTGTAGCAAAAGAGTGATCTCTGTGTAATTCTTTCAGAAAGTACAGAAAATAAATAACATTTAGGTCATGCAACTTTAGTAAGTATTGATTGGGTAAGGAAACTCTAGCTTGAGAATAGTAAAGCAGAATTATGAATAAATCCATTGATGTTACTATATCCTCCCCCAGGACAGAAATCCCTCATCCTCCTTTATGTGTATATATATGTGTGCTTATATATGCATTTTCAAATTTCACTTATTGTCAAAAGAGTAGGCATGTTGATTTAGCTCTGACTTTCAATTTCAATTCCATTTTTATAGAAAACAACTGAGAAGATTAAATTTTAAAACAGGGAAATAAAAGTTTTTCCAAATAAGTGATGAAAAATGAAAAAGGTTCTGATTTTTTCCCCATCTACAGAAATCAATAGCTGGAAGCAAAAAGAGAAAATTGCCAACTCTGTTCTGTTTTCTGCTGCAAAGGGCTCTTTGCTCAGGCTTTGCTGGGACAGCGGTCCTGCATCAGATATCACGTGTCACTCCCAAATGGGAAATCTCTGAGCCATCATTCTCCCCTTTGCTCAAGGATAAGTTCTGATCGCCAAATATGGAGAAGGGACTGAGTCTTACTCTGGGAGGGTCAGTGATGAGAATTGCTTCTGAATTTGGCTGTGAAGTCTGGAAAAATGTTCGAATGACTTTCTGGTCAGTATTTTCCTGTTGTCACTGAGTGTCACCTCGATCAGGTACAGCTGCGGATAAACAGGCAAAAAAACAATCAAAAGATGGAGATAAAACTTGCCATAGGTCCTAAAACTGGCTTTTAGTAAATTAAACAAAGATTGAAACTTCCTGTTAAAAAATTATCGTCAGAGCTGAAAGATGCAATTTGTAACGCCACGATGACCTATAAATAAAATATATGAGGGTCCCATAATTTTATGTTCTGGCAATATTGCCCAATTCCTGCTGTCCTTTCTTGCAGACATTTTAATTAGCTCTTGATTTATAGTCTACCACTGGGTAGGAGCTGTTCCCTCCGATGGAACTGTTCCCTCCGATGGTTCTCCACTGATAGCTCCGGTTGTTATGAAATTTCTTAAGACATCTCCTTAACAGCAGTCCTCCACTCGAAACTGATTTTCAATTTGCACAGTAAAACCCACTATGCTTTAACAGCTATGTGGCGCAGATTTAGACTTACATTGCCGTGCGTCTTGCTGAGCCCTAATATTGTGGCTCTCTGAATTGTCCCGGTTTTATGCAGGATGCAGGATTCCCAGGGAAGAGTCTGAGGGGCCGGTTTGGCAAGGTTTATGGCTGGCATCTGTGCAAGTGTGTGGATCAGGTTATTCAACTTAACTGGGAAGCACTCCAGACTTTCCTTTATTTTCCTAGAGAAGTGGAAAAGAAGACAGTGAGGAACACTCCCTCTATCGGCTGGTGGTGTTTGTGACTGAGCTGGATGTGTTTGGAAGGGTGAGATGGAAATTCATATATACAAACCCCATGTATTAGATATTGTGTTCCTAAACATTAAGTTCACATCTGGAAGTTATTAGGAAGTATAGAAGACGCTCCTTTGTTTTGCTATTAAGCCTGAGTACCTGAGTTCCATCCTACGGGGAGGGGGGTGTCCTCTGCATGAGTTTTGTGAGCACAGAAGTGAACACACACACACACACACACACACACACAAAGAGAGAGAGAGAGAGAGAGAGAGAGAGAGAGAGAGAGAGAGAGAGAGAGAGAGGGAGATCTGTAATCCTAGTATTGAGGGAAAGAGGACAGAGAAGAGGGAGGGAAACAGACACACACACACACACACACACACACAGAGAGAGAGAGAGAGAGAGACACAGAGAGAGACAGACATGCAGAGAAAGAGATATTCAGACACATGCAAAATAAATAAGTGAAATTAACAAATTATTTTGTTTCATATTTTTAGAGATTCTGATATTAAAACATTGATTGTGGCTCATACTCATGTAAAGTACTTACGTATATTCAGAAATTAAACCTAGAAATCAAGATAGGGCAAAAGCTACCTAACACCAGGTGTGTGCAACCTGTAGCCCATGTGCAATCCAACACAAGGTCACAAACGTACAACAGTAGGAGATTACTTTTGGTGATGGCTTTGTTTGGTTCTGCAGCATGAACTCCGTAAATGACATCATGTCGCCATGTCCAAAGGTTGAACGTCCCACACCCACTCCTCCCCTTCTCTTCTGTGTAAAGGGTTTTCCAAAGCATGGTTCCACACTCACCGTTCAGTTTTATCTTATCTCTGTGTACTTTTATTCCTCTACATGTTGTCTTAGAAAACTTTAGCACACTATCACAGTGTACCTAATGTTTAAGTATTTAATATGAACTGCATCTCACTCTATAGTCCTATTTTTGATTGCTGTGATTTTGGTGTTTGATCTTGAAGCCATATTTTCTTTGTGTTCTAGTGATACAATGATCTCCTAACATAAAGTTCTCATCCTTTCTTTTATGATATTTTCTATTTATTCCTTCTAAGAAGAATATTGAAATTTTCTAGCTTCCTTTAGCTCCCTCTTACCCAGAATGACTGGCAGTATAAACTTAACATTATTAGAAAGTAAGTAGCATGTTCCGTCTCTCTGTCACATTTCCCAGTTTCCATTGGCATCATTTTCAAAGGTTTTCTATTATTTGTGTGTGTGTGTGTGTGTGTGTGTGTGTGTGTGTGTGTGTGTGTACCCTGTTGGATTTTACACTGGATATGAATGACATCACTTTCTATCCCATAAAAATTTCTAAGTGCTTCTAAATTTTATTAAATTTCTTCTTTCCATTGAGGTAACAGATAAGGCTTTCAGTTTAATTGCTTAGTGGCTGTTTGAATATTTATCTTGTAATCATTTGTCCAAATTCTTATCTGAAATTCTGTTCTTGTTAATCCCTTGGGATTGTTTTAGTTGTTTCCCTGTTGAACAGGGAGCAGAACACTGTCACATATTTTCACTCTCAGTGAGGGACTTCCTGTTTCCCTTGACAACGGAATGCTTATAACTCTTCACTTTCAGAAGTATGATATTTATCTACATTTCCTTTCATCATGAGCTTGCTAATGTTTTCTGACATGAATAGATATAATCAAGCGTGAAATTTCTGGGCTGGCATGCATCAACATTATCATACAATAGCCCCTTTAGAACCAATCCACCAGGCCCTCGATGGTAACAATGTAATTCAGTCATGTTTAATAATTTCCCCTAACTTTAGCAATATTCACACTCATCTATCTTTTCTAGTCTCTAGCTCCTTTTGGGTACGTTTCAAATTTTCTCATTACTATATATAAATCGATGTTAAAATTTGCTAAAGTCGTTGAAATACAGCTCTGGCCCTGCTATTTATTTCCACACTAGTCATTATTTTTGATGATATTCTTGGAACTTATAAATTCATGAGTCTATGCTGTGCTAGGGAGCGTTCACTTTAAGGACAGGAAAATAATGGTGACAGTATGCGCACATTACCAGTCATTGTGTATGAGTATTTGCCCATTCCTTCATCGGGTCATCGGCCCAGCCAGTGCTCACAGGGCACATTTATGTGCTGGGGGGCAGGCTGTACACTCAGCCCTCACAACAGTGACCACGAACCCTCCATCTTCAGTTCTGATGCTCACGTCCCTCCATCTTCAGTTCTGATGCTCACGTTTCGTACTTCCCGCCTGTGTGGGCGTAGCGCTCTGTTCTCACGTTGTCTAGGGCTTAAGAAACCTGGGGCCCAGTGAGTAGCTTTTGCTTTCTTTAGTGTGTGCGCGCGTCATGTATGTAGGTGCCCTTGGAGGCCACAAGAGGGCATCTGATCACATGGAGCAAGACGTATGGGATTTATAGGCAGGGTCCTGGAAACTGTAATGTGTTCCTGGGAAGAGCAGTAAGTGTTCTTAACGACAGAGCCATCCCTTTAGCCCCTTGCCCCGTGGTTTTGAGGCAAATTTTCACTCATATCCACCTCTTCTTACAGGCACCATATCATACCTTGCCATTAAATATGACCCATCCAGGAGTTGGCCTTGACAGCAGTAGGATTCTAGCATCTTAGATCTGATATATCTAGATAACATTCACACATACACACACAATGCACCCGTGCACGCACGCACGCATGCACGTGCACACTCACCCAGCGACCAGCTCTAAGACCTACTCTGTTTAATGGCACTATTAGCAGGAGTATATGCAGAATAACTTGTTGGCTTGGGTAATAGTGGTGTGTGTGTGTGTGTGTGTGTGTGTGTGTGTGTGTGTTCATGCATGTGAGCATTCTATTACTGGACTATGTCTCTAACCTTTATTCAGAGTATTTCTTATAATATAGATCCAAAGCTACAGCCAGAAGAATCCCAGCATTGAGAAAACCCCCAGGCACTCTTGATAAAGAAGGTCTAACTCCCCTGATAGGCACAGCTCTGTGCACTGGGGCACACGGGGATGGAGCCAGTCAGAGCTTTGCCCTCAGGAAGTCTATGTCCTTTGGCAAGTACCTCACTAAATGCTTTGTGAAAGGCAGTGCTATTATTTTTCCTGTGGATAAAAACAAAATCTATGAAAGATTCAATGCCACCAAAAAATAATGTAATCTAGGAAGTTGTAATCAAAGAGTCCCATTCATATTTCTCTGATTCCCAAGTCCTAATTCTGTTTATGAGTTTTTGATAATGAAATTAAAAAAAAACTTTCAATTTTGTTTTACTGAGGAAAATAATCCAGTAGTTTTAGTGTGGAATTCCCTGGTGTGGTAAATACTGTGAAAATGTTCAGGCATTGATTTTTACTCAGGAATAGCCTGTAGGCAGAAGAAAAAAGGAAAAAAAAAACCTAACAAATATTTCCAGCAACCTGAAGAGATCAATAATCACTACATTTCTGAAACGTTAGACCCTGATTTTTTGTTCTTTGTTTGTTTTTTTTTTGTGTGTTTATTTGTTTGTTTGTTTGCTTGTTTGATTGCCTACTGCTTCTGTTTCGGGGACCTAGACTATCCTCAAACTTAAGATCCCCTGCCTCAGCCACCAGAGTTCTGGGATTGCAAGGCATGTGCCATTATACCCAATATGTTCTATCTTAAAATGTATATAATCTGTATTCTACTTCACAGCAAATGTGTAGTTTCACATAATGTTTTATATTAATAGTTTAATGTTTTTCTCCTCAGAAACAACTGCCTCCAAGAGATGCCTTAGGAATGTATGCATGGGTAGGTACTGAATCTCTAATTCTGATGTTCATAGCAACTTCTGGAACATTGCAAATTAATTTTTTAAATTAAATATTATATTATTACGTGTATGGTATAAGCATATATGTATATGTGCTATCCATACATATGTACATTATGCATATCTGTATATGTCTGTGGCCTACATGCATGTGTGTGCGTGCATGTGTTTTGTGTGTGTGTGTGTGTGTGTGTGTGTGTGTGTGTGTGTGTGTGTAGGTCAGAGACCAGCACTGGATGTCTTCAATTGTTTCAACCTTTTGTGACCAAGTCTCACTGAACATTGTTACTAATAGTTTTTCCCTCCGGTCTGGTCCCACCGCCACACCAGCACCAATTAACACACACAGACTCTGTGTTTGATATTATGTTGTTGCCCAGTTACTATCATTTCTCATCAGCTAGCTCTGTCTTAAATATTAACCCATTTCTATTAATCTAAGTATTTCCACGTGATCTCATCTTACTGGAGAGAGGGGCTGGTGTTTTGCTCTCTCATCTCTCCATGCTGACTCCTCCTTACTACTTCCTCTTTCCTCCTTGTCTCCGAGTCCCGCCTATCTTGCATTCATATTGGCCAACAGTGCTTTATTCATTAACCAATAAGAGAAACATATTTACAAAATGACACCTCCCATCAGAACATGGGGCATACCAATTTGATAAGCTTGCCATCAGGCCCAAAAGGTATCTTCCTGTTTCTGCTTCCCTGGTGCTTGGATACAATTGCATATTGTTCGAGTCACCTCTTCAGAACAAATGACATAATTTTGCAATCACATTTACAGGTATGAAGAAAATACTCCAGCTAAGCCACAGTGGCTATGGGAGAATGTTACTTTCAGGGTGTGGACCAGAGTGATGTGTGAGACACTCAACAACCCCGGGGAATTTCTATGTGAGCATGTTTCTTTTCACAGTTTAAATTATTTATATGCTTCAGTGGCTTGACAGAATATGTGTTTTCCTGACCAATTTCTTTATTTCTCCAAAAATTGTTTGTGAAGACTTTATAAGAGTTACTCTCTATGTTTCTACTTACATTGTAACTTTATTATTTATAAACAGAAATGACTCAAACTCACCAAGAACAAATTTTTCCTTCATCTAAATTGTAGGCTTCATTTCGTTGCACAGATTCTGGTGTGTGTAATAAATAGATTATTGTATTATTGCTTTTGCATTGGGATATTGATTGTCCAGCCTTCTTCTTTACTCAGCAGTTCGGGGGAATGACAAATTGATGCCGCTTTGTCACAATTTCTTTATTCCATGAGGAAAAGCAATAATCCAGCACTCAATTTGTAACTTCTGAAATGTCTGGCTAGCACTTTTTTATACTTATGGCATATAATGTATGCCATCACACAATTCCTATTTTATTATATATGACAAATATATACATATTTTATTGTATATGTGTCCAAAATATTTAAGCACATATTTTAAGCAAAACAGTGTTACTTAAAACTGTATTCTACAAAAACAGTGGTTAAGAGAGATGGCTGCTCTTCAGAGGACCTGGGTTTGTTTTACAGAGCCCACACCAGGTTACTCTCAACAGCCTATAGCTACAGTTCAGGTGATCTGACACAGTCTTCTGGCATCTGCACACATGTGGTACACATAAATACACTCAGGCAAACACACACAGAGAATTTAAAGCATGTGCTCAACAAACAATTGTTGCAATGCAATACATTCTGTGTGCCCAATAAAAGATTCTCACAAAGTATCTTGCTGTAGCTCAGGTTGGCCTTGATCTTCTCCTCCCCCTGCTTCAGCTTTCTGGTTGCTGGGAACACTTTTAGTTTTGAAAGCTCAACATGAAGATGTGTCAAAGAGAACTCCTAATAACTGCTCGCACATGTACGCAATGTATCATGTGTGTAATGTATTTGTGTACATATGAAACAAAATGTAAATGTTTTATCCTTTGTATAAAATGTCATGTTAATTCTTATGGACTTGACAGGATGCCCACATAGCTTGCGAGTCATGGCCACAAGCAGGTGGATATTTTCCTCACAATTGTCATCCTTACAATTGTCAGAATTAATGGTGTGACCACCACTGCCTGCCCTCTATGGTGAACTAGTGGCTTAGTGTGTGTGGCTAACTAGCAGTTTAGCTCTTAACTAGTGTGTGGCTAACTAGTGGCTTAGCTCTGTTTTCTATCTTCAGGCAAGCTTTATTTGTTAGATTACAAATATCGCATCGCTATAGATAACCTATCAGTAGTTATCCCTGGAGGAGACTGATTTTTCTGATGGGGGTTGTATTTCTGTATATATGTTTCTCTTATTGGCTGATGAATAAAACACTGTTTTGTCAATAGAGGCAGGAAGATAGGCGGGGCTAGGAGATGAAGAAAATCTGGGAAAGGTGGAGAGAGAGATGGCGAGGAGACAGGAGACACCATATAGTAGAGGAAGGGGTAACTGGTCTGGACCATTCTCCAGTAAGATAAGACCACATGGAAATACTTAGACTAATAGAAATGGGTTAATAGTTAAGACAGAGCTAGCCTGTAAGAAACCCTAACCATGGACCAACAGTTTAATAATTTTAAAGTCTGTTTATTTGGGGCTGATGTGGCGACTGGACACCGCGGGACAAGAACACTCCAGTAACATTCTTTCTCTCTCACTAAGCACGATTTGCCTCTATCTTTCCCAGAAGTAAAGCTGTCCCCTGTCAGCACTAGTTGGTGTTCTCATGCTGATGTTGTGTTTAGGCAAGCACACTGCTGAGATTTCCTGGCTGAGGCTTCCCTGCCACGTACAGAAGATACCCTCGCAGCGCACAGAGAGAAAATCTTACATGTTTTTACTGCTTTCCAACTTGAAGTTTCAGGCCTTTAGATCGAATGGCACAGAGTTGGTAAGTCCTAAGTAAATGTCACAAGGGGATCCTGAATGAATACAAACAAGAATCTCAGACTCCTTAGCCCAACTATGCAAAGCTCATTATTATACCTTCTCATGGAGACACCTTGTAAAACCTGGTCAGATCTGTGCAAACACAGTGGTGAATCTAGGAGATGTGTGATGGCCTACTGCCATTACAGAGTAGTATACCAGTCAAAGGACAGCACTGAACCATAGCCTCAATCTAACATGCAACAACAGAGAACATTCAATGGCAGCAGATGATGTTATAATGGAAGTTACAGACTCGTAAAAATGTGGAAATGTGTATTTGGAATTGGTGGTAAGTCACTTTCATGCGGTTGCTGGTTAAGTCACTAGGACTGTGACTAAGTCACTAGGACAGCTCTGTGAATTGCACAGGCTCAGGACTTCTGTTGCTCGTGAACTGAAGCACACACCAACTGCGTAGACGAGTCATTGTGAGCCACCGCCATCTGGGATACGCCTTTTCTTCAATCGTGATTTTTGGTATCATTAGTGGGCACGTTAAACTTTTCAAGTGCATTTCGCTTTTAGACTCAGTGTATTCCGGAAAATTCCAAATACCACTTTTATTACTCAACAGCTAATTTTATACTGACTTGGCATTTAGGCAACTTAGGCAAATTGTCAGAGATGTTTCTACTGCACAGGTTTAGACCAGCAACAAACTATGCTATCACACATCATTCCAAATGTGGGAAGCACATACATTGTAAAAGCTGTTATACTGGCAGGTAAAGAATAAAATTAAAAAAAAAAAAAACAACAAACAAGCAAGGGCTCAGAAAGTTAGTGAGGTTTGAGCTGTAATGGTATTAAAAAACCACGAAGGGCTTTCACAGTGATGGGAGAAATGCCAAGAATACTCTTCGACTTTGTTTCCTGGGTTTAAGAAAAGTTGAGCACCTTGGTCATTACTTTCTCCAAGTTCTGTTTGCCCCATGTGAATGTGCATATCTGTAAGTGTTTACAGTTAAGCTAAGATAAAGCACACCATGATCCTTATTTGTGGAACGAAACAGTCTACAATATGACTATTTATAAGACACTAAGTGAGAATTTAAATGTAACGATAAAAGAACCTAGCAGTCTATACAATGTTCTTTCACTCAGTTCTGGGGAGAAAAGAGTTAGAAAAGCATGGGGCTATCTTTGGATGCCTTTAGGCATACAGTCTTATTATTTGGCCAGGAGATAAAGGGAGATGGAGGGGGACACAGCATTCCCTGAGTTGTGTCTGTACTTGTGGGTGGCACAGGAGACTGCGGCTAAGGTGTGGGTCCAGGTGCCCACTCCTGAGAGGCTGTCAGCATCTCTGTCTTCTTCAGAATCATCTCTTCTGGGGCCACCACGTTTCTCCTATACAATGGTCCCTCCTAAGGCTGTCCTCTCAAGTGCCAAGTTGAGGGAAGTGACTCTGAGCTGTTCTTTAGCAAGAGATCCCATAACAAGGCTCAAACAACAAGAAACTCATATGGAGGACTCATCCAGTAAGAACAAAGACAAGTACGTAAGTGAATCAGGTGTGTCTCTGGCATTAATACCAGAGAATGTAAGGATATCAGTAGCAGGACATAGCTCGCTATGCGTAAGATAAACAAAGAAGGCCTGTTTCCAGTTGAGACCAGATAGCTCCTGTTGGCTTCTGACATGATTGTCTTACTGTTTGAGTCTGTGCATGCCACTTATCTTTAAAATGCTAGCTTTACTTTTAAGTTTGAAGTTTTGCATTGCTTCAAGTTAGATTTTAGCTGAAGGACGGTGGATCGCATGCTGTCTGAATCACAGAATCCGCATGGCAGGCCCAAGGGGGTCTCTGAGTATCATGGACAATTTCTCCTGTCACTTTTGGAGAGGGAAATGGATGATGTGAAAAGCACTGTGTGGATGTGAGAGGGGAGGTGGGCGGTGGGATCTATACTCATCGTTCCGGTCCATCTGTGAAGAAGGCTATCTGTTTCTAAGGACAGGTAAGCAGAGGGTTGGGAGTGATTGACAATTCTGAAATAACCCGTTTGCACAGGATTTTAATGGATGGCTTCCTTTGTTGTCTCACAGTAGGCTTCACGGAGACAGTTCATGAAAGCATCAATTTGTGGGGGCCTGAGTCATGATCCTTCCTTGGTTCCATTCAGCTGCTCTCCTCCTCAGGAAGGGGAAGAAGGGAGTTGGGGAAGAAAGGGGTGGTAGCATCGATGTGAAGAAAAGCCTTGGTGACCAGCAAGCTGGTTTGCTCTTTCTTTTCCTCTCTGTGCTCTTAATTACGATATAAATTTCAGGGTCTCACAGCACGTAACATCCTCTGAAATACTTACAATCATGTCTTGACCTGAATGCACACTCCCAGGGTAGGGAAGCAATCAGTGCTGTCAGACATTCAGAAAGAAGAAGCCCTGCTGGCTTCCAAGTCTCAGGCACAGTTGAAGGGGGTGGACCCTCCGGATGCTGACAGTATGAGGAGGGTGTGGCTCAGTCCCCACTCACACCCCGCCCCCCCCAGCTGTGATCCTCATGACAGTGAGTGGGTGGATTCTCTTGTCTTATTTTTATCTGGAACTTGGTAATTACTTCAGAATAAGCATCAGCACAAAGGCTTTGAGAATCTCAGAACAGAGGAAGAGAATAAAAGAATGTAAACATGGAGACTATATGTATCTCTCTCAACTTCAACATATAATTAATGTGTGTGTGTGCACATGTGTGGGTAATGATCTCCACCGAAGCACCACACATCCATGATGGGTTCATTATGGAACTTGATTCTTTTTCTGTGAATAACTATTTCCCTTTCTAGTTCTAAAATCCATGAGATGTTAGAGAGCACAGCTAAAGAAGATAATATGATTTATACGAAAGTACACTTGAATATTTCTATCTGTGACCTCCACAGCTACAAGTTCAACTAACAATAGGCTAAAAATAGTTTGAAAATAGGTTTTCTGTACAGAACATAGACAGACATTTCCCTATTACCATCAGTCTTCTAGTAGCACAGTAGGTTATGTACCATTTCCATTGTTTTAGTATAAAAGTATCGATATAGTAATTAATATATTATATATTATAATTGTAAGACTACATGCCATTCATTGTATTATTATTGTATTACTATACTATACAAGAAATCTAGAGATGACCGCAGGAAAGTAAAAGCATGCTGTAGGTCATTGTTTAAAGATTTAAAGAAGAAATAATGCATATTTTAGAAATTCAGAATATTCAAATAATAGATCAAGGAAACAGTTTTGCATTGTAAGGAAGCATAGGCTCAACTGTATCATGAAATAATAAGGGTTTGGGAAACAGATAGGCTGAATAGATGTTTATGCAGGGAGAAATAACTTACAATAAAGACAGATAAATGCCAGCAGGTTCCCGTCCCAAGGATGCCTCCAGATGCTTTCTGTCTCTGTCCAGCAAGCCAGAGAGCCCTCCGGGATCCCCTACCTCAGACCTAGTTCCTCCAGGTCATGTCAGCACCTGTCCCCACCCCCAATGGGTGTGGTCAGTGCAACGAGAGCGGATAGAGTGAATAACTCACTACACAAATGACAGATATTTCTGGACCTTCTTATCAAGTTCTCTGTTCTAGATGGAATGCGGACTAGGAAACATCCCTGAGTTGTCCATTCTGGACAAAGTACCTGAAGAAGATCTGAATAGACATATGAAATCTAAAAAATATAATGGTGTTCTATTGAAACCTTAGGATAAAATATGGTGGCGAGACTCTTGAGGATTAAGAAAGAGTGAGTCTCTTACATTTTTGGTTGTGAGCCTAGCCTTTAACGGCTGTGTGTAGCTGGGCCTATCTCAGGGTCCCCTGACTGCAGGACCACTATCCCTGGTGCAAGAGCTAGTTTGTTGGAGCCCATTCCTAGGGTGGGATACTATGCCCAGCCTTGATGCAGGGGGAGGGGCTTTGTCCTGCCTCAACTTAAAGTGCCAAGCTTTGTTGATGATCCCTGGTGGGAGGAGTCATTACTCTGTAGGAGCAGGATCATCATCATTACTCTGTAGGAGGGGTGGATGGGGTGTGGGCTAAAGGGGAGGGAGGGCGGGTGGTAGGAAAAACTGTGGTTGAAATGCAATATTAAATTAAAAAAAAAATAAACAACATCAACAACGAACCCCACAAAGGACACAAGGCAGGGGGAAAGAAAAGAAACAAAAGAGGAATCTCTTGGGAGATTTTGCTGAGAAGAAAGTAGACATTCCCTATGACATAATCCCTGGAGCTGCCTTGAGTGCCTAGATCTGTAGGATTTGTGATGTGTGTCCTATTCTTTCCAAGGCAAGTTTGTGAGCCTTCCTGGGTGTCTATAAGCGTAAGCTGAGATAACCTGAGATCTCCTGAACTCTGAAATCAAGGGGCCATAAGCTTTACTTATGCTATAGAGCTAGCGACTAGCTATAGTCAATAGTCAATATTTGCAATCTGTCTCTCTCTCTCTCTCTCTCTCTCTCTCTCTCTCTCTCTCTCTCTGTGTGTGTGTGTGTGTGTGTGTGCGTGTGTGTGTGTGTTTAATTAAGAGGTTATTTAGTTTACTTGCTGTTGTTTTGAGGTGGGGTCTTTCACTGTAGCCCAGGCTCATCCAGTACTAACTGTGAAATCTAAGCTAACTTTGAATTCATGGCAGTCATCCTGCCTCAGCCTCCTGTATGTATGTATGTAAGTATGTATGTATGTATGTATGTATGTATGTATGTATGTATGTATATTTGAGACAGGGTTTCTCTGTGTAACTTTAGAGCCTGTCCTGCAACTAGCTCTTGTATGTATGTATGTATGTATTAATGTATGTATGTATGTATGTATGTATGTATGTATGTATGTATATTTGAGACAGGGTTTCTCTGTGTAACTTTAGAGCCTGTCCTGCAACTAGCTCTTGTAGACCAGACTGGTCTCAAACTCATAGTGATCAGCCTGCCTCTGTCTCCTAAATGCTGGGATTATAGGCGTGCATCACCACCTCCCAACTTGTTGAGGATATTTTTGTAAAGAGTGAAAAAACACACAAGCAACTTCCCATCAATCTTATGTAATGAATCTCCAATGGCAGATTTTAAAAAAATAATAAACAGGTATCAGAAAAGCACATCCCCCATCTTAGCAGGGGCTCTGCGTAGCGTTACTTAGTAATATCATCTAGTTTACAGGACTGACTCCTGGAAAGACTGTGGAATGGAAAGATGGGACCCTATTCAACCTCTTCTTGCTTCTGTGGGTGGCAGGGAAGACCCTTAATCCTCCGAGTCTCTGTTTTCTCCTTTGAATGTTTATTGTCACAATCAGCAGTATAAGGACCCTCCTGGCCCACCATTCTTTCACCCTGTGATTGGCCTTAAATTTCACGGCTAGTCAAGCTGCCTGTCTACTGAAATTCATGAGAAAAATTTCCTGGTGTGAGTGAGCTCTCCTGGTTGAAGCCTCCTGGTACATGATTTATGGAAATGGGGGCGAAAGGTCAAACCCAGGAGGGGTTTTAATTTATCTGTTGTTTCCACACGTTCTAGTGAAAATAATGCAATCTGTGTTGAAAATATTAATGAATGAGCGAGTCAAGTAGGAGTCACTCATTCTTCAAGTAGGAGAGTGACAGGCAAGAAGGAGTCCCGTCTGCTTTTCT
Source organism: Cricetiscus sungorus (assembly GCA_030556225.1). Taxonomy (NCBI): domain Eukaryota; kingdom Metazoa; phylum Chordata; class Mammalia; order Rodentia; family Cricetidae; genus Cricetiscus; species Cricetiscus sungorus. The sequence goes on along the minus strand of JANBXA010000735.1, from coordinate 45,147,048 downwards.
TGAGCTGTGTGCAGGGATAACTCAGTCAATGTTCATTGAATTCCCTGAAATAGTCTGAGAATTAAACTCTCCATTCACAAAGAAAATCTCTGTATGGTGTTCCATTATAAAAAAATCACTGTCCTTTGCCCAGAGCCTCGGAGTCTATCTGATATTCTCTGCACTCTGGTGAGACTCTGACCTTGAAGTACCTCAGTGTTTCCCAGACTTGCTTAATGAAAAATAGATTAAACTTAGATGACAGTCACAGGCCTTTGACTAAATAGCCCAATATTTATATTGTCTTGTAGATGAAAGTAGCAGGCCTGTTTCTCTTCACAAAACTCTCTCTCCAAATTGTTTTTCTGGACAGAGTTCAAGTAGAACAACCAATTTATTTATGCCAGCCCTTGCTCTTTGCAGTGACCTCTTATTGAGCAATCTGCTAGACAAAGAAGGTGGTTAGCGACAGCGGCGCCTGTGGAGTCGCCAGCTAAGGCCTTCTGCTCGTAGGCACGCACTCATCTCTGTTTCTGTTCTTTGAAAATGGGGGCACAGATGATTCTAGATATGTCAGCTTCATATCAATGACTAGTTAACCTGAGACCACCTCAATTGTGGAACATATGTCAACACTCATGCACATTTGCAGCCCCTCTTACTTGGTAAAATGACTCGTGGCTTCCAGGTCTGTGTCTTGTGGGCGGAGATTGTTATAGACGTATTTCAGGTCTTCGGTTCCGCTTAGCTCAGGCAGTCCTGCATGCAACATCTTGGTATTGACAAAACCCAAAACAGAGATGGAAAGAATAAATGCAGACAGAGTCAAGCTTCCCAGGCTCACTCTGGTGATAGACATGCAAGCATTTACGTTTGTTTTAATGCACTTCATTTCATCTGCGTGAATTAACATACTTTCATGCTTTTAAATGTCTGGTAGTTAGTGGTGGGGATAAACAGCAACTGCAACATAAAGCAACATTGCAATCGCTGAAGTGTTTGCACAGTGGCGATTCCATTGCGTTCCTATCATAAAGCAATGAAGAAAGCATCACCACATGACTGTTCCCGTCAGAACTTTTGGACCCACCATTTAAAATCTGCATGATTTTGAGAAAGTTCATTGACTCTCTCTTAAGCCTTCGTTTTTCTCACATCGTAAGGAACACAACATTACCTGACATATTCTTGGAGAATCAAAATCTTCTCCACCATATGATGGTTCACAAAACACATATTACATTTCAAGAGGACAAGGCTGAGCTGCAGAAGATGTGGGTAATATGTCCAGGCCAAAGGTACAGGGACACAGTATGAAAGTCAACCCTCAGACTCTACAGCTCACTCCATATAAACAATTTCCTCTGCACAAGTGGCAAGTGTATTCATTAAATATTGGTAAAGCAAGGGAATAATTAGAGGTAGACCTGTGGGTTTTTCTCGTCTCTAAGAATACTATGTTTACCATGCACTGTAGAGTGTGGGTATTTTATTCTTTTTTACTTGTAGATAATATTTTGAGGAAAAACCTTTTGCATTATTATTATTTTTCTAAGAAGTAGAAGAAAATGAGGAAGATGGTGGAGAGATGGAGGATGGAGCGGTATTATCAATACTTCTATGACTAATATGATAAATGTTCTGTCCTAGAATAGAGAAACTCATGCAATAAGAAGTTAGTTCTATTGATAAAGAATGAAATGTGTACATTGTGATGGATGAAGTCATAGATGATTCCTATGGGAAAAACAGAGATTCTTGTCATTGTCCCCAGTGATACATGCACAGAAGAAACCATGATGTTCTTGGTGTGATCACAGAGAGAATCACAGCAACACTTCTGGAACACAGACTATCATGTGTCTGAATGTCAAGTAACACCTCCGGAAAGACACAGGGTAAGAAATTTCAGCAATATTAAAGCTTTAAAACATGTATTCCAAAACATGCTACTAGCATGTACAAGAACTGACTGTGATAGAAAGGTCACCATGGCTGAAGTTAAAGACTAGTCACAGGAGGCCAAAGAAGAGGCTGGACTAGGAATTGCTTGCAATGGATGGAGACATTACTGGGTTTAAATATACATAGGTGGTGCTGAAGAGACTGCTCCACAATTAAGAGCTTCTGCTGTTCTTGCAGATGACCTGAGGTCAGTTGATAACAGTAACATAACATCCTGTTATCCAGCACCAGGGGTTCCAATGCCTCTGGACTCTGAGAGTTCTCTACCCACACCCCTGTCCCACCCCATTTTATAACACACACACATACACACATACGTATGTATGTATGTATGTATATGGGAAATGCATGTATATATACATACATACAAGCATATATGTACATACATGGAATATATAGAGAAGTTAGAAATGATTGGATACATTGAAGGGTGAAACAGTTCAAAGTCACAGCTGCAGATGTTGCCTGAGGAGTCATTAGCACACAAATGATAACTGAAACTGAGGGAACACTACAACTCTTAGAGAAGAGTCACTCGCCTGTAGTCATGAGTTATCTCTGGCATCTTCACTTTACCATGTCTAAACATGAATAATTGTGGACCAGTGAGATGATTCATTAGGTAAAGGCGCTTGCTGCCAAGCCTGACCACGTGAGTTAAAAAAATCCTATTTCCCACCTCTTACCTCCACCTACTGTGGTACCCAACCAGCAAGAGATCCACATTCCATTCCCCCTTTTTCCCCCATTCTCATTTCCAGTTACTTAGTTCCCTTGTAAGTGTTCAGCAGCCTGTTACATCCCTTCCCCAGCCCTCACTGAGGCCATCATCACAGTAGTTCACAATGTTACAATGTCTACATGCTTCCAATAGCTTTTCTTTTATCACAGTAATTCATAATGTTACAATGTCTACATGTTTCCACAAGCTTTCCTTCATACCCGATGGTGTGAGGAATTGACTCTCATATCTTCTGGTTGTCAGACCAAAATCCAAGCAAAATGATGGTACTCTTCACTACAAGTACTTTCCTGTTCCTCGTCTATCTATGCACTTAAAAATGGGACCTGCATGTTGGTCATTACTCTTTCATTATATGAGACTTGGCATTTCTCTCTTGTCATCCTCAGCACTCTCCATCTTTGTCACAAACTAGAGAATGATGGGCAGCATCCATTTCCAAAGCCATGCTCACTCTTTAGTCAAATATATATGCCAATCATTACCTCTTATGGGTACTTCTTCTATTAATTTGTCTCCTAATTTAGTATTATTTTTCCCAGGTGTTCTTAGAGACCCAATAATTAATTACTCATATATATTATTACAGATGCTATGGGAAAAACGGACTCATAGATACAGGACAAGGTATAAAAAGTTGCAAAGTCCTTCCTTTCTGCCCAAAGGAGCTGGCTACCTGACCCAGCTCCTTTGGGTCAGGTAGCCAACCCAAGAGAGTGCATGACCTCTGTCTCTCCATTTAAGAGATTACCCTAAGGCTAGTACCCCAAAGCTATTGGCACAATGAATTCCCACAACATATATATACATGTGTATGTATGTATGTATGTATGTATGTATGTATGTATGATTATATTTTTCTCTGGCTAAGAATGCCTCACTCTTTCTCTCTTATCGATTAGAAGCCTTTGTCTTGCTTTAACCTCTTTTAAAGTCCTTCCTTCCAGTGCTAGTCACATTTTGTCCATGTCAGATTGGAAGTTCTTTGAGAAGAGAAAGTTGACCTTTACTCAGTGTTGAGATTGTTTATGTTGTCTAGCATGGTGCTTTGTAAGTAATTGGAATCTAATGAATATCTGATAGATAATGACTGCATGGATGAATGACTAAATGATTAGAAAAACACAGAGTCTTATTAGGCTTTAAAACTCCACTACTTGCAAATTTAATATTGACTACTAGATACAAAAATCTGCCCTAGAGAAACACATTTCTCTTGGCAAGTAGAACCTAGATTACTTTCTAATTTTATCTCTAGTACTGGGAGTTCCAGAGAAATCTATGGGCTGAGTGCCATTCTCTTTAATGATTGCATGGTCATCTACTTGCTAAGACCGGATTCTGTAGAGTCTGACTTTCATTCTACTATCTTTGAATTCACAACAGTTTGGTCAGGACTCTGTCAAATATTTTCTACAGGAGTACATAGTATACTTACTCGCTCCTGTGTCTATCATCTATATGCCTGCCTATCTCCCTGCCTGCCTGCCTGCCTGCCTGCCTGCCTATCTGCCTGCCTGCCTGCCTGCCTGCCTATCTGCCTGCCTGCCTGCCTATCTGCCTGCCTGCCTGTGCCTCTCCACTTCTGTCTAATCTGTCATATGTCTATATAAGCTGACATGTTCAGTCTATGGCAAACCAGGTGAATCTAACTCTCTCTCCGGCATGTGACTTACTAATGGTTAAAAGTTGCAAGTCCACCTTTCATGTGTCCTCCTTAACTCTGTCTGTTCCCAGACCCACTGCAATGTGTTCCACAAGTTTTGTCTGGAGGGCATGGGTGACATTTGTAGCTGGGGCAGTGGGGACAGGAGAAGACAGCCATAACAGGTAGGTATGAACAGACTCAAATGCTGGATAGATGAGCCATTTGCTTTTAAGGACAAGACTTTTGTTTCTATTCTTCTAGTAAGTCCAGGTTTATTTTGATACCATCACTTAGGGAAGCTGTGCTTTTTGCTTATGGTATAGGGAATCTAGAATGATTTCAGCCAAGAGATAGCTGATATAATAATGGGAGTGATAAACATTTGAAACTGGGTGAATTGGTCCCTGTGTTCTTCGACTCTTCCATAATAGTTGATATTGATTTTTTTTTAATGGGAGAAAAGCTGACGAAATTCAGGCTTTTATGATAGTGAACTCAGCCAGCAGCACACTTGGGTCTCCTACAGATGTTCCTTTTAAGCAAGATGGGAATTACATAGATTACTTTTCGCTTGCTTTTCCCAAGAGGAAACAAAAGCACTGCAGATATCTGGCAGCAAGATGCTTTCTGCTGAGGATGGGTCATTAACTCTACATTGAACCCACTGAATGCCTGTGTCTCGTGATGCTGGGTATTGGTCATTTGCAGAGCCTAGCCCGGATGACCCACGCCAAGTATTTCTCAACTTGTAACTGGGTCATGGTGTAGTGCACTGGGCTGTGTTTAAAGATGTCAACATGAGAGTCAGCAAGGAGAAAAAGGCCATAGTAAATGTGTATGTAGAAAGCAAGTTTTCACAGACTTAAACTTGGGTTTAATTTTAAAAGAGGCTTTAGCTAGAGTGTGTGTGGTTCTGAAATGGCCACTGAAGACTTTATCCGAAGAGTCCCATAGGTTACACTCTGGAGTAAAGCAGGGAAACTGGGAGGTAGAAGACCAGAAACCGAGGCAACCGCACATCACAGTTGTGCAAGGATTTGTCTATGGGGTTTAGTATTCTGCATTGCCTCCAGTCATGATATTCTGTTTCTATGATCTAAATCTAAGATTATTATTTAGTACATGTGACGACCTCCACTGCTGTTCTTCTAAAAGTCAAGCTAGATTCAATTAAATCTCAGGCAGGCATGTCTTACTATTTATCATTTCAAAACAGGATTAAAACATTATATATTGAATTTTAAAATGTAATGTGTGCGTGTGAGGGGGAGGTGTGGGTGGGTACTCACAGAGGCCAGAAAAGGGCATCAGATTTCTCAGAACTGGATTTACAGGTCATTAGGACTTCCTGGATGTGGATACTGAGAACTGAGCTTGGGTTCTTTGCAAGCACTCTTAACTACTGAGCAATCTCTCGGGCCCCTTTATTTCCCATACGTTAAATACAACATTAAATTACAACATTTTTGCTGTTGTCGTTGGAGACAAGATAACCTTGAAGCTGTAATTCTCCTGCCTCAGCCTCCTGACTGCTGGAATTTACTGGCACAAGCCATCATGCCTGGCCTAATGTTTAAGTTCTTTAATGATGAATTATCATGGTAAATATTTTTAAAGGAATGCAGAAAGCTTATTGAACACATGGAAAATTATCAGCAAGGTGTTTCCTATTCATTGAGAAGATCTACTGTCATAACTGCTCATCACACTTAATTGTCATGCAGCGTAATTTAATGTCACTGGAGAAGCAGCTCCATGAGACTCTGCTTGGCGGGTTTGTTCTGGACCTCTGTGTTTGGTTAAGGCACTCAGTGTGTCTGTATGTGGTTATGTGCCTGTTAGCATGCAGGTGCCTGTAGCCCGCGGGACAGGGTACCAGATCCCTGGTGCTGGAGTTATAGGCAGTTGTGAGCCACCTGGTGAGTGTACTTGGAACTGAACTCAGGTCCAATGTAAGAGAAGTTTGTGCTTTTAAACCGCCAAGACGTCTCTTCAAGCCCAGAGTTTGTATTCTTGAACCTACATTTCCTAATCTGAACAATGGTCAAGTGTTCAAAGGAAGATGGACACTGAGACAAGGGAATCAGAATGAGTCAGCCCCATCTGCATCGTTAGGTTGAAACTGTATCTAAATTGAATAATTTTGAGGCAGTTTTCAAAAAGGGGACAATGTAACCAAAGACATTATTATTTAAAAATGGTTTTCCTGGAACCTTAGTCAACCCTACACGGGATTCCTCCCAATGTAACACTAATGCTATGATGGTAACGCCAGAGACAACAACGATGAACTAACATTAAATTGTCAAGAGGCATGCTCTCTTGCTCACTCCTTTCTGCTTTAAAAGCTCGCTGGGGGAACTCCAACCCATTAGGAGAAATAGATCACCGGAGGAGACGGGAATGGAGGACTTGTTGTTTCCCCGAGGGACTTACCATTTCTAGAAGGCTCAGAATCAGCTGGCTGCGTTTCCTGACAATGTTATAAGCCCTGCAGCAAAGCTCCACAAAGTCTTGAAAATGTTGAGTATTTTTTCCACCCTCGGTAATAAAGTACTCCATCTCTGAAGTAAAAATAAAAGGGGCTCGGTCCCTATAAATAAAAAAAGAACAATAGCAGTTATGAAGAGAAGCCCTGGTGTTTAGGGCAATTACCACAATGCATTTCCACTGGATTTTTTTTTCTAGTCCTCTGTGGGTCATTGTGGATCAGTGGAAAAACTTAGTAATTGAGAGCTTTGAATAACTGGGCTGCAATAGAGTGCTACTACAACCAGCTATACTGCCTTAAGTGTTTACTTCTCAATCACATTTAGACAGACTTATCTGCTGAAAGAAGATTGGCTCTAATCAACAATATAAGTTAGAGCTGTGCGAAGTCAGTACTGGAAGGGTATTTACTAATGCATTTTAAGACGATAAAACAGAACTTAAGTCCGACATTACAGTGCCTTAAAAGCCATAGAATGAGAGTTTGGATAAAAGTTAAGATATTATAATAACAAATTCTTTCAGAAGATAACTTATGAAACAACAACAGATGTAACCAATTCCCTGACATATGCTTAGCAAATGGGGAGGGATTTTTGGTTGTTGTTTTGTTTTTTCTTTTTAAAGATAGCCATAATTCATTCCACACATGACTCAGTAAAAGCAGTGAGCACAGGAGGGCATCGCAGACTGTGTTTTCACACATGTCATACTGCCCCCTGTAGTCGTAGGGATGGAAAATTAGGTCAGGTTTCCAAAACTGTTATTTGGAACATGCTAATCCTGAGATGAAGTGTTAGCATCTGTAGGAGAAGCAGGTGGGGGATGATGGAAGTATCTTTATCTGATAAAGCCTCAGCAGTGAGATCAATGAGGAGGATTTTACACAAAACTTGTCTTACAGTCTTCCTCGGCATCTACATGGGGACACAGCAGTCGGTAAAATAGAATGAAATATATTTCAAATGTGACAGTTCAGCTTCAAATAAGGTTGCTCCGAGTTGACAACTGAGGAAATTGAGAGGTAGTTCAGGGTCTCTTTAGAACAGCATAGTGTCCTATGCTGACACAGGCTTTGCTGTTTTAATGAAAACATAGTCGAGCTGGAAATCTAGCCAACAAGACTTAACTAGACCTTTCCGAAGAATGAGAACAAAAATGAAAAAGTTATGCAATCACATCTGAGACAGTGCACTTCGGCTACGAAGCATTTTCTAAACTAATGTTTGGTTACGGCTGTGCTGAAGTGTGACTTTAGAGATGGGTACTGTGGTGCACACCTGTGAATCCCAATGCTCCAGAGGCTAAGACGGACTGTGAGTCTGAGGCCAGCCTAGACTACATGTTTAGTTCCAGGCTAGCCCAGCCTGGTCTCAGAGGTGAGAGCCTGTCTCAAAATAGAATACTAAAATTTATATTTTATAATTGATGATGATGGTTTCTTTTTCTTTTCTATCTATGCTTGTTATGAATTAAGCTTTGGGAGTAGTTTTAGAAAATTCTAAAATCTTACAAATTCCTGAGCATATCTAATGTGGCAGGCATACTTTTGTCTTTGCAACCCAGGAAACTGCAACTGGCCAAACTGACTTCTCTTAGAAACTCCTGCCTCCATGAAAGGACAGCCTGGCAACTGCAATGTAGGCTTGGGTGCAGAGAACCCACACAGACACCCAAGTTCCTGAGAGAAACCTCCACATTAGACAATCGTGTAAACTAACAATAGGGCTGAAGAAACACACATCACTGTGCAAATAGCACAGTTGAAATGCTTAGGGAGCCCAGCGAAATAAAAGCTTCCCTTTTTATGTTTTTTGTTCACTTCCCAAAAACTTTATAAGAACAACAAATACACCAGGAGACTTCCGTAAATGAAAGAAAGTATTTAGCTACAACAAGGGATGCCTCTGGTCCCTGTACACTACATAACCTTCAGCTGTGCTGTGCTTTATGGATAGACTCAAAGTGAACCTAATTCTAGATCATACGCTTTGTGGCTCGAGGCTGCTCTCTGAGGTTTTGTGTTATTAGAAACCCAGGGCATAAATTGTTTTCCAGATCAGAGCCGAATCTGCTTTTGTTTCTGTCCTCCTATGCTTTCAACCGTATTTGTTTCCTACACATCCCCCCTCCCCGTGTGTGTGTGTGTGTGTGTGTGTGTGTGTGTGTGTGTGTCATGTGTGTGTGTGTGCATGTGTGTATGTATGTGCATGTGTGTGTGTGTGCGCGTGCGTGTTTATGTGTATGTGTGTGTGTGTATGTGCATGTGTGTGTGCGTGTGTGTATATGCATGTGTGTGTGCGTGTGTGTATGTGCGTGTGTGTGTGTGTGTGTGTGTGTGTGTGTGTGTGTATGTGTGTGTGTTTTCACCTTCCCTCTCACCTTCCCTCAGGCTCTCCCTTAACTGGTGCTGGTTCAGTGATAAAGATTAAGATGTTTCCCTTGTGATAAATCTTCCCAGGCTGGCAAGATGTCTCAGTGGGTAGAGGAACTTCTCACCGAGCCTGGATATCTGAGTTAAACCTCGAGAACCACATGATGGATGGAGAGAACCCATTTCTACAACTTGTCTTGTGACATTTACATGTGTACCCAGGCACACACATACTTACACACATTCATACAACATAAATAAAATATGCTAAGGTATTTTTTAACATCTCCCTTAACATAACCTATTCCTTTCTGAAAATCTTATGACTTTTTTTTTTCAAAAACCTAAATGAAATAAATGGTTTTCAGCAGAGAAGAAAGTATTCGTCCCTTTTTTATATGCTCTTCACATCTGAAACAGTATGTTCATGACACTCTGGTATACAGAGAAAAGAAAATAAAAGTAGCCCACATAGTGAATAGCTGGTGACAATTTCACATTTATGTGGGAAGATCACATAGTAAGCTTGTTATGATTCTGTCATTCTGTTTCCAAAATTAACTTTTGTATGAATGTACAACTATAGCCTTTCTCAGAAACTAGCATTCTGTAAAAATTCTGAGAGTATTCTCTAGATCCAGCAGATGTACAGAGAGGCTTGGTGATTTAGAAATGCTGATATGCTAGGAAATGTATGACTATATTACAAGCACACAGTAATTACTGAGGAGATAAGTTTATTCCATAGAAGGAATGATAGATAGGTTGTTCATATTTGACATTTACTCTTGCTTTCGTGTCAGCTCTCCTTGCAGCCATACAGCAGGCATAACCCTGTGTAAGTCACTAGCACACGTAGATCACTGTCGTATGTGTTTACCAGTGGTTGCCCCATTGAGGACTCAGACCTTTAGGATCTTGCTGCTCATTAGGTGACTTGAACCTAGGGGGCTGGATCCTCAAACGTCAGAAAACTACAGTTCAGTAATACCAGTAGGTATTTGCTTAGCTCAGTGGACAGACTATTTGCCTGTCATACACAACGTCTTGAATCCCACTCCTGGTACTTCATAAATGTGGGTATGGTGGGGCACATCTGTAGACCCAGAACTGAAGAGGTGGAATTGGAAGGATCAGGAATTCAAGCTCATCTTGCCCACATAGTAAGTTTGCAGCCAGCCTGGTATACGTGAGACCCTGTGTTATTGATATGATTTATGCAAAGTAAACCCACAGTGAGATGGCAGACGACACCTAGCAGTATGAGTGAAAAAAATGACAAGAATCTGGAACAATTGCATTGCTCATACCTTGTTGGTAGGAGTGTGTGTCAAATGTTCCATTCTGCCACATTACATTTTCATTTCTGAAAAACTAGTTATCATCAGCTTATTGAAATCAACACCAATATACAACCACCCTGTAAGCCAACAGTTACAGCCCTGGGCATTTATCTCAGAGAAATGGAGACTTATATCCATGAACTCCACACATGAGTTGTTCTGGTCAGCTTTAGTGCTAGTCGTTAGAGACCCTAAGGGACCCAGATGTCCTTCAACAGATGAGTGGTTCCAAAGACTGCACTATACCCAGACTGTGGAATGTTATTTGTCAATCAAAAGGCACAGCTTTGAAAACACAACAGCTTGGATTGACTCTCTGGATAATTATATTACAGTTAAAAAAATTTAAAAAATCCTCAAATAGTATGGTAAGGATGATTCCATTGATGTAAAATTCTTGGCATCACAAAACTGTAGAAAGGAAGTATAGATGAAGGTTGTCATGAGATAAGGACAGAATAGGGTTGGCGATCAGAGGTAACCGGGTGCACCCTTGTAGGGTCTCCAAAAGGGATGCAATGGGGAGCATCATTTTTATATCTTGACTATTACTTTTGACACCTTATTTTGATAAAGTATAATTCTACAGGATCTTACCATTGGTAAAAAAAATGGGTGATATATATATATATATATATATATAGTTTTGTTTATTATAATCACATGTGAATCTACAACTGTCTCAAAAGATGTTATTAACATTTCTATTGTTTTACCCGAATGTAGATGAAAACACTTTCTGGTTAGACACTGAGCACGTTTTTCAGAAGGTGCAGAAGAAGGTTTTCTGAGACAGGGGGATGCCTTCCTTGAAGAAGGCAGTGGAGGAGCCACAGTGGAAGCCCTCTGATAAATCACAGAAAAGGAGATGAGTAGTGCTTAAGGCAGCACAGTCTTTCTTAAATAATAAAAAATAAGCCCTAGCTGGTAAGCTCACAAAATTAATCTGAAGGTGAAGCATTTCCGGGGACCCTTTCCAGGAGTGAGGCTGAGCAGAGGAGCATGGAGACTGGTGGCAGCGTCTCTGCAGACTCGGTTTGTCTGAAAAGATTGCTCAGACTATCCTGGTCATCAAGAGAGGAGAGGAAAATAGTTCCGAAGCATCCACTTAGGGCGAAAAAGGATTCGGTGCTGATGTTTACAGCCCATAGTAAAGCAGACTCTGCTGGATGACATTGTTTTCCTAGTAAGCGCGGGGAGTACTTGCTCTTCTAATTAGAGCACTGGTGGGGGGGTGAGTACAAAACGTGTTGTCGAGTGCAAAAGCAAGGTGGCCACTAGAAAGAAGCACCACTTACGGACAAGAGGCTGCACTGTGCTGGCTGTGTAGTGTGCTCCATTCTGGCCGTGCAGAGCTGCTGAGTTCTGACATGCTTCACCTCTGTCTATACGTGGCTACTCACAGTGGGAGCAGGCCTTTTCCCTTCCCTTCTGCTTCCAGTCTCTCGTGTGCATGTTACATGTGTGAATGTACACTATTGAGTGCATGTGGTGTGTGTGAGTGTGTGTATACATGTGCACATGTGGTATGTGTGTGTATTGTACATGCATGTGTGTGTATGCATGTGCATGTTCATGTATGCCTATAGACCAGAAGAGGATGTTAGGTATCCTACTTTATCATTCTCCATCTTATTTTCTTGACATAGAGTCTCTCATTGAACCTAAAGGTAGCTGTCCGTAATTTCAGAGATATTCCTACCAGTTCCCCTCACAGTGCTGGGGTTACACTCACACACATGACCATGCTTGGCTTTTTATGTGGGTCCTGGGGATTCGATCTCAGATCTTCATGCTTGTACAGTGAGCTTTCTTACCCAAATAGCCATCTCCAAAAATCACTAATCCTTTTAATTTTTAAAATGTTTTTAAAACACACAGGAGTGTGTGTCCATCCCCGGGATCCAGCTCAGTGTCAGTCTTTGTGGTAAAACTGTCTTCCCCTCACTGAGCTGTATTTGCAGCCCACCAATCTTCAGAAGGAAATTATTCAGCAGTTCATAACTATAAGCTACTACCACTGGGAACAACTGGTCAAATATGTACGATCCCTGTCTTCTTTTCTCCAAGCATCTTACCAGATGCTACTCAGATGTTACGTTTCAATGATGCATTTGTGCCTTGAACTGAAATACAGATCCAGCCACAAGGCATACCTGGCTGTTATTATTAAAATTATTTTTTTATGAATTTAAAGAAATACCATGGTAACAGTAACATTGGCCATCACAGTGGAATTGCTCCTATTTTAAAATCGAGGCGTGCTGACTCTAGCAATGAAATGTGACTACTTGAGGTGCTGGACCCTCAGACTCTCAAGGCTCCTGCTTGTTGAAATTCCCTTTAAATAAAGGTGTCCATATGTCCGTACTTAGAAAATACATGGCTCCCTGTAGCTAGTTGTTTTCCGTCAGCCCGCCTGGTCCCACCGCCACACCAGCCCCAAATAACGTGCTGAGACTCTGTATTAGATATAAGGCTGTTGGCCAGTTAATCGTTTCTTACCCGCTAGCTCTGTCTTATTGATTAACCCATTTCTACTATTCTAAGTATTTCCACGTGGCTCATCTTATCGGCCAGAGCAGCTGGCATTCTACCTCTCTGGGCTCTCCATGTTGACTCCTCCTTCCTACCTCCTCCTAGCCCCACCTATTTTGCTTTCCTATTGGCCAACAGTGCTTTACTCATTAACCGGTATGAGAAACATATTTACAGAATAACATCTCCCATCAGCTCCCATTTTTACTGAGCAAAACACACACACACACACACACTCACACACATACACACACTGGTGTGTATGTCATGGCATCTATGTATATGTATGTGTAGGTCAGAGGATAACTTGCAGAAGTCATTTCCCTCTCTCTACCATGTGATTCCCAAGATCAGACACAGGTTGTCAATCTTGGCAGCATGTACCTTACCCACCGAATCATCTCTGCAGCGGTTCTTAGAAGGCTTGTCTTTTAAAGAATGCATGAATTATTTAAGGCACAATAATTCCAAAACATCTTTCTCAAATGTGAGTCATGTAGTCTAGATAATATCACAAGCTTCACCTCAATAACTTGGAGTGGCCTCTGGTCATACTAAAGTCTATAGAATGGGCATGAGTAGGCTCTGAAGCTAAGTCACACAACCTAGGGATTATTATTTATAACTCTTTAATGTTTTTATAGTAAAAATAAAAAGGGTAGAGTTCTGTCTGCTTTGCATTAAAAAAGGATATGTTCATATCAAAGAGTACAATCCTGGTAACTTCGACACTTAGCCTGAGTTTTTGCATCTTTAATAGTTTTAACATCTTACTAGGCATTTGATTGTATGATTTAAATGTATGGATTTAATATATATCAAGACTGTAAATATGTGATAAATGTAACATAGGGCACTGACTAAAGAAATCGCCACCCATCCCAAAGCAGGGAGAACAAACTGTGTTGGGGTCTGGGGACAAGTGAGAGCTTCCTGGTAACATCCAGGGGTTATGATGCTGTTGACCGGTACCCTTGCAAACATTATTCCAACTAAGACTATTCGATGCCTTCACTTGCAAAACAGAAAGTAACAGTACCTGCCGTGAGGCGTTTCTGTCTTGTTTCTTGGAGCTATTATGTGCCAAGTACGGAGGAGGCTTTCAAAGTTGTTTTTGACCATTTTCACAGAATATGAGCCCACACTCCAATCCAGACAGCATGCTTTGTGCCTATATCAAAGCCACAGCAATCTGGAGAAAGGTACAGGCTTCAGTACCAGTGATGGAGGCAGGCCATACTGAGTGGAACGGAAACCCCAGGTTCTGACCGGGACTTATGGCCATAAAATGTGTCTGCTGGAATCTATGAGCCGCACAGCACCTCTTCCTCTAATGGAGAGACTGATAAGAGTCAGTAAATGAACGCACAGAGATTTTTGTCTCAGGATTGACAGATTTGAGTGTCTGAATGATGTACTTGGTACATGAAATGAAATTCAGGGCTGGGAAATGAGACACACTCCATCACTATTATCAAGGTTATTTTTATTACTTTTGCAAAATTGAAATGTCTGGGTCATGAAGAAACACATTACAACATTAAGATGTGTTGTTTTAAAGACGTCTGAAAACTGTGCACTTCGCACTTCCCTAATCGCAAATGGCATCATTAGAGCAGACACAAATGGCCAAGATGCACTGGGGATACTTAAGCTTACCTGTTCCTTGATGATCACAAATGACCTACATTCCAGAAAGCACATATTGCTGGCCAATGGAAAGAACACAAGGCTCTTATCTAATATCCGTGAGTTAATTGGGAAGGCAAATCTGGAGTCTCCATTGAGTAGGAGAGACCCTTGTGTAATTAGCTAGCTGGGGAAACCACACATGAGCAATATAGCCACAGTGTTAACCTGAGCATGCTACTCCAGAATGAGCACTAAACCCCATGAGATCACCATGCTGACATCGATTATCAGCCGAGTAGCGCTTCACCCGGAATTTCCTAAATGCAAAACACTTTTCCTCTAGTCCAGACCCTTGTGCAGCACCATGTGCCCCCCCCAGTCTTCTGGAAGTCCCCCCACTTTTTTAAACTATTAAGCTACTTTAGACACTGAGCCGGGTTCTCCTTGGAGACTCGGGTTTATCCTGTCTCCTGTTAGAAGAGGGTAGCCAGGAAGCAGCCACCTCTCCAGGACAGTTTCGCCTACTCAACACATTTTAAAATCCTGGCATTTTAGTGAGCCAGGATTTAATGGAGGATGGAAGAAAGCTGATGGGATTCCCCAAATTACTGTGCTTTCCTTTGAGTCCTAGATAAGAGGAATTGCACAGCTCTAATTTCTACAGAATTCTGGTACTTCCTTGGAACAGAATTAGTCTGCATATGAGGACAAGTTCGTCGGTGCTCTAATGCATGGGTGAAAGTCATGCCTGTGGCAAGACCATTGAAGTAACAGGATCTGAAAGCAGGTCAAAGGCATGGTGGCACACACCTTTAACCCTAGCACTCAGAAGTCTGAGGCTAGTCGGGTCTACAGAGTGAGTTTCAGTATAGGCTACACAGAGAAATCATGTCTCAAAAAAAACCCCAAAATAGCAAAGAAAAGTCAGGTCAAAGACCAACCCTAGTTACTCCTGAAAGTATGCCTATCTCATGTAGCTGTGACGTGCAAGAAATAGACTTAGTATTTCTTAGTAAGCTCAGAACTGAGTCATTCACCCAGTATGAGATGCATGGCATTTTCTCCTTCCTTCCTTCCTTCCTTCCTTCCTTCCTTCCTTCCTTCCTTCCTTCCTTTCTTCCTTCCTTCCTTTCTCCCTCTCTACCTCCCTTCCCTCCATCCTTCCTTGAACCCTCCATCCCTCACTCCTCCTTTAGTTCCTCCTCATGTCCCTATGCTGGGAACTAGATGCACACTATACAAATATTCTACCACAGGGCTATATTCACAGCTCGGCTGAAGTTCCTGTGTTTTACTCACTTTAGAGACATATTAGTAGACTTTACTCAAAGAGTAGACTAAGAATCAGGGCTAAGCAGGGCTAACAGAAAGAAGCACATTGTGCCTTAGACTAGCTAAGGGACACTACAGGTGCCCGGTGAGGCTCATGGAGGGAGGAGGGCCAGGTAATCAGGGTTAAAT
Source organism: Cricetiscus sungorus (assembly GCA_030556225.1). Taxonomy (NCBI): domain Eukaryota; kingdom Metazoa; phylum Chordata; class Mammalia; order Rodentia; family Cricetidae; genus Cricetiscus; species Cricetiscus sungorus. The sequence goes on along the minus strand of JANBXA010000735.1, from coordinate 45,130,876 downwards.
TGCTTTTCTTCCATCTACTTTGTACATGGTCTCAAACTTTTCTCAGTCACCCCATTCTTCAGTTGAAAACCTACAGAATTTTCTAATCAAAGAATATTCATTCATGAATTTATGACTCTTGCCAATTTCCACGGAATAAATATTCCCAGTATGGCTGATTTCTAGCTAGTAATGTGCTGCCATCAGGGTCATCGTTGAGAAATAGTACACTACAGTGAGTGGGCTCTTGCCATCCCACATGGCATGGGACAGGTCTAGTCCACCTCTGCTGTGTCCAAAGTTACAACAAGGTTAGGATGGCTTGTCAAAATGCATCACCATGCACTGAGCTTTACATATATATTGAGTCAATTAATTTTCAACAAAAGTCCACATTATAAATGGGAAAATAGGCACAGAAATGGAATTTGCTGAAGATTGTATATAAAGTACATGACAACTCTAGGATTCAACCCACAAACTCTCCCACTCGCCTGCCACCCCCCCACCCCTCGCCACCAGTTTATTCTCAGAGTAGCTGACCTTAACAAATGTCCATATAACCTCTAAAATAACTTTATTTCATAGTACTTTTAATGCTGTTATTTACTTTTAACAGTGAGTGCCAGGCCACTGAGGTACCAGCTTCCTGTAAATGATGTGGAAAGCAATCTTCAGGGTAGGGCATAGCCATTGCATATATGATCTCAATAGCTACAGTTGGCTGCACTGTAACTTCTTAAGACTTGGTGCCTATCAAAAGTCATTGTATACTGGGGAGGGGTTCATGGGGTCCCACCACTCCATTCCAATTTGCTTTTGAGTTTGCTGTGATGAACACTATGCCCATACAGCTACTTGGGGAGGAAAGGGTTTATTTTAGTTTATTCTTCTAATTCGTTAATAAACAACAAAGGAATGTTGTCTGCTGGCTGTCTCCTTCTAACTCATGCTCAGATAACACACACACACACACACACACACACACACACACACACACACACACGTGCACACAGCAAACAAACAAACAAAAATAGCCCAGGACCACCTGTTCATGGTTGGCTCCATCCACAATGCATTGGGCCCTCCTTTACCAATTAACAATGGAGAAAATATCCCACATAAAAGCCACAGGCCATTTTGAGGGAAGCATTTCCTCAACTGAGGTTCCTCTTTCTCAGGTGACCTCAGTTTGTGTCGTGTTGACAATAAAAACTAACCAGTGTGCCTTCCATGATGAATTATTGGCAACTTTTGGATTCTAGGGAAGGGGCCGCCATTGACTTCAGTGCTGTAACAGACACTGAGCCCACAGGGTTTCAATGAATAGTTCCAAATCCATGGCCACACAAAATAGCTGGCCAAAATTAGTGGGTAACAAAATAAGGAGGCTTGAATGTGGGAAAAGGACTAACTCTAGGGAGGATGAGAGGAGCGAAGGAATATAAGAGAGAGTGGGGGAGTGGGACTAAGCAGAATGGATTATATCCACGTTTGAAGTTGTCAAAGAACAGATTTACCCAATAAAAGTATGTTGGAACAACAGACCGAATGTATAAGGTTAGCATTGCCACCTGTGAAAGTTTATTTGGACCAGCAATGTAACAATGATAAGAATTTGAAAAAAAAATGAGCTAGAAGAGGAATTGTGGTTACAAATGAAGCTGTTCTTAATTTAATTTAATTCTTAATTTTCTACCTTATAAGAGAAAGGATTTACCATATTCAAGTTTGAATTTATCACTACAGTCTCTCTTACATAATGAAGACGTTTCTATGTAGACACCATTACCCAAGAACTGACTGAAAATCTGATTGTGGGTGCATGATTTCATAATCGCTTTTGTTTACGGTTTTGTTAGAGAAAATGGAGAAACAAAGATTATAATTAAGCAATGCTTCAGAGGAAAATCTGCTTGGCTTTAGAGAGCTGGCAAATTCCTCGTTATTTCCATTGCAGGGATTAGGCAAGTAGTCCCCAAATCCTTAAGCAATGCTGGGGCTGTGATGCCCTTTGACTTAGTCGGCTATCGTCAATCCTTTTTAATCTCACAGTTACAGCAATAAGAGGGGAGCACTTGTTTATGTGCAGGGTAGGGAATCCTTCATAGCGGTAGCTGAGATGTGTTTGTTCCCCCTACAAGTTAGAAAACTCACAGTAGCTGCAGGATCAGCTTTGGCCCAGGGTCTCAGGTCAGTGGAATGTTTTGTTTTGTTTTGTTGCCGCCTTGGACTTTTCCCCCCATGATTCACCTGCTCATTGACACTACACATCTGTCTTCTCCTCTGAGAAGTTTCCATAAAGCAGCATGCCTGCCCAGCCACTGTCACCCCAGGTATGAGCCTTGTGTTTCCCATGAAGAGCTCTTATTTCTTTCCACCATGCCTTCGTTTATTAGTCTAAAGCTTCTTTTAATTACCTTTCTCATTACCTTGACAAAATACCTGGTAAGGCTTATTGTAGCATATAGTGGGAAGGAATAGCTTTAGCACAGACGTTCAGACATGATGGCCAGCGTGTAGGTTGTGCTGTACCCTTCTACAGTCAGGAAGCAGACAGCAGACAGCAGACAGGACATGGTGGAGAGGGACAGAAAAGCCACTCCCCAGTGACCCATTTCTTTCAGTGAGGCCCCACATCCTGAGGGTTCTGGAACCTTCCAAATGACAGCCATTATCTATAGATCCATAGACCCAGATGTGGGAGCCCATGTGAGACACTTCACACGCCAACCACACAGTGAGGGAGCCAGCGTTTGTGTGGTTGTTTTTCCCTTCTATCCTCAGTGATGAGTGCTCACTGAGTATCTGAGGGAGGATTCAAGGCTAAGTCAGGTTGGAGAGTTGGCTAATTGTACCATACAAAAATACTGCTGGTTATCCCCTAAAGGCAATATACCAGATGGATCGGGACCATCAATTCATGTATAATTTCCCATTCAAAGTTTATGAGAAAACAAAAACTTTAATTGAAACAATTAGTGGAGATAGATTTAGTAACCCACGAAAGAAGACCAATATAGTTCCTTAACATCTTGAAGGAACTCTTTTCTGTTAATAATTTACTTAAAAAAATTTTCTCCTTCCATTTTATTAGACTTATAATCATACTTATATCACCCTGAGGGATTTGATGTGTTTTGTATCCTCTGCCATTACACACTATATATTGCTTAGGGCATTGCTTAATTATTGTAGTAAATGTTTGTGAACTGACCTTTTTATGCTGCCAAATGTTTGTGCATGACCCATGAATTTTCCAAAGTCAATATGAAACATGTGGCCTGACTTTGTCAGCATGATATTGTCATTATGTCGGTCACAGACTCCCAAGATGAACGTTACCACACACCAGCCAGCACAAGAGTAAAAAAAGTTCCTCAAGGCCTGTCAGTTGAAAAACAATGATACAACATGACAATAGTAAAGCAAAAAAGCATCTATAATAATTTTCCATCTATCTATTTCTAGTATATGCCACCTATAGTTCTATCTATCCATTACATATCTTTATTTCTATTACCTATCCATATATGTATTATATATATCATCTACCTTTCTGTCTATCATCTATCAATCATCTATCTATCTATCTATCTATCTATCTATCTATCTATCTATTATGTATCTGCATCTATTTCTAGCATCTATCTGTCTTCTACAAGCCATGGTAGATAAAAAGTTAGTGCCTAACAGAAGAAATTTTAGCAAAGGGGTTTATTTATAAAAATTAGAGTTTGTGGGAAAATAGAAGCTACTGGCAGGATTTAGTTTCAGAAGGCATCATCTCTAGAATGTGATTTCTGTGAGAGAGAGATATCTGAGAGAAGACTCTTTATTCATAGCAAGGAACTTCACCCAGAAGGAAAACAAAATGTAGAAACTTCTGTCTAGTTAATATGCCAGTTAAATTGGGTTGTTCTCACATGGTGAGTGAATTAGAACTCAAGGTGGATTTAATTTACTTTCCCATAAATCACAATATCAATGGACCAAAGCGTATTCTTATTTAAGTACATTACTTAAAATTAGTTCCAAAGAACAAACCTTTTCATAGTCTTCCTTTAAGTGGTTGTGCTGACTGAACCATTTCTTGATGGTGTTTTCTTTCAGTGGTCCTATTAGCCCAGAGTGGAGATGGATCTTGGCAAGTGTTACAGCATCCGGCACCATCTCTATCAATCCTGGATGACAACAGAGAGAGATTAAGGAAACTAACCTCACTTCCCAGGTTGAGGAACACCGAGGCCATCGACCTCAAAATGGGTGGCAACAGTGGTTGTCAGCAGTATTTAGACTTCCTCCTCTCAAACTGTTTCTGTAAAAGCCTTATCTAGAGTGCTCCCGATTATTCTTCCTAAGTGTTACCAATTTGAGTACGTTCACCAGCGCTATTAGAAGCAGCTTAAAGTTTTCTTTCTAGAGCTATGATAGAGAGACAATATAGAGGGTCCCATGGAAGACTATGGTCACTCGAAGAGCAAGTTGACTGTCGCATGTCTGGGTGTGTGTGGGTGGGTGGGGGTGTGAAGCTATGCAGGAAGACTTTCACATTTAAACAATAGATCTGTTTCTGGCTTCCTTGTACAAAATATAATTCCCTCAACAAACATGCCAAATGCATGAAAAAAAATCTCTGTTCAGAGTGGTTTGATGGTTAAATGGTTCCTTAGTAAAGTGTTTGCCAAAAGAGCTTGAGAACTAGAGTTCAGAGCTCCAGCATTGCTGTAATTACTGCAAATATCAGGAGGACAAGTAATTCCAGCCTTCAGAAAGTGGACAAAGGGCAAGGTGGGTAGCTAGATTGCTACGTCTGAACGCCCTGGATTGGAGAAGAGACTCCTCTCCTTCTTATCTTCCCCCACCTCCTCCTAACTTAGCAGTTCCAGCTAGTGCTGCCTTTGTTTGCTTGTCTGGGTAGCCATCCATGGGGGTATGGGAATGTACCTGTGGTCACATTCTCAAAAACAGGCATTGGTCATCCCACCCTCCAGCTATCAACTGTCAGTAGTCCCTCAGTACAGGGTAGGACTTCAATATCACGTGCACCATTTGTCCTTCAGTTTTAGCTGGTTTGATGTGCTGGTCTTGTGAAAGTAACCCACAGCTACTCAAATTAACGAATGCAATAGCCACGTCAGGTCCAGAGGACAGGAAGATATGGGAGGATTTGGAGGAGGGAAAAAAAAGGAGTGCATATAGTCATGTTTCATGTAAAAACTCTCAATAATGTTTTATAAAAGACTATCCCTCAATATATAGAATGGAGAGTAAAGGGGAAGATATTCTACTGCAACCTTTCATATTTGCATGTATGTGCAAACACATGAATTTGCACTCATATGCAAAAACATTGACACACACACACACACACACACTTTAAAAATAAAATTCTGTTTAGACTAATAGAAGGACCTCTTTTAAATGTTAAATCTCTGAGAGTGAACAGAGAAGCCGCGGAGGGCGCCACATTCTCCTTCCCTGCCAGACAGCATTAAGGAGACGCTGCAATAATGATTTCATTTAAAAGGAAGCATGTATTGATTGAACTTAAGTAGGACCTTTGCCTCTATGGTCACTCATTCATCAAGGCTTTTCACTGGGCTCCTAAGATTGTTATCCTGTATAGACTAAAAATCAGAGGTCTTGGAAATATTACCGTCTTAACAACCTTAGGAACACAATGAAAATGATACAAATAGTATTTCAACCTCTCCAGAGATGGAGATGAACATCCCCCAATAATTCTCTAGGCACTGCTTTACAAGTAAAATCACTGAAATAAATTGAAATCCAGACTTTCTTATGTTTGCAATCCTCACAATAGTTAAGAGTTGCACAATCAAATGCTCAGAGGAGGACGAAGGGCAGCAGAAAATTTCTATGACCACAGAGAGGGCCATAAACCAAATGCCTTCTGAACAATAGGTATCCAATAAGCCCAGAATCTAATGAAAATGTAACCTTGTTTTCTGAAAATGTCTTTATTTTGCCTTCTATTTTTGTTGGAGAAGCGTTCTGTCAGCATAATTCCCTCTATAAATCTTGACATCAAGAAGGCTGTTGATACACAGAAGAAGGAAACAGCATCTTCTACCATTTGCCCCTTTGGGAAAGTCTAAAGCTGTTTCTTTAGAAACTCCTCATTAACTGTTAGAGATTTCACCTGGGTTGCATGCTGCGAAAACAAACAGACAGGAGTGGATGGAAACTGTAGCATTTTACTGGAACCCAGCATTTATTCACTTTCTAAAGCACGAGTGACCTATGGGAGATTAGAAGCACAGTCTGGTTAAACTGGATTCATTCTTACAGCAGATTGGGATATGGAAGAATTATGTCCCTTCTGTAAGACCAGGAAGGGTGGAAATCAGGAGATGACAATCCACTATAGCAGTGATCAGAGACTTCGTTTAAGAAATTAGGAAACGTTTGGGGACCACTTGCTTGGAGCAGAGCCCCCACACTTGTAACAAAAGTAAGATTGTCTTTGATGTACCAGTGGTCCCTGAGTCAGTTGAGAGGGGATTTTGCATTTAGCAGATGACCTCTCTAGACACATTGGCTAGGACCCTGAGGCTTCCCAGGGCATCAGGAAGAGAGGACCTTCGTGGTGGTGGCTCTCTTGCAACAATGGCTTTAAATAGTAGATTTATTGGAATTAAAAAGTGACCATATTATTTAGGAATTTTTTTCCAGTGTAAGTGAATAAAACCATAAAGAAAATGTGGTGTATACACAATGGAGTTTTATTTTGTCACAAAGAGGAATGAAGTGATGTTGATTGCTGGACAATGGATGCAATGAGAGGCCACTATAGTTATAGCAAGTAAAAAGAGCCAGGACCAGAAAGACAAATACTACATTTTCTTCCATTTGTGGGCCCTACGTTTTCTGTAGACACATAAAACCATTTACACGTGCATACATACATACATGCACATGTATGTATACATATGTACACATATACATACACATATATTACATGCAAGCAGAACAGAGGCCCAGGATGGAAGGAGGCCAGCATGAAGGGGAAAGGGAAGAGTATGAGGGTGACTATGACTGAAATACGCAATGTTCTTTAAGGAAATGCTCTTTATTGAACCCTACAGTATATAGGATGAATATTCACCATAGTAGTATTTTTAAAAGGTCAACTACTTAGAGGTAGTATAACTAGGTAGGAAATACCATGGCTTTGTGCAATTAATGTGAAATTTAGCAAACTTGCAAAATGAAAACATCAGTACTCCCCCAAAATAGAACTGAGCAGTGGACCTAAACAATGCAGTCTTTTATTCGATATTTATGTTTGGGTTTAGCAAAGGGAAAGAGATACTGAAGTATCTTCAAAGAATGCATGTTTGCTCATTTTGATTGACTTTATAGCTATTCAAAATTCTTTTTTAAAATCGGATGCCAGTTCTGAACTGGTGAGATAGCTCAGCAAGTAAATCCTCCTGCCATCCAAGCCTGATGACCCAAGATTGATACTCAAGGCCATCATGGAGGAAGGAGAGACCTGATCCCTAAAACTGTCACATGACCTCAACACATGCAACACTACATGCATGCTTCACACACACACACACACACACACACACACACACTAATAAGTAATAAATAAGAAATAATTGTTGTTAGAGCATGTGTTTAGTAATGTTTAGGATTACTTTAAACATATGCAAATTGTATGTTAATAGTGACAATGGCTTTGAATGGACAGGTTATTTTATTATGCATGGTGCTAGACTTATGAAAGGTTGACTTCGTAATTGTGAAAAGTGACAAGCATTCAGGAGAAAACTTCCAGAATTTCAAGTTTGGACCTGAATCCCTTCCTGGGCTGTCATTATCTGTTACAGCAGTGGTTGGTGATGCTGGGTACCATATCATCACTGCAGATGTCAAAATCTACATTATCTCAGGAAATGAAGAAAAAAATGGATAGTCATTAAAGCAACTAATTCCTAGAGGGAAGCGAAGAACATCATAGTTAACATCTGAATTGCAAAGTCAAGATTAATATCTAACATCTAATACCTAACATCAATCATCCTGGTTTGCAATTTTGAAAACTGTTCTTTTTTAGGAAGGGAACATACATATGTCTCTGGGTCTTTGAAAGTGGAGCCTAAGAGCTGTAGGTTTGTGGTATGTTACTGGAGAATGAGTGAGATAAATAATGTAAATCACCTCATTTTCAAATCTGTACTGACCTTGGGCTTTTCCTGTGGACAGACATCTATAAATGATCATTTGCATATCTAGGCCCTCCTGCAGCCAGATGTTGTCCATCACTTGAATAATCTGCAGAACAAGCATGTCCTGCCGAAGATCATCCCCAGCCTGTCAAAACAAAATTGCAGGCTCACACCAAGTGCCATTCAAATCACCTCAATGTGGCCCACACCCATTTTTCCCCTTGAATATTGTTCCAGCTCAACTTAAGGTGGCTTTACTTGTTTTGTTACTACTGAAAGCACCTTGTGCTTCTGACAGCAGACAAGGAGAGGGACATCTGGCCTTTGAAGTGCCACATCACCGGAGCTCCAGGTGCAGAATGGGAGGCGCTGCTTGGGATGCTACCCTGGATAGAAATCTCCTCACTCATTATCTGCACATAGTTTCTTATGTTCAAACTCTAATGCAGAGAGGCACAATGAATGTTGACCCAGGTTTCAGCTCAAGCAAGGGAGATCTAGAAGTCTGCCATAAGCTTATGTACAGAGATGCAATTAGAATCCCGGTGGCTTCTTCACTATGCAATAATGCACAAGTGTCTGATGTGGTACCTGAGCATCATTGACCTCTAATATGAGGTATGCAAGGTGGTTTCCAGAGGGAACTGTCTCTGAAAATAAGAAACAGCAAAGGGGTGTTTTTCATCATAGTTGAAGGAAGCACAATGGGTCCCAAAGGGGAGAACTCTGTGCTTTCATATAACTAAGAGTTTGATCATTCAACGGTGCTCTAATTTATACAAAGATGACTCATGCTGAGGTTTCTTTTTCTTCGTGAAAAATATGATGTTTAGGGTCAGTGATGCTCAAGTTTCTGAGAGTCGAAGGCCAAGTGCCAGCACCATCATCCTCACTTCCAGCATTAGCCAGGATCCACCAAAGATTCACTGTGGACACTGCTGAAGGGTTGGCTGTATCAACCAGATGACTACAGACTCGTAACTTCCACTCAGCTCTCCTTGTCTGTGTCTCCCTGCACCTCGCCACATCTACAACCCTCTTCCTGCCTTTATTCTCCAGTGAGTTCATATGAAGACTGAAGTGCTCCTTATTTATAGAGAAAAGAAAAAAAAATAAGCCAGTTTACCAAAATAGGCAAGTGCTGGTTCATGCCTATAATTTTAGCACCAAAGAGGTAGAGACTGGAGGGTCAGAAGTTCAAAGAGAGGCTACATGAAACTTTCTCTTCAAAAGAAAAAGGAGAAGAAAGAGATAAACAAGCAGAAACAGCAAAATATGAATAAACGTTTGGTGAGATGATGAGCTGCTTAAACGGTCCCGTGAGTAAAGACCGTGCTTGATGAGTTCAATTCCCAGGACCAAGATGGTAGAAGAAGAAACCCAGCTCTCAGAAGACATCTAGTCATGCTCCATAATAAGTGTGTGTGTGTGTGTGTGTGTGTGTGTGTGTGTGTGTGTGTGTGTGCATAAAATAATAAACAAGCAAGTACTTGTGGACAAAAATTCTATCTTAAAGAAGTTTATAATACCCAGCTTCCAGGTAATATCCCCCAATATTTTTGTCTTTTTAAGTCTTAGAACAAAAGAAAAACCTGCTTCTGGAAGCTTCTCACACATTTCACTTTGTCTTTCAAATCCACGCTTTCATTTATTCAAATTTATTTTAAGATTTGAACTGAAGGATACTTGGCATTTAGCCAGTAACATTTGATTTATTGCCAATCAGCTTGGCATGCACCATAATTCAGTTAAGAGACAGACTCTAAAATAATTGGGAAAGCTCTGTGTCTTTGCCAAAGGAAAATAACTGCAATCATTTCCTTTTGTGAGCAATAAATCAATAGTTCTGTTTATGGAATCAATTTTGGGATTCAGGAGAGTTACTGTACCTTAAAAATAACACCGATGTTTTTACCCATTGGATCAGCATTGATGAAAGTGATCTTCAATGGCAAAGCGTTAGATGTGAAATATGAGCATGCCTGTAGGAGGAGAGGAGAAAAATGGAGAACAAAATATGGCAAAGACAACACCTTTTGAAAGTCATAGCCCCTTGATTTGCTAGATGAGTAAACATAATAAATAAGTGTAATTTTAAACTGTGAAACAAAGAATTGTATTTGTCAAAAATAAACAAACTAACATTATTATCCCAACCTCAAGTGTTTGTCACAATGTACCTTGCTTCATATCATGCTTTCTGCAGTTTCGGGTACCTACAGTCAACCATATTCTATTCTATTAAATGGAAAATTCCAGAGCTAATTTTCAAGCTTTAAATTGCACATCCCTTTAAGGCCCATGATGACGTCATGTACCATCTCACTATCTTATGTTAACAATCTTTGTGTAATGCATTCACATAGAATAAGCTATGTATAGGGGAAAACCACATTATTTATGGAGTTGAGCCCACATTCTCTTCAAGAGATTGTAAAACATACCCTCTTCAAGTTGAGAACCCAGCATTTTAGTAGATTAAAAACCTCCCAATACAATTGTCAACCATATTCCAAGTTATTAAATGGAAAATTCCAGAACTAATTCTCAAATTTTAAATTGCACATCCTTCAGAGAAGCAAGATGAAGTTATGTACCATCTCTCACTATTTTATCTCTATGCAAATAATCTTTGTGAAGTTTGTGGTGTTTAACTAAGAAATGTCCTCCATAAACTCATACATTTAAACACTTGATCCTCAGATGGTGGTGCTATTTGGGAAGGGTATAGAAACTTTTGGAGGTGGATTCTTGCCGAAGGAATAACTCTTCTAATGGGCGTTGTTTCCCACTTCCTCCTTTCCCTCTCTCTGCTTCCTATGTATGGACAGACATGTGATTAGCCAGCGTTCTGCTTCAACTGCCTGTTATCCTACCTTTCCTACCATGATGTATTATATTTTTTGGAACTGTGAGCCATGACAAATCCTTTCCCCCTTAAGTGGTTTTACCACAGCAACATAAAAGTAACTAATACATCAAGAAATGGAAATATATATGCTTAAAATAAACTAAGAGGTATATGGCTGTTGTGTTTATAATGCTTGGCAAAGAGATTAAAGCTAAATCTGCTATTTAAATTTATTTTCTTTCAGTTTGTTTTTTACCCTGGAACACAGATTAAAGAAACATGGATAAGAGAAATCTGAATTCTAATCTTGGCCCTGTTTTTATTAGCAATAAGATTTTAAAAGTATTGCCTAATGTGTCTTTATTATACTGTAGAGAATAAGAAACCTTATCTCATTGATTTTGATAAGAGATCCATGAACTAATGAGTATGAGATGCATTCTGCTGAGCTTGAGAGCAAAAAGGTACTTAAAGAATCAACACATTGCATTTTTAGTGAATGTTTTCTGTGTAGATAACAACACAGTATAATTTCCTTCTTTCATCATATTTCCTGTTTATATCTTAAGTTTTCCATTGTTGACTATTTCCACTCAACTTTTCCCTCTTGCTTATTTTCCCAATTTATTTGAGGGTTGAAAGATTTGTGTGTGTGTGTGTGTGTGTGTGTGTGTGTGTGTGTGTGTGTGTGTGTATAGAGTTGTAGAGAATTCATGTTGAAGGTAAAGAGTTAAATCAATACCAAAGAAAAGAAAGGGATTTGGTATGTTCAATCTCTCAAGTCAGTAAAATATGACATCAATATGTATTGAAGGTTGAGCCTGAATATGTGCATCTGACATCTGAAATCGGTATGAACTGAAAAGAAAGGAATCTATTTCTTAACTTAGTTGTCAACACAAATCTAATCTAATTTCTAACCAAACAAACACCCTTACTTGCTGAGTCAATTTGAGTTTTATACTTTTAAAGATGAGGTAACATGAGAAGCATGAGTTTCTGCTGTAAGAATCATATAATCCTTTAGTGAATTATATGATCTTGCCATGCTATAGAATTATTAGTGAATTTTATGATCTTATATTATATAATTAATAAATCCTATATTAGACAGAAATAAGTCTGTATAAATTTTGAATTCCAATTATTGGTGCTTGATTTGAAGGATACCAGGTCAAGAGAATAGACAAAGTCTAAAGGTGGCTGTAAAAACCTGAGACACTCACATTTTACCTGGATCAATTCTGCCTCCATTGTTTCATTTCTTGCTTTCACATACAGTATATTTATTGAAAGTCATGTCAAAATATTCTATTATCAACAACTGCAATGTGCAGACCATTATCTGGATGCTAGCAGAAAGAGGCCCTGCATCTAGTTAAAATGTCAGTGGAAATTGGCATGAGCGCATACACATATACATTAACTTGAGAATTCACAAAGAGATTTATCACAGTTGAATGCAGAAATATCTGAAGAGCAAAGTCATTTGGAGATGACCTAGATCTTGAAGATTATGAGAGGCAAACACATTAGTAAATAGGCAGAGGAAGAATTTTCTGAGTGAGGAAAGGCAAACTAAGAGTAGAAGATTAAAAGGGGGCTTAAAAAGGGTCATGAACAAGGGGCAGGGAGGTCTGAATTAAAGTCTTGCAGATTATTTCATGTTTGGTAAAACTAGAAGGAAGAAAAGAAGATGAAAGGTGAAAGAGAGAGGAAAGAGTATGACCTCTGTCCTTGAGAAGCAGAGACGATTGACACAGATGTAAAAATAGAAACCTGTAAGTAAATAAAATGCCTGGTCCTCGCTTTTTCCATCCACAAAGAGACTTCATTAAGAGACTCTTAACTCTCTCAACTAATCATACATCAGCAGCTCAAATAGAAATAGAAGAATTGTACAATCAGGGATTCCCTGAGAGGGCACGACTGAGGATTTTTCTTGCAAAAAGAACAAACTCAAGGCACAGCCCCCTTGCTGTCTGCCTTTGAGAGCTACGCTTTACAAAATAACTTGAGCCAGGCCCGAGTTTTTCTCCCACTGGTAGAATCCAGACTGAAGATTTCCCCACATTGACTGAACTCATTGGATTCATTCTAGTGTGAACTTTTTGCAGTAAGCTGTGAGAGACCGTGGTCTGCACACACCGGATAGCTTCCTTAGCTCATGTGTAAGGTGTCTCTGACAATGAGACCAGCACTATAACATAAGAACTCATGTTCACTGCATTTATAAAGTCCATTACACATGTGATTTTTTTTATTGTACAATGAGGTGTGACTTTTGACCTCATATGTTTACGTGACTAGACATTTAGAGAGTGGTTTTGTTTGTGTGATGTCTTTCACACAGAAAAAGACTGAATGCCTTGTCACATTGCATTCAAAAGATTTTCTGTGCTATGATTCACTTGGAGTTGACAAAGAGTTCTGATGGGAGATGTTATTCTGTAAATATGTTTCTCATACTGGTTAATTAATAAAGCCCTGCTGGCCAATAGGAAACTAGATAGGCGGGGCTAGGAAACTAGGAGGAAGGAGGAAGTAGTTGGGAGAGGTCAAGATGTAGAGCATGGAGGAAGCAAGACGCCAGCTGCGGCTCCCGGATAAGATGAGCCACGTGGAAATACTTAGATAAGTAGAAATGGGTTAATCATTAAGACAGAGCTAGCCTATAAACAATAATGGTAATTGGCCAACAGGATTATATCAAATACAGAGTCTCAGAGTGTTACTTTGGGCTGCTACAGCTGTGGGCCCAGACTGGCGGGCTAGCGGGCTGGTGGAAACATACATGCTACAGAGTTCTAAATGAGAGATTTTCCTAATTGTGTTTGTGTTTGTCTCCCATCATGGAGACTCTGATGACTAATGAGACATTTTCTATAACTGAAGGCCTTGCCACACTTATTGCTTGCACATGGCTTCTCAACAGTGTAGACTCTCTATAGAATGTTCTGTAAGCATCTCTATTGAAAGGAGAGCTTTTTCATATTCTTTTGCAGGGCTTCTCACCCAACTTCTCACTAGGACTGGAGGACAGATTAAACCGTGCCATGAGAATGTCATATGGTTATGTCAATGTTGCCTGTGGCTGTGTCACAAATGCTCTCCTCTGTTGCAGAGAGAGGGAGATCACAGCAAGAGCCAGGAGGTGGCTCTACTTGGGGCAGCGCCAGAGCAGCAGGACTGTACTTCCAGTAGAGGGAAGGAATGTAGCTTTAGCAACAGGGTGAGCTATAGCACCTCCCGCACTGTTGACTACTGGCCCAGCAGTTCATCCTGCCTTCCAAGGACCAGTCCTTAGCACAAAACACTGCCTTCAGAAACCTCCTACCCCAAGGCATTTCTAAACCAAAATGTACTTATAATTTTAGTAGTTGCCAAAATCAAATCATTCTATTCCTTTAACCCCCCCTTCCCTCTCCCTTCTCCCCACTCTCAAAAAAAAAAAAACAACAACAACAAAAACAAAAAACAAAAACAAAAAACAAAAGAACTGGAATTGGTGATCATGTTTTTCTTTTTAGCATCTCTAACATGCTTAGTCTTTATTTCTTAGTCAATGAATGCAGCTAACACTTGAAAACTGAAGCAATTTAAATTTTAGCCCACATGGATATACGCCAATTTATAGGATTTAGTGCCTTGTTATTTTTTTTCTCCAATTATGTTTGGGAAGCATATCAGGAAAATTTGTAAGAGGTCTTGTCAGTAGCAAAGTCATAGTGATGAGTTGCAAAATAAAATCTTCAGCAACCTTTTCACATTTACACCAGTAGTAGACTGATTTTCTCCTAACTGTTGGGTTTGTTGTCTTATGATTTGTCTTCAGTATCATTTACTGCTCATGCATGATAGCTTAACCTCTTCACTTTTAAATCTCACTTATCAATCATTTTCCCTATTAGTGTCTTTCTACTCTAGCGTTTTTGAGAAGGGGGATAATAAAGCTTAGTGAGAACAAAGGAGAAAGAAAGATTCCAAGTCAGAGAAAAGTTATTGAAGAGGTACCACATGACAGAGGATTAGGAGTAGAAGGCTAAAGAAGTCATGAGTCTGAAAATACTAGGAAAGACTTTACAGGCATTGATAAAAATCACAAAATATATAGCACATTTATATGTGGACACTTGCATATTAATTTTAATCAAAATGAAGATGGATGGCTAAACATATTAATGTAATAGACATGTTATACACATAGCATGAATAGGCATGAAATTGTAACCAGTTCTGCCAGCTGGTACATTCCTTAATAACTCAGATGGATATGGAAAAGTTTCATGCATGAAGTTCCCAGTTCAATCACATCATGTAATAAAACAAATCCACTTAGTGTGAGAAAAAAACCTTTGTTCCTTTTATTTTTTCTATAAACTGACAGTTTCTAAGCCAACAAATTATACTGCAGGATCAATATTTCTCCAGCTCTGCAAACTGAGTAAAACATAATATATAGTATGGATGGTATTAAATTATTTTCCTTAAGGTAGTTGCAATATTCATTTGTGAATTATTTATACTACTTAAAATATTTGGTGAACTAAAGAATAAAATAATAAACAGCCCACTTATCTACTAAATGAGTTGGCTTACATCACGGTCGATTCCTTTTATGCACAGGGCTGGATTCAGAGGAAGATGACATGTCTTTATATCTTTGAAGAATTCTTCCAGGTTGCCAATCTCTTTCTTTAGTATATCCTGTGAGAAATATAACCAGAGAAAGAACAATATTTAAGAAATTGCAAGGAGCTCAACTCTTTATTTAAGTTGCACCTTCCTTATATTGATTAAATAAACTCTACCTTGGGGTGGGGGGTGGAGGGGTTGTGATTGACTGTGGGATTAGGTGGTCGGTAAATGACTTATGATGGGGCAGCAGGGAGAGGCAATAGGAGAGATGCTGAAAACAACCAGCTAAAGAGTTCATGTCCTTTTTCAATGACCTCAAGTTCAACTGGAAGCAACTATCAAACAAAACATTGCCCAGTCATCAAGAATCAAGGTGGGTGGAGTTGAGTGTGGCTCACTTATGTCAAATCCTAGTGTTAAGCAGTTATTCACTTGAAATAATTTCCTGAAATCTTCATTTATAGATACCGAGTTTTGCATGTAATAGTCAATGCATTTTACTAAAAATAGTTATATATGTTAGTAAAACAGTGTCCCAAGTGTCAATGACACCGTGCTGTCAGGAACAATAATTTATGAGAACAAATTGTTCATGCAATACCAGTAAATACATTTCTAAGTTCTTTTCTTTGCAGACTTGAAAGATCTTTGTGTGAACGATAAAGATGAAATTTAACTTGGCTAGTAGAGGTTAACTCTGGAGAGTTTCTTAACTCTTACTCTTGATTCATGCCAAATGACAAAATCTATTTTGTCCAGAATAATAAGAAAGACACAAAATTCCATTTTTCCTGATTGTATTAAGTATATGTGGGTTTGCCTGATGATATCATGGAGAGGAAGCTATGCTCCTCAGAGAGGGACTCAAAATTAACAGAAGCCACAGATTTCAAATTTCCCCAGTAATTGCACAGTGCTGGCACACAGGAAGATGTCGCCAACAGGAAGAGTTCTGACCATTTGTCTCACAGGTGTATTAGCTGGAGCATAATTTTTGGCCTCTGTTGCATTTTTTTCAATACTGTTACAGGAAAATGAGAGGAATTAGCAGTCACCCTTCCCTGATTTGGCCTGACTGTAAATCAAACAATTTTCTTTTAGAAGTTGGGCTTCCAATTTTCCGTTAGGAGTTGGGTGTTTATTTCCTGATTTGTCTGGAGTTCCAGGGAAGCTAAGGTGGAGTTTTGTGGCAACTCCCATTAAGCAAAATGTCTTTGCCATTCTCTCCAGTTGTATTTAATTCAATGTTTTTCATTTAGACAGAAAAGATTGTGTGTGTGTGTGCGTGCATTTTTGTTGTTTATTTATTTTTTAAGAAGAGCTATCAGGATGAGAGATGGTTCAGCGGGGAGAGTACTCCCCAAGCCAACCTGACAATCAGAGTTTTGATCCCTGGACCCCACAGCAGTAGTGCATCAACTCCTGAAAATTGTACTCAGGCTTCCAGTCCCTCAGCATGGCATGTGTGCACACCCTGAGACATCATAGACAACACTAACAAAACAAAAGTCACAAGAGCACTATTCAGGGATCACGGTTGAAGAGAGGGTACAAGATTTATGAGCCAAAGGTAGCTGTTGATTGACGCACAAAGATTTTTGGTTTTTGTTTGTTTTGTTTGTTTGTTTTTTGTTTTTGTGTTTTTGGCATGCCAGGGCTGTTGCATGTATGAACTAACAGTGGTTGTATCTGCATGAATGAGACCAAAGGAAATCAAGCTGGTCAAAATCCTAACATGGATTGGGGAGGGGCTCACAAATCCCACCCCTTCCTGAAGAGCTATCGGTGATTGGTAGCTGCTGGTAGAGTGAGTTTCCTGTGAGATGAACTCTGATGGGGGATTTCCCGTGCTTTGGTGGACGACCTTACACTTGTTCACGATCTGGAAGTACCAAGTGGACTCACTGATTTGAAAAATCAGGAAAAATATTAGGGAAGATACAGGAGGATTTGAGGGGACAGAATGAGAGTTAATTTAATCAAAGACTTGTCATATGCATGTACAAAATTCTCAAACAATAACAAATACTGAAATATAATAAAATGCTAAACTTAAAAAAAAGAGATACCCTCCTACCTCTTGTTTATTCTCCTCTTGTTTTCATATGAAAAGGTATTTTTTTTTAACCAACATTGACAGTTGACGTGATAAAGTAAGTAATACCAGCATCACTCTGGAACTTGATGTAAGCTATCAAAGACTACCAGGATCATTTAGCTATGGTGTGCACCTCAACTCTGAGGAATTCTAAAGCAGGGGATGAGAAACAAACCTAAACCCAAATTTCTGGAAAGTTCTACTAAATTAAAAAAAAATGTGCTATCCTTTTTTATTTTTCAGTGGGGGAATCAAAGGATGTAAGAGGTGGTAACTTTCATGTGTCTCCCACTTACAGAACACATTCCATATTTGTCCCTTTTAGTTCCACTGCCTGCTAGATGAAGTAGTATGGCTTCCGGCATTTTTATTAAAGGCAATGGCTTCCAGTATGAAAATCCTAGCTGGGAAACAAACTTAGCACATTCTGTATGTTGCTATCTTCATATCATCTCGTTGAACATTCTCATTGACTTCAGATAGTGAGCAGGAATCATGAGTTTCCTTGAAGACAAGATTATGCTTTAACTGTAATTTCTGCCCTTAGCTTCTTGTCTGTGGTGAGTACTTAACTGCTATTGAATAATGTTCTTTATGCAGAGGGTGGGTAGCCACTGCCCTCCTGCTTATGCAACATCAAACTTAAACAACTCCCTTAATGGTTCCCCTCAATGAAGGGAGCTAATGATGCAGGTAATTAAAAAGATCCAATGTGTTCCATTTAAGTCAAGAAAAAGAACAGTTAGATGCAGATATGCCAGGGAGAAACTGTCAGGACATTTTAGTTATTGTATGTGAGTAGTTCTCAATCTGTAGGTTGCAACCCCTTTGGGAGTTGAAAAACCCTTCCACAGGGGTGACCCAAGACCATCAGAAAATGTAGATATTTATACTATGACTCATAACAGTAGCAAAGTTACAGTTATGAAGGAGAAACAAAAACAATTTTATGGTTGGGGGATCACTACAACATGAGGAACTGGATTAAGAGGTTGTGTAGCATTTGGAAGGTTAAGAACCGCTGTTACATGTAGATCTTAATATAAAAATATGACTACTCATGGTACTGTTGAGGTTTATTTAAGTTTCTTTTGTTATCAAACTGCTGTTTAGAACAATATGGAGCTAGACTGTGATCTCCCAGAAGCCTGGCTGTGTGACAGTGTTAAGGTTGTAACCTCAGGAGTTTGTAGAGATCGCACAGTGCCACTTAAAAGCTAAGGGTGTTTGCTAATCATCCAGAGGATTTGAGTTCTGTTCTCAGAGCCTAAGTCAGGAAGCTCACAACTGCCTGTAACTGCAGCTCTGTGGCTCTGCTGGTTTCTTCTGGCCTGTGGGAATACCTACACTCATGTGAACATACTCCCTCATGGGCATTCTCCCTCCCTCTCTCCCTCTCTCTCTCTCTCTCTCTCTCTCTCTCTCTCTCTCTCTCTCACACACACACACACACACACACACACACACACACACACACACAAGTAAGAGCAAAATACAATTTAAAGAAATATTATTTCATCAGGATATTTTTTTGCTCAAATTGCTTTCAAATTGCTTTTATGTATCTTCCTATTATGACTAGTGTGTGTCACACAAGGCTACTTACATACCAAAGTCATTTGTGTCCTGGTGACTGAGAATATTATTAACTTTAAGAAAAGTAAATAGAAAAAACCATACTTAATTTGAAAGTATTGTGACTAAGTATTGTTTTCCAAGATATGAAACTGAAACAGTTGACTCGAAGGTAGACATTTTACAGTATGCTAAAGATTGATTTCTTCACAAACCTGTCTCTGGGGCTCACTGGCAGATTTCACTTTCTCTCCAATGTCCCCCAAAAGTTTCACCAGCTTCTGCTCCTTGGAAAGTTCACCGTTCAAGGCTTCTCCCGCGCAGAACTGGAGAGCAGCCAACAGCTTCTGATACCAGCTTTTAAAGCAGGCTTCATCTTGTGCCTCCCTCAACAGCCTGGAGAAAAGCAAAAACAAGTCCTGGGTCTGAAGGAGATTCTTTTAAAACCACCTCCAGCAGGAACAATAAGTACATTTCGGAGTAATCTGTAAGTCATGGCTGGGGGCGGTTTAGCGGCTTAAAATGGGGAGAGTGCTGTGTGTTTGTTGGCAGTCATAAAATTTCATCTGATAGCTAATGAGCCTCCAAGAGAGGAGAATCAATACAAACACTGCCTTTCTTCTCTCAATTCCCAATGTATTTTTTCTTCTTTCACTCTTCTTAATCCTGCAACAAACACTTATGCCAGGAAATCCCACAATTACTAAAATATGGGCAGGGATTTACAAGTACTTTGTGACAAGGGATGATGTTTCACTGTGTTTTAGCCATGAAGGCCAACTTTTTGTCAAGCTATCTACCCCAGTCCATCACATACATATGTATGGATCCCGCCCCACTCCCAGAATGTCCCCTGGCAATCAGAAAGAAGACATTGTAAGGGCAAGAAACTGTTTTTGTTTGTTTCCAGACATTACTGGATTCAACCTCTACACCATATAAACCACTTAAAGCTGGAACATTCTTTCTGCATTAAAAAAAAAAAGATATTTCACTTCTTAAAGTAGGTGTGTGTGTGTGTGTGTGTGTGTGTGTGTGTGTGTGTGTATGTGTGTGTCCATGTGTGTGCAGGTGCCCTTGAAGGCCAGAAGAGGGCATTGGATCCTTGGAACTGGAGTTAGAGGTGATTGTGAGTCATCTGAGTTAGATGCTGGAAACTGAATTCAGGTCCTTCTCAAGAGCAGCAAGTTCTCATAACCGATGAACCATCTCTCCAGCCCCTGAACTTTCTTGCTCTGTGTTTAAAATAATAATCCCTACTATAGAGTTGATTAGAATGTACAGTGCTGACGTAATCATGACCTAGGAGCATGGCGTCTTTTTGCATTTTGCAGCTTCCCCGTGTCAACTTCAGTATACTGTATACCTGGCAGTCTACTCATGGAGCATGGGTGAGGATGCTTGCAAGGAAAGCGAGCGGTGACAGGAATTTGTTTACCCTGTCTGCTGCTTGGCAATTTATATTGCCTTAAAGGCAATTACAATATGCTAAAACCTTACTTTCTATTATGCGCTAAAACACAAGAGTAGAATAAAAAGGAACAATTCCTTTGAAACTTAAGTACTCTCAGATTGATTCTTGTAATCTCAATTAGTCTTCCATTTTCTCCTCTTCTGAAAATAGTGTTCAAGCTAGAAGAGGAGCTTGAGGAAAATTACGGGACAAGAATACCAGAAAAAAAAAGTTTGGCATTATAGCCAAGAAACAAAAACAAAAAGTCACAAAAACAAAAAGCAAGACCAAACAAACAAACAAACAAAGCTAGAAGCATGCATTAGGTGTCTTTCTCTTTGCTGTGGCAAAATATCTGCAGATCATGAAGGAAGAAAGGGTTTGTTCAGGCTCAGAGTCTGAGATACCATCCACCAAGCAGGAGCATAAGGCACCTGATTACACCACACAACGTCACGTCACGTCACGTCAATCGCATCACAGTCAGGAAGTGCCAGATGTGGGTGCTGGTGCTTAGCTTATGGTCTCCTTTTTATTTTGTGCAGGACCCCCCAGCCCGTGCAATGATGCTGTCCACATTTAGGGTGGGTCGTCTGAGCCACTCTAGTAAACACAATTTACAAACTCCCTCGCAGACACAGCCAGACCACAGGCTTGTCTCCACGGCGAGTCTAGGCCCTTGATGATAGCACAAACCATTACAGCTCATGCCATCCTTCACTTCCGGTTTTGCCTCCTTGCCCAACATATAGCACAGCGCAGAGGTCTAGCGTGCTTGCTTTCACCCGCTCAACTTTCTGTTCGGTAGCATTTAAAGATAAGCTGATTGCTGTTGCGGTTTTAAAAGTGAATGCCTCTTCTTTCACAAGCCTCACGGAGCCCGCTCATCTTCACTGCCTCCTTTGTCCCAAAGCAAACACAACTTTGTGTGAAATGCCAATTCTTACTTACATCTGGAAAGTACGAGAAACATATGAACGTAAAGAAACTCGAAGGGTCTGAGGGTCCCTGGCGGGAAAATGTGCTGCACTGATAACCTGGTTACTCTGAAGGGGAGAACGCTTATCCGTGCCATGAGTGTCGAAGCGCCGGGCAGGTCATAAGTGACCCATAGCATCATTTGAAGATGCCGAGGAAATGTGTGGCGGTGTAGGTGAACAGGAAACCGCAAGATCAGGCAAAGCCATGCACGACTTCAAGTTCCTTTATGGAGAACGATGCCTTTCAGACTGTTGCACCAAGGGTTGCGGTGCCCTTTTATAGTTTATTTGGGTTCAGCAAGGTAGGGGGTTTCCATTTCGTCAGCATTTTCTTACACCTTGAAGACCGAGTCAGTTGTGCCCTGAAATATTTTAACCTGTTCCAGTTCATGAGTACAAATCCACAACCATGGAGCTGATGTATAAACATCCATACATATACATGTATATGTTATTATATATGTACATAATAAAATGTTACTTGATATAAATGAAACCCCCCAGCTTTTTACTAAAATAACCAAAGAAAAGGCCTGTTTTAGGGTTGATGTCATAAGGACTGTCAGAACTGGATAGTTAATTGGGGTTTTAATGCATTCGTTCCATCAGAAATAAATTTACTTCTCTTGTAAGCCACGTGCTTGCCGTTTTCCAGTTCAAGAAGGAAAACATCAGTTCGATTCCTTGTCTACAATAGAGTAAAGCGGCCGAGATTTGCATAGAGGATATACGTGATCATGATGTAAAACACATCAGGGCTGAGAATGCTCAGAGGTTCCCGCTGTGATTTTTCTCGGAGAATGTGGCTGGCTTAAACCCTGAATCCTGCCAAGAACACATGCTCGTCTGATGAGGCCAGACTCATGCTCTACGTGTAAGGAGTTTGTTTTTACACATGACGGGAATAAAACCATACAGTACTAGAGATGACCGCGAGAGGCCAATTATTCTGTTCCTGCACCCTTAGGCACAGACACTTCCACTGGTAATAGAAATGAACAGAGCCCTGGATTTTCAACATCTGCGGGGATGGTTGCACTGCACTTTCGAGTGGGGCGTCTCTCAGCTGTGTGTCGATGACCTTCCCTCTACGAAGAGACGAATCCTTCATGCTGTGGTTCTTTCCCATTGCTTCTGTTTATAAGAAACTTGAAATTAGTTGGCTAGTGTCCTGGAGCGTTACAGTAATCCTTTATGAAAGAGATTGCCAAGTAAAAATGTTTAAAAATAGAAAGTTAAGGTCGAGGGACAGAGGAGCGTTAGGACCCATTGAAGGAGAAGGCTTTTAAGATGCTGGGATGTGATCGTGCACAGACTCCGAGCTCAATCTCAAAGTTCCCGGGACCGTCCATCTTGTGGCCTGCAAGATCCAGCTGCGATGTTCCTGGATATTCTCTCTCGCCCAGTTGCTTTGATGCGCTTATCCCAATTGTGTGCCCTGGCAATGCTGAAACAAGCATACATACACAAAACCCGGATAGCTAGGGGAGATTGGGCTGTGCTCGGTATTATAGACCGGAAGCAAGAGTGAAGGAAACATGACTTGGGTGACAGTGCTTCTGCCAGGATGGCGTGCCTCTAAATTATTTGGCTCCCCGGGACTCAAAGATGCTCAGAATAGCCATAAGCCTTAACTAGCAGGAAACGGGGGTTTTCCTTGGATATCGGGATGGTTCTAAAGTCTCCGGGCAGATGACAAGCATCTGGACACATGGTAAACCATGCTGGAACCACCAGGAGAGTAAGGAGTTCACATCTCATCAGTCTACCAGCAGGACAGGGCACAGCAATCACACCAAAATTCTCTTCAGTCCGCCAGCTCTTAATTTTAGTCCTCCACAGCACAATGCCCCACATCACAGGGGCTAGCTGAGACTTTTACCACTGTGAATTTCCTGTGAATGAGGACCGACATCAACCCATTATCAGTAAAGGATGGAGTCCCACCATGACGAGTGACTTCAGGACACTCCAGGACTCGTGCTTGCGTCCATCTCCTGCCTTTAATGCTTTTTCACATCACCCGAGGTGTGTGGATCAGGAAGCTAGTGCTAGAAAACATTGTGAGATCCTAGGATGTGAATCCTTCAAGGACACGGAACCCTGGGAGAGCCAAAGGCTGGGAGTTGACACTCCGTACAGAATTGTGAATATTAGTATTTTAACATCTGAGCGGCTGAGAGATCTGGTTAGCACTTCACAGTGAGGAACGTGGTATGTTCCCCTTGCACAGATGATATGCTGCCCATTTGATTGGTTCACTGTTAACATACAGATTTGATTTTGCAAATATTCATCCTGCTAATGCTGCACGGCCGTATGAGCGAAGACGTGCTCACCAGTCAATCGTCACCAGGCAGTATCTATTTACCAATATCAATAGTTTGTAACTACTGAAATATAAAAATGCTCACAAAGGCAATATATAGAAAATAGCTACATTTTTTTTCTTTAGAGGTTGTTTATATTTTTAAACCTTTAAATATATGCAACTGACCTCACTTACATAAATATTATGGTTGTAGATGATTATTATTTGCTTATAGGTGGGCATTCCTTTGTCCCCAACACTGTGTGGCAGATATGGTTAATGTTTCCAACACCACGAGTTCTCTCCTGAAAAAGATTGCTCATCCCCAGCATTGCCAGAAGACTCCAGTGCCTTCTTATGACCAGAATATACTTATCTGGACCCACACAGCCAGCTCAGCTGTGTGGTTTGTCCTGGGATGACCCGGGACCTGTATGAACTGTGTATGCATATGAACTGTGTTCAGATATGTTACACATTCTGAGGGGTTTAATGGAGCCTCTTGTGGGTTTAATGGAGCATCTTGTTATTTGGCTTTTAGCTGTGAGAAGATGCAGGAGCGGTGGAGTCTAGAGGACTCGGGTGAGGGAACCCTGGGGAGCAGAGGTCACTCTGAATGCTCAAAGCTCCTGAAGTGAAATTGCAGCCAAGCAAGCTGCAGCAGCCTCGGGCTTCTGAGTTGCTATGGTAAGAACCGTTGGCCAGGAATGGTGACGCACACCTTTAGTTCGAGCACACAGGAGGCAGAGGCAGTCCTATCCCTGTGAGTTCCAGGCCAGTGTGGTCTACGGGGTGAGTGTGAGGATATCTGGGGCTACAGGGTGAGACCTTGTCTCAAAAATAATTAAAAAAACACTGATGAATATGCCACATTCCATACTCCCCCCTTCTTCATTTTTTTTTTTTAAACTTTCACACATTTGTTTGAGTCGCCTTTAGAAGGTGGAACAGATTTTTTAAACATCTCGAGTGGCAGCACTGAGGATAATTGGGGGCAAACCTAACTATTGAAAATAAATACGACAATTATCAGGAGCCAAATCTAGTGAACTAAATGAGTGATCCCAGACACTACTTCAGAATAAAAGAAAAAAAAAAAGCATTAAGCAATAAAAATAGCATTTTGTCATGGACCATAAAAAGCCCCAAAGGGTGTTTCAAAACATGATTTGGCTTGGCTCATTTGAACATGTATGTTCTCCCATAATGCTGAAATTTTCACTGTTATTTTATTATGACTAGCATACTCTTTGATTCATTTAGAAGTCTGAATAGGCCTATGTGCCATCTGTTGCTTGTCCAGCCAAATGCTGTGCATCTGAAAGGAGACACTCCGAGGCTGATACAAGCAATGCAGCAATGGTGAGATAGTTTTCAGGGTCAGATACAGGCCAGGGCAGTGAGGGAGGGGTGTCTACGCACTCCTGGGTAGCTGATCAGTCTACAGTGGTAAAGAATTTGATATATTGGATCAGAATGATGACTTTGGATGAAGAACCATCTGAATCACGAGGTTGAACAGCTCATATCCTGTTGCCTCAGGGGTGCCTACAGACACCTCATCTTGTACTGGCTTTGGGGAGATGCATCTGTTGTGTCAGCCTTTGGGGATCAATTGCAGATTACCTCTCAAGGCTCTTTAGACCGATGAATACAACACACAGAGCATTACTCCTTCTGGGAACTCTGCACATGTTCTCAGATGGGCTGCTTGGAAGCCAGGAGTCACCAGCATCCTGGGGACCACAGTGGTCCTCTATGACCCTCAGCCTTGCAGAGCACCGTGAGCAGGGAGGCATACAAAGAGTCCTTTAGAGAGATTCACATGCGTGCAAGCGTGGGAGTCTGCCACTCAGTAAAGGCAGGAAAAAGGCTTGCCATTCCCCTCCCCCCCAGGATTATGCAAACAGGAAGCGATGTCAGGTCTCTCATGGTGAGAAGGATCGGAAAAGGATTGGGTTGCCATTTGTACCCCAACTGTTCTACAAATCAGGGCTATAATTTTCTCACATTTCAAATAAACCCATGAAACGCAACCCTGTGTGTCCACATATGTGTAGGTAAAGGAGGAGCCAATCCAGATCTCCCACCAAGAAGGTACCACAAACCCCTCCACTCCCTCACCCCATCCCAGCACCCTCAAACCTAGTTACCACAGCCATCTTGATAATGGATCCTTGAGTGGGGGTAGAAACCTAGCTCAGACTGGGAGTTTGCTAATGCCTCTTTGTTTTTCTGTGTGTAGGTTCTTTTTCTTTTTCTTTTCTCTCTCTACCCGCAAAGTCAAGGGGCGTGGGAAGTCAATCCGGAAGCCACTAACTCACCGATTGCCAGTGCGGGTTCCCAGTCTAAAGCGCACCTGGCGTTAGGGGGTCGATCGATGGGGGCGAGAATGTGTGGAATTATGGAGAAAGGGAATGTTGCGTTGACAAGGACTAGTGGGAGTTATCTGACAGCTAAACACTACAGGAGTTTTAGGTTCTGCCCCACTTTGAATTGGAAGGTGTGGATGGTCAAAGATAGGACACAAAGGATAATGAAAGCTTTATTCAAAACTGCCAGAAACTGAAGAAAACTGTAGGAGACAGTTAAAAATCTGAGTGAGTGCACGAGGAAGATTGTCACGGGAGAAGGAACTGGGCATTCCGGAAGTTAAAAGGCTTGGGGCCCAAGACAAGGACTTGGGGTTTGTGAAGCCTCGTCTTGATTGAAAACTTGATTGAATTAAGAAACACCTGGGAGCCTGGGAAAGCACACTTCTGTGTGTGTCTGTGAAGCTGTTTGTATCGAGTCTTTCTCTGTCCTACCAGCCAGCACCCAAATGACAGAGACTTCTTATCAGTTATGAAATCTTGGCCTTGGCTTAGGCTTGTTTCTAACTAGTTCTGATAACTTAAAGTAACCCATTTCTATAAACCTACATGCGGTCACGTGGCTCATGGCTTTTACCTCTCCTGCATGTCTTTGCTCCTCTGAATCTAGCTGGCAACCCTGTCTTTCTTCCTCCCAGATCTCTCTCTCTCCTGTTCTACCTCCTACCTAACTAGTCGATTTCTATTAGACCAAACAGGTTCCTTAGGCATCGAGAGTTAAACAGGTGCAACATATCTTTTCATAATTAAATAAAAACAGCATAAACAAATGCAACACACCTTTCTTTACACGGTTAAAGTAATATTCCACAGCACAAAGAAATGTAACCCAGATTTACATAGTTAAAGGAATTCCTACAACAGCTATTTCCAGAAAGGTTGGTCCTGGTGAATGGCTTGATCCCTTGTTACAAGTGTCAAAATCTGTGGAAGACATTGGGAGGGAGAAGGGGGGGCCTGGTGGGAAGAAACTGATCCCTGGAGTTATGGTTTGGAGGCTGTGCCTTGCTCTGGCATCTTCTTGTTATGGTTTGCTCATTTCCTGTCTTGTGTGGTGTGAGCGACTCTCCCACACCCCCACCCTGATGCAGGGACACTTTAGACATTTCATACAAAATATGTCCTCCCTGCATTGTCTCTGTCACGTGAATTCTGTCACAATGATGTATAAGTAATTGTATAATAATGTGGGATTTTTAAAAAGAAATATTATTGTGTGTATGTATGTGTGTGTGTCTATCTGTGAGTGAATGCCACATGTGTGTAGTGACCACAGGGTCCACAAGAGGGCACCAGAGTACCTGGAGCAGAGTTAAATGTGATTGTTAGTCTCTCGGTTTGGACAGAGAGAACAGTCCTCTGCAAGAACAGCAAATGCCTTTAAGCACTGCACCATCTCTTTAGCTTCAGCACAGGTCTCTCAATCATGGACTCAAATCACTGGCTAAAATTGTTCTCTTGTCCTTGGGTATCCCTTCCTACTTAGTGCTGGCCCTCAGAGTGCATGCTTGCCTGTACTGGTATATAGTTACCGCTGCAATTAATCATCATAGTTAGATAAAATTTTTTATGGACATCATAGTCATGTATTTTATTAAAACACTGAGTGGCTTTCTGAGGCAAAAATGAGCCATGGATAGTATCCAGCTTGTGTGATCGGTAATGACTAGAATTACTATCTTGCAATGATAGGTTCTTAGGATCAAAGCTACAATGGGGAAAGCTATGCTGGGTAGGTAAGTTCCCCTCTGAGACTTCTGAACCTATTGGAGAAAATGAGAATCCCTCCCACTCTTCCTGCTGAGGGGTATCGTTTACCATATCCTTCCAATCTACGTACATGCATTCAAACCTTGTAAGTATTTAAGTCACAGATAATGTGATTTAGAGCAGAAAGCCTGCCCTCATCCTCTGCCAGTGATCATGTGAGTGAGAGCAGCAGCAGATGGCAGTTGACTTCCGGGTGTCAGCCCAACAAGAGGCAAAACCTTGATGGCTGAATCTCGGACAGCTTGGCCCAGAGACCACAAACTCTAGATTGTCTTCTGCTTCTGTTGTGCCTTTGCATGTTTGCTGTCACCATCTTTCTCTGGTGTCTGGCATGGTGAATGGGTGTGGGGAGACCCCCATTGCCTGTAATGTAGTGTGTTTATCTCATGGAAACATCCCGTTAGGGTGGGCAAATTTTACTGGTGGGTTACTATGAGGATGATTTCTTCCTAAGCTGTACTGTCCAATTGATAATGATAATGTTAGTTTATTAAATAGAGTTTGATGATAAAATATAAAAACAATGAAGTGCCACACAGCTAGAACACATGAGTTTCCACTGAGGAACCATAGAGACGGTGGCTTAGGTTAACAATTAAGGAAAACAATAGAGTCCCAGTCCAGTTTAAATTCTATTAATGTTAATGGAGAAAGATGTACTCGAAGGTTTTGGTGAGCATCATTAGCTGAATATAGGCCTTAAAATATCTTCAGATTAGTTATTTCGATAATAGTTTTAAGATAATTATTTAAGATAATAGTTTTAAGAAAACCCCCAGAAAGCATCTAAAATTCACAAGGACACACAGATGAGGCCAAAAATACAGAGCAGCCCATTTGTTACTAGACGATATACTTTCCTTGCTAGGGTTGGTTGATGATCCAAGGTGACGATTAACTCCTTGTACCAATTTCTTCCCTCAATCTCCTGATACAAGAAACTATTGATGAGTGGATATGCACCCTAAGGATTTAAAGTAGAACTGATTGATTCTTTTTCATATACAAATGTTTAAATTTGTGATTCCGTTAATATTCTTTATAAGATTACTTTTCAAGATAAGGTGATTGGTCTCTTTCTTTGTAACTGCAAAATTCAGCCTGCCAATAGAGGACCTGACTAAGAAGAATAGCTTGATAACCTCCATGGTTAATTTATAAAAAGTTGCTTGGGTATGAATGTACGTGGGTCCTTGGGGGAATTTGTTTTTCACCTGTAATACCTAATATGTTTAATCATGTAAGGGATATAGAAAACATGTTGTTTTTCTCTTGTCTTCATTCACTTCAGAAACAAAAAGTAACCACGTTGTAATTTTTATATTGCCTAAAAGATTTTGCTGAGGTATATAAGCTGTAACAGAAGGAATAGAGATAGAATTGGGGAGAATTAAAATAGATTAGAAGGGAAACATAAAGAATGAGAGGATTAGAAGAAAAACATCAAGAGTGTGAGCGTTGGGCGGGGGGGGGGGAGAGCACCAAGAGAGTTAGAAGAACATCATCTCGACAGAGAGAAGGGACATTTCTGGAAAGAGAAAGGAAAAGAGAATAAGAACACAAAACGAAGAATGCAGAAGAATAAAGAAGGGAACCATCAAGAGAAAGTGTGAGTGTCGTTTTTCTTAAACTAAACACGGAGCCATGGGCTGTGAGTTCTCTCAGAACCCATTCCCATGTTACCACCTGTTCTTGATAAATCTTAAAGAAACACCATTGGCTGCACAAACAGGGCTGGCTATGGAGCCTTCCACCTCCAATCCCGCCTCCCTCATGCCCTGCGTTTCTCCTTCTTCTGAACTCTAAGATTCTCCTGCTCCTTCAGCTCCTCCTTGGGCAAAATCTCCACCAAGTTCTGCTCTGTTTTGTGTCTGGCACCCCTGGTTATTCTTCATCTCTCTCACACTAATCAAACACACAGTCTCATCATAACTCACATTCTCCAGGAATTGATGTTACATAAACAGCGTTGTATGACACGTTGGAACCTCTGTTCATTGCTCACTTGATTAGTTAAGGGAACTGAAATGAAGCATTGGCCTAGTGCCCCGTGCTGGGAACACAGAGTTCTTGACTGGTGTACAGAGTTCCTTGAAAATCATGTGTCAGTACAAGGTGGTCTGAACTTTCTATCTGTACCAAGCTTGGCAAGGGCTTCAGAGGCATCATCCTCCAATGGAGAAAAGCATCAGTGAGCCAAATCCCAGCTCTAGCACTCTGTATTTGTAACTCTTCCTGCAGCTATCAAGCATTCACGTTACACTAGATGTTTCCCAAGCTCATTCCTTGCTGCAGTGGCAGGCAATTTACCCATGAGCTCTGAGAATTGTAAATCCTTACAATACTAGGCTACTGTAGTTCATGGACACTGAACAATTTCCCAGAGTCAAAGTCAGTGGTCTAAGGATTCAAATTCATATTGTCTGACCCCAGTACCCTTATTTACTACTCCTAGGCTGTACCCCTTGATAGCCTAACAAGTTTGCACCAAATTGATTTGATATTAGCATGGAATGTAGGGATCACTTTTTTTTTTTTTTGTCTCCTGTCTACTTTTAGTTGATCTGTTCTTTTTGCTTCTCTCTTCTTTTTTTTTTTTATTTAGAAACAATCTGCTTCTCTCTTCTTTTTTTTTATTTAGAAACAATCTGCTTCTCTCTTCTTCTTCTTCTTTTATTTATTTAGAAACAATCTTATTTTACATATCAATTCTCCCTTTATTCTCTTCCTTTGATCTTCCCATGCCCTGCACCAACCCCTCAATCCACCCCTACCCACTCTCCAAGGATAGTGAGGCCTTCCATAGGGGATCATCAAAGTCTGTCACATCATTTGCGGGAGGGCCTAGGCCCTTCTCCATGTATCTGGGCAGAAATAGTATCCTTCCATAGGGAATGGGCTCCCCAAGTCCATTTGAGCTCTAATGATAAATACTGTTTCCACTGTTAGAGGACCCATAGACTGCCCAGGCCTCCTAACTGGCACCCACATTCAGAGGCCTTGGTTCAGTCCAATGCTGGATCCCCAGCTTTATGACTGGATTCCAGGGATATGGCTCAGAGCTTCTCTCTTCTTAATCCACTAAGGCTGTATGCTCTCAGATTGCCTTCTCTTTTTTCAAACTAATTGTTTCATTTGGTTCTGTTATTTAAAAACTTCTTGCCAAGGTCCATCAAAAATTATTACTTTCCTTTCTTCTTTTAACATCCAATTTTAAATTAAAGAAAAAAAAGCCTGTGAGGCTAAATACAATTCTGTGTGAAATGTTTACAGTTGGAAGCCTTTGTCTTCCTCACCTCCCCCAAAAGATGCGTGGAACTGTGGGACCTAATAATGTAAACCATTCATCGCAATCACCCTTCCTCCCTCCATCCCTTCCTCCCTTCCACACTTGTAAGACTAGGACCAACATTGGACTGTGTTAAACCTGACCTGCGCTGGTTCATAAGGCACCACAGGAGTGGGTGGTGCTGGAGAAGGTGAGGGGGAAAAAGAGACTAGGTGGAAAGTAGTACACAGATAGCATCTGGGAATGTAAGGCTCCAGATGGGCTGTGCACAACTAACATTAGTTCTTTGCACAACACACATTAATTGGACCCACGGTTCCAAGTAACTACAAGGTATAGCAGAAGAGAAATGAGGATGCTCTAACATCAGCACATGTACATACCACAGTAAATTCTGCCTGACGTGTAATTAATGCTCAAAGCCTGCTGGGTAGAATTTTAAATTAGTCAGTGAGATGACTATTTTTTCTTTACTCTTAGAAAATATGGCTCTGAATTCCTAACGCTGTTCTTTTAATTTTTTCCCCCAGATATATGTTTAGTTCTTTTAAAGGCAATGTAAGCATCTTTTTCATAAAGTTCCTTAACAAAATTTATTTTAACAATAAAGCAATTCCTTTGCTAAATGGGATGAATGTTTCATGAAAGTAGCAACCTAATGTTAATAATGAAATAATCCTCCCCTCCCCAGCCTTTTGTTCTCATGCAGCTCCTGTGGACAACCTTGTTATAATCCCCATGTCGTGAGGGGAGCAGCTCAGGTGTCTGATCACAGCTGGAGAGCAGTTTTACAGGTGTAAGGCAAGGCTGGCTTTGAAATACCCAGTGTTCGTGGCGCTTCAGCTTCTTGTCACAGCTGGGGCAGCTGCTTCAACTTTCATCTTTCAGAGTCACCAGCAGTGTGGTTTGTCCTGTCAAAACGTTGACGGTTCCCTGGGATCCTTTCCATAAGATTTGGAGCTGTGTTTGCTGTTCCAAGAGAATACCTGGGATGTTCTTGTTCATTCTCATGAAAGATGCTGCCCTTTGAAGTGGGCTGGTTCCTTTCAGCAACCCAGTGAAGGCTTCCTGGCACCCTTTGAGACCTCCATGACCCACCTGCCAATTGCCTGTTGACTGACACGATGTTTTACAGGCACTGTCCAGAATGTACTTTGTAGGCAAGGATCTCCGTATGACACAGTGAGGAACAGTACCAGATACTCCCATTTCCAGCATTTTCTCCAGGAGCTGCTTTCAACCCAAGTGTTTATTCAGTGGTGGCAGGGTCTGCTATCAGTCTGTTGTTCATGTGGACTGAATGTTTTCTATTTAACACCGGTGTTGGAAGCCCCTGACGCTCTAAATGAGGCCTTTCCTTTAAGTAGTAAATGGAGGCCAAGTGAGGTTATAAGTTGGGGGTGTCAGTGGTCCAAGAGGGCTGGTGTCTTTGTAAGAAGAGGGAGGAAGGTCTTTGAGGGATGTGCATCCTGGCAGAAGGCCACATCAAGTGTCTGCAAATGGGATGCAGCCCTGATCCTGGCTTCCAGAATTATGGGGAAAAGGTATATTTTTCCTTACACTTCCAGGCTACAATCCACAGTAGAGGGAAGTTACCAAGGCCCAAGGCCAGAACCCGGAAGTAGGAATGCCACTTGCTTGCCCACTCTCTCTTATACAACGTAGGCTCACTTGCTTAGGGGTGCATCGTGGAAGGTGCCTGGAGAGGGAAGGAAGTTTCTCTGGTTTCCTGCACGTGTCAAAGAACTCTCCAAATGCTGCTCTTTGTGTCTGATACAGACTTTATCATATCGGTATGATCAATTGTAGCACAGCTAGAGCACTTGGCGGGCAATTCACCAAGACTTGGATACTTGGATTCTTCTAGGTCTCTCTCTCTGCAGGGCTATGACCCTGGACCCTTCTGGAATGAAGAGGTCTTAATATATCACCTACTATCAGATCTGCAGAGTTTATTGAACTTCCTTAAGGCCATCTCTATCCAAGACAGAAAGGTAAGGAAAGATTAGACTCCTTATGACTCATCTTGGCAGAGAGAGATTCTCACTTCTCTAGCTAGCTTTGGGAGGGGAGCTGAGCCAGAAAGCATAGATGAAAACCACACCATCAGAGTAGGCTTCCAACGTTTGTAAAACATGGGAATCAATAACTAGTTAGCTTTAACATAGCCCGGAATGTCTGAGAAGTGAGTCCCAATTGAGGGGTAGCCCAGATCAGATTGGCTTGTGTGTGTATGAGTGTGTGTGTGTGTGTGTGTGTGTGTGTGTGTGTGTGTGTGTGCGTGTGTGTGTGCACCCATGGGCACTTTCGCACATATGCATTGCATAGGATTTCTTGATTGTTAAGCAGAGTAGGAGGGTCCAGTCCACAGCTCACCATGAGTGACACCATTCCCTGGGTAGGAGGTCCTGGACTGTATAAGAAAGCTGGATAGGCATAAGCCTGTAAGTCATATAGCCAGCAGCTCTCTATGGCTTCTATTTCAAGTTCCTGTTTGGGTCCTTCCCAAATGCCCTCAGTGATGGACCATGGCTTGTAAACTGAAATAGACCCCTCTGTCCCCCAAGTTACTCTTGATCAGTCCTTTATCACAGCAACAGAATGAATCCAGAACATTCACCTTCCTGAACTTGATTTCATGTATTCATAAATGAAAATTTCAAGACACGTACCCAGTTAACTTGCTAACAAGTCTACAATTATAGATTCCCAACAAATTGTGTTTAATTGTACTATTTGGTATTTTGGTAACTAGCTTCTTGAGTTCTTTATATGTTTTGGAAATCAGCTTTCTGTCAGGTTGGGAAAGTTTTCTTCTATGATTTTGTTGAATATGATTTCTGTACCTTTGAATTGGGTTTCTTCACCTTCTCCTATACCTACTATTCTTAGGTTTGGCCTTTTCATGGTGTCTCATATTTCCTGGATATTTTGTGTCAGGGATTTGTTGGACTTTTAGTCGATGAATCTATTTCTCCTAGTGTATCTTCAATGCCTGAGATTCTCTCTTCTCCTCTTGTATTCTGTTGGTTATGTTTGCATCTGCAGTTCTTGATCAATTTCCTTTTTTTGTTTTTTAAATGTCTCTGTTACAGTTTCCAAACCTTGCACTGTTTGAATTGTTTCTTGTAATTTTTGGTTTGTCTTTTTTTTTTACATTTCTTTAAAGGATTTTCTCATTTCCTCTTTGAGGGTCTCTATCATCTTCATGAAATTGTTTTTAGAGTCGTTCTCTTCTGCTTCATCTGTTGGATGTTCAGGTCCTGCTGCTGTGGAGTCCCTGGACTCTGGTGGTGTCATATTGGTTTTTCTGTTGTTGAATGTGTTCTTATAGTGTTGCCAACCCATCCCTTCTCCCAGTGCACACCGGTTGGGTCTCTGGTGGGTGCAAGCAGGTCTAATACTCCGATGGCTCTCCTCTTCCAGTGGGTGGTGGCAGGACTAGGGTGCTGGCAGACTCCATATATGTTGGTACGATGGGACAGGTTACCCCGTGCTCAGTTCCCCAGTCCTCAGGAGGCTCTAAGCAGGCCCTTGGAAGGCAGGCCAGAACAGAAGTAATTTTTTAACGGAATCGATTTTATGTGGCAATCCTACCATTGGTAGAAAAATTTTTTAAGTCTAGATAATTAGAAAGTTTGAAAAGAAAGTACAAAACCAAGCCTATATAGAATGCATGTGATGGGGGAGGGGGTCAGGTGAGCTTATTCATTTAATAAATAGAACATTTATTTCCAAGAACTTTTTTGAAATTTTGTTTTAAAAACTTAGTATTGACTTCTAAAATATTAGCACAAGAAAACGCTGGGCCTCAGAATCTGGACTTATTTAAGATGTGAACAGTTTTAATGAATTTAAAAAAAAAATAATGGTGAGGTGACTGCAAAAATTAAAATCATTGTAACAATCTACAGGTGGCTTTCATTTTTGTGACAATATTTTTATTTGTCTCTTCGTTAGAAGCTTTTTTTCTTTACTGGACATCACATTACTTAGTGATTTCTAAGTCTCTCCCTTTGCAATTACCATCAAGAAAAGGCTCGGCGTCTGCTTTGACTTTAATGAGGCGTTTTGTCTCTGAAGTCCTCAGTGGAAGCTGGACTACAGTGCGCAAAGAGCCAATAATTGAAATTGCTTTGGAATTAATTGGTTAGCAATTTTCTTACAAAAAGTAGTATGGTTTACCATTTAACTCTCTTAGAAAATGAAATTTGCTCTGGTATAATTGGAAAATTATTAATTTGAATTATGAATAAAACACTTTTATGCTCTATCATTGGAATTCTTCCTAAAACATTATTTTCTGCCATGTCAGTATTTTATGTTAAACAATTCTAATAATTCTAAAGTCACTCTTTTCTTATTTTATGCATTACTTGAACTTCTTTCCTTTCTTCTTCATTTTAATAAGTGACAAAATAAGATAATATATTGTATTGTTTTCTATTCAGAGTGTAATGAGTAATGGGGAAAACAGACAGAAGGCATGGTCAATTGTTGAATTTTGACCCCCCCCATTAAGAACATTAAGAATTCTAGAAATGTGTAACTACAGAATTTAATAACAGCCTATTTTTATTTGCATAAAAAAATTTGCTTTATTTTATTTTGAGGATCTCATGTGGCCCTGGATGGCCTGAAACTCAATATGTAGCTAAGAGTGGATGTGAACGCCTGATCTTCCTGCTTCTCTGAGCACTAGACTGCTGATAGACATGCCCAGGGCCACTGTGTCCATCTTCTTCCATAAGAAATTTCATTTGAGTTCACCTCATTTATGTTCCTATCTCACTCTTTTGGATTAAGATTATCTACCCTGAAATATGCAAAACACACACTGAAGCGTTAGATGTATCTAATGTGGATGGGGCCATTAATGGTCATGTGACACTTGACCCATAGTTTCATGGTTCTAACTGCAACAGGACCCAATGATAATTAACTGGCAAGATCTCTGCAAAGACTGGGTGGCATAATTCACTGAGGAAGCCCTTATGGAAGCCTGATATCACAATGAGCTCATTGATGGCAGGAGGTGCTTCTGCTTGTACTATTAACATAAGATGTCAAGATAGCTATGTGTGGCCTCTCTTAGTCACAGTCCCCACCCCAAAAGTATTGCCAAATGTGTCCACATGGAAAGTGTCAGTTTCCCTCAATCAAAATAACTGCCAAGTTCGAAGTGTTTCTTGTCTGAATGTTGATTAGCTCTCATGCACAGTCTGACTAAAGCAAGAATGATGGAGACCTTTCTCAGATGTTCAGGACAAGTCTCGCTCCAAGGATATTTGAGTTCAATATCTTCAATTGGTTTTATGTCATTGGGGGAAGCACAGGGGAAAGAAAAGAGAGCCCTACTTCAATAATAGTCAGGGCAATTTGTAATAATTTATAGGATTGAAGTCCAGAACCTGTAAGAACAGCTAGAGAACCCACTGAGCAGCTCTCTGTGGGGGCCACTGTTGTACCCACAGGATGAGGTATAGGGCTGGGTATTAGTTTATCAGAACACAGGACAGTGTAGTGGACATGTCTCTCCTTGATTCACATACTTAGGATCCTTGCTTGCAACAATCTATCTGGATTGGTTGAGTTTAGTATAGCGCCCATGAACACACAGTTGGAAATTGTTCTGGCACAGGTGAGCCAGAACAGTGTCTGTGGCCCATTCCTTGGTCCAAATAAACAAGGGGTTTTTGCCTCTGAGAAGACACACCATTACTTCTAGGTTAAAAATGTGCATAGCACTAGAGAGAAGAACTACTTACTGCAGTGTTTTCCCATTTAAGGACCACAGAAACGTGTTATAAAATATACCTAAACTATAGGAAAATTAGCTGAAACCAATGTTTTCAAATGTTGTTTTAAAGTAGAGAAGTAGCTTCAAGTTTTTTGAATTGTGGAAAATGCAGAAGCTTTGGATGGCATTTTCTTAGGAACCCCAGTGTTCCAGTTACTTTCAACCAGTGAATTTTCTTACTGAGAGTGAACTGCACATCTGGATCCCTGCTCTGTCTTCTCCTATCACTTCAGGTCAGCTCCTGAGAACCTGGAAACTTTGTGGCTCAGAACAACATATTTTTTAAAAACACTAAAATAGGAAATCTTTTTTGTTTTTAAAAATTATAATGGGTTAGGCTAAGGGAGAGGAAAATAACTTTCTTGGGTCCATCTGATAAAACACACACACACACACACACACACACACACACACACACACACACACAACAATTTATTTAGACCCTGATGATACAGTGTAGACTTAAACATGGCCATGGGGAGTAACTAAGACAAGGGAACAATAATCATGGCTAACATGCCTGACATCATGAATCTGACAGTACAGAGGAGGGAGGCAAAAGAGAAACAATTGTAGATGAATAAGCAAATGTTTAAAAATTTTGACATGGAACTACTCAGAATGGGACCTTAGTTGATCAGTTAAAGAATATGTTTAGACACCAACCCAGAGTGCCCTCCCCCACAAAAAAGAAACATTTCTACAGTTGATTAACTGTTAGGATGAAATGCATTGCAAAAGCAGTACACCTTAATGTGAAAGAAATGAAAATATATAATTATGACCACTCCTTAGACTACATCAAGGATGGCTTAGTCTAATTCCTCTTTTTAGATACTCAAATGAATTGTTTTTTCTTTCCATCAAAAAAAAATGCAGAGTATCCTTTCAAATCTGCAACTGAATAATTTGAATTAGTTTATACTCTGAATACGTTAGGCGACTAAGAAGTTCGGTATTTAAGAGAGGAGTCACATTTCCTACAGCTTGCTTAGGGTGTGCCACTTTGATTTCTGGGATGTGGCTTCTAATTTGATATAAACAAGCTATAATGGTTTTCTGATAGGCAGGACTCAATTTTCTGAAGGGCATTTGGGCCAGGAATTAAGCACTGTTTACTTGAGAACGTAAATTTCCTAGGACTATATTATGAGGATCTCTTGATGTTTGAAATGTGCAAAAATTGTCAGCTGTGTGAGAGTTGGCTGTGGGATTATCATCTTTTAGACCCTTTCTCTGGAGTGGGGAATGGTGAGCCACGCAGGCCTGTTTTGGCAAAGTAGTTCTATTTTGAACACATCAATACCAGTCCGAGTCTCCATGCCAGGCAAAGCAAGCTTCATTGAAGTTGAAATGACCCGTCGGTGCCCTGCACCTGTTCTCACTGGGCAAAAGAGAGCTCTTTTGGAGACTCAGAAAAAACCCACCATAGTGAAGTGTGAAGCATGCTATCCATCCTTGTGCGGGGCTTGTGACTCATTCACATGCGGGGCTTGTGATCAGGGGAATCAGAAGTTGTGTTTATGAGGGGTTCTGGGACAGAACTATAGGCACACATGAGTGTGGCACTCCCTCTTCTAATATAGTCAGGCTGCTCTCCAAACTTTAGGGTTAATCTGGGGGATTTGTTTCCTATAAGTCATCCGTTAATGTGGCAATATGCTGTCCCCATAAAGGCTCCCTTAAGGGATCTCTTAAGTGATCTTTCCCCGCCTGCTAACGGTCTCATCATTGTTGGTAGAGTGGGCTGAATGCATTGCACAAAGAACAGAAAGGCTCTAGGATTTTTGTTCTAGTCTTACCCAGCAGCAGCAGCAGCAGCAAGAAGACAGCCCAAGAATTCTAGGGACCTGAAAAAAATCAGGACAGTGGAACCCAAAGAAGACAAGGGGCTGCAAAGAACTAAAAGTCAGAAAGGCTCTGGGACGTTCTGTCCTAGTCTCACCCAGGAGCAGCAGCAGCAAGAAAGATAACTCAAGAATTCTAGAGACCTGAGTAAAAATGGGACAGTGGAACCCACAGAAGACAAGGGGCTACGAAGAACTAAAAGACAGAGCTGGAAAAGTTCCTGAAATCCACCAGGGTGGAGAAGCAAGGGTCTGGTTGCTTTCTTTGCTGGGCTGCCAGCACTGAAAGCTCAGAGGATTAGCCTGGACTGAGCATTTACAGCACTAAGACTCAGACTTTGAAGCCTGGAGCCATTAGCCTCTTGTTCTCTGGGTCTACAGCGATGGCTACTAGGCTCATCCCCTATCGTCTGGCACTCAGGGCTGAAAATAGCATGGAAGCTGCCCTTTGCCTGCTCCTATCTCCCCTCTGAATAGAGCAATAAAGCCCCAGCTAGCACTCATGCAACATGCAGAGATTCATAGTGATTATTGACTAAGGGTCATATCTTTTTAGGCACTGTGAAAAATCCTTCAAAGCATAAGGATTTTACTCCCAGAAACGCACATAACTTCCCATGTTATTGGGAAACAACTACCAAAATACATAAGCGCTAAATAAGAATGTGTGTACTTTTGGAACCAAAAACTCTTTGTGAAGAAAATTGTTCAGAATGAGGGCAGGAAGGACAGAGGGATGTGCTTTGGGAATCAAACCCTGAAAACCAGTGACAGGATGTCTGCCATGTGCAGGAAGAGCCTTAGGAATTTTCCAGAGAGGACTCCCCTAGAGTCCTGAGCCAGAGCTGGGTGCCAGCAACAACAAAGGATATTTGAACGACTGAAGTTCAACCAGAGTTTCAGCTACACCCCAGCAAGAAAGACAAAATGGCTGTAGAGATCTAGTTCACAGAAGCCCTTAGGTGAATAGCTAAGAGATGATTTTATTCTTTAACTCCAGAGAAAGCAGGCTGTGCATAAAAGAACTTTAGTAAGAAAAATGTCAAATCTGTGTAGGCAAAGATTCAGCCAAGCCTCCCTGTTCATTTTGCGTTTGCTGAGACGGAGGTCTGTCAAGAGTAATTGTCTTGGCTGAGATGAGGCGACTGGCCCCGCCCGGAGCACGTCGCTGTTGTCCAGCACATTTTGGTGGCATACCAGAATGCCTCTCGAAAATGAGGACAACTCTTGTTTGTTTCTTTTCAGATAATTGCATTGCTGTCTTTGGCTATGGGCCACTGGAGGGCAGAAGTGCGCCCGCCCTACACAATGCCTCAGGCCCCATAAAGATCTAAATCAGTGTTCCTTAGCTTCTCCATGCCTGAGATTTCTTCTGCTATGTAATGCCAAATGGATGCCTTTCTCCAGCCTACTTGTTTGAAACTTCAGTGTGAAGGAAATGACAACTAAAAATCATAATGCAATGGGGTCGGATGTCTGTCTGTCCTCTCTACCATTGACACTGTATTGCTGACATGCACACAGATGGGAGAAGGAAGGGATAGTTGCAGGAGTTTGAGGAATGCCCTTTGAGGCTTAAAGAACTTGTTCAAGAGGGTTAAGCTCAGAGGTGAGTAGGTAGGGATGCCTCGAAGGGTTTATCTTACAGGTGTTGGTTCAAGGGATATCAACAGACCAAACACAGCTGACAAAAGCTACAAATGAAATTGTTCCCATGCACAGGGGCCTTCAGTCTGGAGCATCTTAAATTGCACCATGGATCCCCATAATTGGAAGAGAACATGTGGCCCTCTGACAACTTACAACACCAACTCCCAACTAAGTGAGGTTGCACGTTGATGGAAAATATTGTGGGGATGTGGACCTCTATGTCGTAAGAATCATCTGTAGCAAAGAACCTGAAATCTCTGTGTGGCCTCTTCAGTTTCCATCATGTCCTACTTGGAACCCTTGTCTCACAATCCAGCAAGTCTGAGA
Source organism: Cricetiscus sungorus (assembly GCA_030556225.1). Classification (NCBI taxonomy): domain Eukaryota; kingdom Metazoa; phylum Chordata; class Mammalia; order Rodentia; family Cricetidae; genus Cricetiscus; species Cricetiscus sungorus. Next base: position 45,089,732 of record JANBXA010000735.1, on the reverse strand, counting down.
ATTTTATCATCACCCAATGCCAGCTTCTGTCATCTCTACGTGAACCACTCCTGTGCCAGCTGCCTATCTCACGTTATTTCGATAAGCAATCTTGCCTATTTTTCTAGTCTTTTAGGCCATAACTTGGTAGTTCACTTCCCAGCACGAGCAGAATTGGGAAGATGGATGGAATCGATGATAAGTTATTATAGCAGAGCATAATAAAGAATGGAAAATTGGTAGACACTGGCCCTCACTCAGGTCAAGTCTATACAAAACTCTCAGACTCACATGTAAGCAGGCAGTGGTGGGCGTTAAAAACCTGCAAAGCCTAAATGACAGTGGGAATGAGAGCAGAACGCTGTTCTTCAACTTCACACACTTGCAAATTTCCAAGTGAGTAGGGAAAATACCCAGAAAGTAAGAAGTGCTGTGTCTGGAGAGCAACTTAGTTTACTAACACTCCCCCCTCCCTTTATGAAAAAGAGACCCTTAGCTCAAATAAGCATCTACCAGTCTTGAGCAAAACAAAATGAAAGGAATACAGGAGGTAAAATCCCGAGGGGAGGCCTGTTACTGACAGGGAAGGGAAAGATAAAAACTTAGATGGTGGTGAGTATTCGGGAAAACACATTGGGAGAGTGGAAGAAAATATTCAAAGGGGCTAAGGTCAGCATCCATAGGACAAAAGTCAGAGTGGTTCATCTAATGGATAGTTTAAATAATACTCAAGTACAACCTGTGAAGCAATTAAAAGTAGACTATAATTTGAGCACACTCAGCATGTCTTTGAAAAGGTCATAATTACAAATAAGCAATTTTCTGGCATTAATTATCAACCTTCCAAAAGTGCTTCCAGGAAAACATTTCCTCCTTGATGGGACTTCACTTGTTTATTTCCCATAAGAAATGGCACTTCTACTTAATGTGGAGTGGGAAATGAGGCTGTGCTGATATCACAGAGGCCAGGAGATTCTCTCCAGGTTAAAGCTCCCTTATCAGATCTTTGCTTCTTAGGGAATTCCAATTAGGAGATGTGGTTTAGGGACAGAGGCAAGAGGAGCTGTGGAAGCAAATTGGCTCTCACTTGGAAACTGAGTTTGAAAACGTCATGCAAATGTTTGACCTGCTAGCTGACTGAAATAATTTGGTTGTGTGTTCGCAGAGTATACTTGAGGCTTTCTAGATAATCTCCTTTTGCTGAAAAGATAGATTGCAACACTTAGAATTTCAGAGAAATAAGATCATGTTTTTTTCTTCTGTGTAACATACATTCATTCATTGATTTAGCTTGTGAGTTATTCACCTTCAACCAAGAGAATTAAGCTGTTGAATTTCACATCAATAGATTGACTCATTCACTCAATTTTTAAGTACATGCCTTTTTTCCATAGTCCTTAGTTCATATTAATAAGTATAGTATTCAAATATTTTTTTATCCAGTGGTACTTACAAGTTATTAGTGTTCAGAAAATCCATTTCTTGATAAACCAACTTCAGTTATAGAGGGTTAGATTTTTTTTCAGGCACAGAATACTACTACTCAGAGATCATGTTATAGCATCCAATAATTAATCCCTGTACATTGCTTAGAGATTATAAAGGGAAAAGAAGTTACATTAGCTACTCCCTGTAATATCACAGATCTTGATCATGAACTGAACTTCAGGAAACAGGTCAGTAAGACTGATGGCATGAACAATGGATGTCTAAGAATTTCCACTTACACATTTAAATGATAGGTTTATGGATTAGATGAGGGAGGAGAGGTAGTTGCAGGCCAGTGAGTGACTCAGAAGAAACAGAGAAAGAAAGAGACAGTTGGTTGCCTCACAGACATTGAAAGTGAGTCCTTGTTGATGAAGACACCATGATGCACTTCAAATATAGGGTTCAGAAGTCCCTGAGCTGGAACTGACATGAAAGCCTCTACCCTGAGGACTAGGTTTCATGGTAACAGAAGGCACCATGGAAGTTTCCAAAGGAGGAAACCAACCAGCACTCCTACACATCTATGATATCTACGAAAGACAACAATGACAAGCACGGCCCTATACCCCTAAGGATGCAGTAGTGGCATGCATACCTTGGCAGTAAGCAACTGTGCTCTAGTTGGATGTAAGGCTTGTTTAACAAGAGGGAAATTGTGCTTGGTGCTAGAAACCCAGACAACTACTTGGGGCTAGTGGTGTCATTGATCTTGGAGGAGAAACTACAACCACCACTTTTCTAAACCAGCACAATCCCTAATTTGATTATTTGTCCTTACACCCACACATGAGCATAGTTTTCATCCCTTGTCAAGAAACTTCTCTTTGCAACAGAAATAAATCATTACAGAAAATCACAACCAATCAAAATGCAAAGCTGTAGAGCCCCATTCCAATGGCTACATCTCTAAAGCAACTCCTACACCTAAGGATCAAGGCACTTTACAGAAGAGGGGACAGAGAGATTGCAAAAGCCAGAGAATCACGGAGTTTGCTGTGAGACTGTGTCTCCTAGTGGTGTCAGAAGATACACCACAAAGTCTCAACAACACGACTGCCTAAACATGATCCAAACAAGGACAACGACAATAGACATGTTGAAGCAGATGAGGAAAGACCATGAGGCTTCAACCCTACACAAAAACCACAGGCAACTGAGGAATGTTGAGAGCCAGAGAAAAATCTTCCATGGAGAATAATACACCATTTGGTTATTCAATACCAAATGGCCAGCCCTGAAAACATACATACAAGTAACATTACACAGACTGAGCAGGTTATATTTAGGAATATGAGTTCATGTGCATATCAGCATTTATAACAATTAGTAGGAAAAAGCAATGAATTTTAAAGAACAGGGAGAGGGAAGCTTTGGCAAGAGGAAGAAATGGGGAGAATGATATAATTATGTTATAATACCAAAAATTAAAATAATACATTTACAAAAAGAAAGAAAAGTGGACTTGATTCATGAGGGGCTGAAGCAGCCCAGGCATGATTTTGGAGATTTCCTGGAAAGAAACTCCATACCAAAAGGTATGGAGTTTGCCTGGTCTTTGTTAGGCAAACTTTACACTGCTGTAATTTGTGTTCAGGTCTGCTTTGCTTTATATTAATGATATGCTTCTGAAAGTATTTCAGCAACAGAAAATATATAGGATAAATAATGTTTTAAGGACTCTGGCTGGGTGACTATCAACAGCCAACAAGAAGGGGCTGGGGAGATACTCGGTGGTTGTGGTGCTGCCTCAGCTGGGTATGTCAGACGTTGTTGACTCTTCAAGGGAGGCCTTATTCCCTCTGTGGAGTGGGCACAGGAGAACGGGAGGGCTGGGGAACAGAACTGCTATGTAAAATGGAAAATATTTTAATTTAAAAATTAATTAATTAATTATTGATTGATTGATTTTTAAAAAGCACCTGCTGCTCCATCACGGAGTCTGTGGTTTGGATTCCAGCACTGATGTTAGGCATCTTACAGCACCGACATACAACTCTGGTTCCACCAGATATGATGATCTCTGACCTTCATGTGGTGATAGGTTGTTTATGATTTATTAAAGTCACCGGAGATTAAAATAGTGAAGCAGCAGCCATACTAGTTAGCTATAGAAGCTAGGTGATGATGCTACACATAATTAATCCCAGGACTCAGCATAAAGAGATAGACGGCTCTCTGTCAGTTCAAGGCCACACTGACTACATGAAATTGATCGAGTCTTAAAAGAAACAGCTCACACAAAGGAGATCTCTGTACCTGGGATCACAGGCATCTAATCCCAGGTCTAGGGAAGTATAAAAGGCAAAGGGTCTCATGTGGAGTTTAAGTCTCTGGCCATGTTGAGTCTGAGTGAACCTGGGGAGCAGTGAAGTCGGGAGCAGTTTGAGGGTCACTCCCTTAGTCTGAGCTGAGGTAGAGGTGAGAGCTAGTGGCTGGCTGATTCGCTTTTCTGATCTTCGGTTTGAAGCTTGTACCCCAATATCAGTCTCTGGGTCTTTTACTTGTCATGCTACACCTAAGTGTGCACTAGCACACACACACACACACACACACACACACACACACACACACACACACACATACATACACACAGTGACAAAAATGTTTCAAATCCACAAAAATCCAAGCATGCAATCATGGACAGAACTTTGAAGGAAAAATATTCCTTTGCTCTTTGCATTTCCAAAAAAGAATTTCATGTGTCGGTTTCTTTCCAGAATAACGTAAAACCTGGAATCTTAAGAATTAGGCCTACATAGGTAATTCTATCTCAAAGCTCTGTGTATACTGTCATAAGTCCTTTGCTTACATAGATGTACTTGCAATCAATGGATGACAGGTCAGTTCAATTGATAGCATCAAACAGTTTGCACGCAACTCCATTTCCTATCACTGAGGATTAAGAAAGATCACACGTTATAAAGGACAGTATGATAATTTTAGCACTTGTTTTCCAAAAGTATACATTTATTCTCCAACATGAGCTTAAGGAAAGTAAGAAGGAAGGTGAAAATTAAGAGTTCTATTGATGGTACTTTGTTGTTAAGAACTATGACCTGAGATTATCTTATTAGTTCTATTAAATTAGGAACAGCCAAAGTGAAGTGGGGAGGGGGTGAAGAGGTTGTTATTCTGTTTTTGTCATATGTGAGCTGTGTTCACAGCTGATTGAATTAGAAGTTGAGCACAGCAGAAGGTTAGGGAAGGGTAACGGTGATTATCTGACCCTAGAGGAGTTGTAACCAGAACTTTCTCCTCTCTATGTTAAGGCAAACTGGTTTGCTATTGACTTTTCCTAAGTGTTCTTTCTTGAAACTTTCTGAAATCTCTACATAAATCCACTTATCCAGCCCCCCATCGTGCCATCCAACCACTCTCTAGCGTCTTGAAAGTATTCCCTTTAAAAATACCTTTTAGAAAGAGTGTTTTATTTAAGAGTAAATTAATTATAAATTTTACAGACCCAGGCTTACATAGGCATTTAAGTGAGTAGATTTATACTGCACATATTTTTGACAGGATATAATGTTTACTTTTAAAGATTGGTCCCACAAATAATGAAATTTGAGAATAATTACTGTGATATAAACCCTAAAGATATTCCAGATTAGGGCTGAGAAAGGGCTGGGAGATGCCTCCCTCGTTAAATGCTCGCTGGGGAAAAATGAAGGCTAGAAATCAGATCCCTCTACACCACGTAAGTTCAAAGTGGGCCATGAAAGCCTGGTTGTAATTTCAGCCTCAAAAGGTGGAGACAAGGGTGCCCAGAGCAAGGGAGATAGTGAGGCTCACAATATCAGTGATTTTTTTAAAACTTAATTTGTGGTTCCCTATGTAGTAGCTTGAGTGAGAATAGGCTTATATGTTTGAATTCTTGGCCCTCAGTTAGTAGAACTGTTTGTGTAGGATAGGGAGGTTTTAGTGGAACTGTTTGTGTAGGATAGGGAGGTGTGGCCTTGTTATAGAATGTGCATCACTAGGGGAGTAGGATATGAGTTTTCAAAAGCCTATACCGTTCTCAGTTAGCTCTCTGTGTCTGGTAACTGTGGATCGAGATGTGAGCCTTCGGCTACTGCTCTAATATCAGGCCTGCTTGTTTGCTGCCATGCTAGTCATGTACTCTGGCCCTCTGGAATCATGCATCCAAATTTAAACTTTTTTTTTTCTATAAGTTGCCTTGGTTATGGTGTCTTGTCACACTGACAGAGTTCTAAGTAAGTCACCCTGTCTGGGTAAGGTAGAAGAGCGATAAAACCTAGTGATGCTTTAGGCAACACCTAAATTTTCACTGACATTTTTACTTTAAAAGAAAATTCTTCTTCCGTTTTCTATTTCTTCTCCTGATAGTGTTTCTGGAGCTCTGCAGTGGTCAGTGTTCAAATGGAGAATACACATTTACAAGTTGCTGGGTTCCTCCCTTTGATGCCCATCTGAGAAAGTGTGATTACTTTTTCTCCTTCAGCATGATCACCCAAATCCAGGTTCTGCCTATTTTCAGCCATGCTCATCCTCTTACCTCCTATAATCATGCACGCATGTGCACGCACACACACACACACACACACACACACACACACACACACACACACACACACACACTACTATGCACAAAAATACAAATATACATATAAAATACATGTCCTCTACAAAGTAAATAATGGAGTATTTAAATTACAAGTCATGGTTTGTTCCCTGTTCAAACCCTGTTCCACGGTGCCTTTCCTTTTTCTTTATCTCATTCATAGCAAAACTGAAAATCCTTCCCGTGTTTGTGAGGGTTTGACTCCAATTGACCTCCAGTAGCCTCCCTTCCAATCAGCTCATGCCTCCATGCACACCACATGCTGACAAGCCTTGAGCTGGAGTAGTCCCCTACAAATTCAAGCGGACCCCTCCTTCACCCCGCTTCATTATTGAGATAAACGTTGCTTCCTTCTCTGCCATGGAAGCCGGCAACTCTGAACGTGTCCATTTGTCACAACCTGACATCACATATTGATGTGTACATTCTTTCTTTTTCTCCTAAGAGCACAGAAGGTCTGTTTGCTGATGCGGCTCAGCAACTAGCAAGCACTCGGTAGAGATTAGACGGGCTGAGAAGCAACGGAAGGAATGCCATGTTCTTTCTTCTGCCCTTCTGACACTGATGGACATGAAAGAAAGCCATAGGGACCGGGTTCAAAAGAACGCACTGCTTACCTGTGGATATCTTTGCAATTATGGTGTAGTGTTTTTTTTTAATCCAACATTAAAGCAACTAGAAATCAAAATTCAAAATGGTTGGTACGTTATGACATGCACATATAAATCTTTAAAAATTATTGACAATTATCTAAGTAGCAAGTGTTTATCTTAGCTTATCCCTTTTCAAGTGACTCTATTTCTTTGAGTATATTAAATTAGACAGACATATACTAGGAGTGTTCAGAATCATATTTCTCAAGAAACAACTGAATATAGTAAGTAGTAAACCTTGATTATAACGAATCACAGAGAAATAATGTAATTTTCTGAGTTTTTGGTAGATTCAACATCATCTTGGCTCAAAGTGGCCACCATTTCTATGAAAGAATCCTAAACTTGCTTTCCTCAGTACATTTTACTAAAGCTAATTTTTTTTTACTAACTTCATTTCTTTTTACTCATAAGGAACTTACCATTTAAAAAAAAATCCTTGCTCAGCATCTGATTGTATAGGATACAAATTTTATTTGCAAAGTAATGACTGGTGAAGATGACATGAGTTAAGCTATGTGTAAATTAATAGCATTCATGACATGTAGAAAATATCTTAAAGCTAACAGGATATTAAAACACAATGCTGGCTACCACAAATGCATATGTTTAATACATTTATTGAAAGGCTACTGAGCTCTAGACACTGTGTAAAATAAACATTGGAAAGACAAATAGTGAATTGGCAGTTGTACAAGCTTTTTATAAGGTTTGGGGGTATCATTTTTTTTGAGTTAATCAAATTCATTTTCTATCACTAATTGTATGACCAACATTTTCCTGCAAAAGAAAACCAGAAGTGGCAGGTTATAATTTAAATTTGTGTTTGAGTACATTCAGAAGTATCCGTGACTCAGCGTGGTGGTTTCAAAAGAGGTTTTTCCAAAGTCAGACATGAAGAGAAGGTCGAAGCGCGCAGACTTAATCAGAAATTCTGAAGCCAAATTCTTCCTAGTGTTGCTTAAACTCTGAAAGCATGGAGTCGTGCGTTTTATGTGGAATATGTAAAATAAAGACGTTACTCCAAGATTTGCAATTTAATGATAGCTTTACATAAAAAATGTAGGGACCTCCAAGCCTTTAGAGCAAGTATGAACTACAAAACTAATATCAACCATGGTGGCTTGCATGACAGACAGGAAACCTGATTTTCAGAGCAGTTGGTTCTAGCTCCAGAATTCTCCTGGGTTCTGCTTGTGCAACCCTGTACTCATGGCAACCCTGTACTCCTGTGCTCAAAGATCCTCAAGCAGCAAGTTAGTTGCCACACCTATCAGTTGATGGAGCTTTCAGCTGCTGCATAAGGAAGCACATCGGCCCGTGAACGAGCCTGCGGTGGATTGAAGAATAATGGCTCCTTTAGGCTCCCACATTTGAATGCTTGATCATCAGAGAGTGGAACTATTTGAAAGGATTGGAAAGATGTTGGAGGAAGTGTGTCATTGAGGGTGGGCTTTGAGGTTTCAAAAGCCCCAGCCAAGCCCACAGTCTGTCTGCCTAGGGGATCAAGATGTAGCTCTTAGTAACTGCTCCCCATGTCTGCCTGCAGTCTGCCATGCTTCCTGCCATGACAATAATGGGCTGAACCTCTGACACTGCAAGGGAGCAAGTCTCCAGTTAAATGTGTTTTCTTTCAATAGTTGCCTTGGCATCTCTTCACAGCAATAGAACTGTGTCTGTAGACCAAGACAGAATCTGACTGCTACCTGGGAAGGCTTGTGCCAGGTGATTACAATGACCACGGGTAAGTGACCTCCTGAGTGCCAAAGTACACTCAAGGACTAGACATCAGGCATCCGAGGCGGCAGCAAGAAAGAGCAAGGGAACGTGACCCACAGAGACCTCAGCAGCTGGAATTACCAGTCAGAACTGCATTTCGAGGGGAGAACAGAAGGAATGAAAGACAACATCAGAGTGAATAAAAATAGAGAAATTTCCAGAAATGATGTAACGTGTCTGTCCCCAGAGTCAGAAAGCCTAAGCTCAGAACAGGATAAACACACACAAGTCGCATGCCCCGAAGGACCAGCGGGAGAGTAGATATTTCCCTACAGCTGAAGTAAAATGACAGCAGAGCATTGCCAAGCTGTGGGACAAAGTTGACTGCCAGAATATCCTTGTAAAGTGAAAATAAACTCAAATTTCCTTGGTGATGATGAAAAAGGCTGGAATTCACAATGTGCCCTGGCAAGGAATAAACATCAAGTAGAAGGAAACAGATTCTGGATAAAGAGAGTAAGATACAAGAAGAACTGGTGGACAAACATTCACCACACAAACAACGATAATATAAAACTTGGTACCAAATAAAATGGTACCATAATCCCCGTCTAACGGCAACAGCATATAAATTGGGAGACAAGTTGATTGAAGTGTGCTAACCGTCTCTGAGATGGAAACACATTTGAAATGTCGTAGGTAGTGAACGAGAAAGGGATTGTTCACAGAATGGAGTTTCCTTACCGAAGGACTCCTGCAATTTAAAAAAAAAAAACCAAAACTATCCATGAGTTGAAACAGTGCTCTGAATGGGTGAATACTTTTAAATATCTGATTGGGACAGATATACACATAAAAAATTCAAATAAAGCTTTTTGCACATTAGGTAGAAGCAATAAATGTCTAATTCATCAAGGAAAGGTAATAGATTATTTTAAAAAAAGTGTATTTGTATGTGTACAAATATTTTCTTGCATATATGTCTGTGCCCCACAGTGACTATAAAGGCCAACAGAGGGCGCCATATCTCTTGGGAACGGAGATACAGATGGTTGCCAGATGCCATGTGTGGGTGCTGGAGATTGAACCTCAGACCTGTGTAAGAGAAGCCAGAGCTTCACTTAAACTCTGAACCCTTTCTCCAGTGACTTTCTGCTCTGCCAGTCTGGCTGAATTAGTGAGTGTCAGACTGTCGTGGAACAATCTTTTTTGTGCACTGTGAAGATGTGTCTTTGCCAAGGCACCTTCTGGTTGGTTTAATAAAAAGCTAAACAGTCAACAGCTAGGCAGGAGGTATAGGTAGGAGAGCCAGACAGAGAGAACTCTGGGAAGGAGGAGGGTGGAGTCACCATCAGATGAGAGTGAACAGACATGGGAGAAAAGAGGTAAAGGCCATCAGTCATGGGAGAACATGTGAATGAATAGAAAAAGTAACTCTCTTAACATGTAAGAGCTAGTTAGAAACAAGCGTCAGCTGTCTGCCAAGCTTTCATAATTGACAAGAATCCTCCACGTTGTGGTTTGGGAGCTGGCAGGAGGGACAGAAAATATGCCTACAATAGACTCTGATTCCATCTCAAAACTAAAGTGTAATGTAATAGAAGATAACTGACCTCCACACTTGCACATGTTTGCACACACATGCACACACACGCACACACACGATGAGGGCTTGTTGCACTGGCATTTCCAGTTTAGACCTGTGTCTGTGGTTTGATTATTCACATTCTCCCTCCTCATCTCTGCTCCGATGATGGATCTTCAATGCAGTGGAATGCGTGGAGAGGCAGGGCCCTAGCTAAGTGGCTGAAGATCTCCACCTCACCAGTGGGGTTAGTGTCTGTTGCCCTTGGCCACATGGAGGTGCAAGCTAGACCTCTACCCTGCGGTGGGTGGGTGGTGGGCGTGGCCAGGGCCTTCCCAGATGCCAATCCTAGGGCCTTGGCCTTCCCGGACTACAGAACTCAGTGATACATTTCTGTCATTTCTCACTTATCCACTTGGAGCACTTTGAGCAACTTTAATGGCCTCAGACTCACATTGTATGCATTCTGCCTGTGTTTATGTATGAGGAACAATTCAAAACCAAACCTGCACAAAGCAACTGTGGGTCCTCTAACCTCTAAGCAGCACAGATAGATGCGCTTTCCAGAGGCCATTTCTCTTACTTTCCCTGTTTTGTTTTTCAGTATAACATGGGACCAGCTCTCCACTTAAGAAGCAGTCTGTTTCCAAGCCGAGTCATCTTTCCTAAGGTCTGACGGCTCTTCCCAGCCCACAGCACAGGCTTTGTTAGCGTAGAGACTCCAGGAGAGGCAATTGTGGAAAGAGTTGCCTTGCAGCCGCCCCAGAGCACACAGCTCTCACAGGTTCTGAATGAAGACAGCGGGAAGAATCAGGATGGATGTCAGTAAGGGAGACCCAGAGACAGGAAGCCAGAGGAGCAGAGAGCCTTCCCCACTGTAGACTTCCCCACCACCAGACCCCAGTGCATTTGAGTCAAAGAACTTTTAAGCCACCACGGAGAAGTCATGAAGACATATGAAGTCTCTCCTGATTTGCACGTCCTAAGGTTATTGTAGAGAGCCGCGAAGTGCCACGCCTTAAAGTGGCACTGGCTTCTGCCTTACATCTTCCCGCTGGTGAAGGCTCTCTGGCGTAAACAAGCCCTTAATTGGTTAAGTCTGTTCAGCCTGTCTGCTTCCGCATTAGAGTAGCCTATCTGCAGGGTCCATGTGGCTCACTGGGGTTGGTTAGCTCAAGGGTATTTAAGCCTGTGCAGGGATCCCCACTCTCTCGCGGCAGAGGAACATGTTTCAAGGATCCTGATTAAAACTGCATGAAGAAGATCTACCCGGAGTCACGTCTTCCTTGCTGGCAGGGGTAGGTGGGAACAGGTTATGGGGTTACATAAAGCACAAAACCCGATTTACTGACTTTATTTGGGCAGCTGAACTACCGGAAATCCTGTCAGGAATTCGTTCAAATTATTAACACTGTAATTACCCATGTATCCCACTGGAGATTAAACAGGATGTTTTCTCTCCAGTGTGTAAACACTTAAGAGGAATCTTCCAAGTCCCTTTTGCTAAGTAAGAAGAGGAGAATAGACAGAAACATCAACCGGAAACTCTCTTTGTAGGGAAGGGGAGACCAGCCATTTCTATGGGCAGAATTTTACCCAACAGTTGAACTATATTCTTTTTTTGTCAAAGGGCAATGATGTCTTGTTTCCTCACTGTCTTATTTTTAATTTCCCCTAGCTGTGTCATTAAAGCTCATTGTGCCCTCTCATAAAAAATGCTTGAAAAATCACACTGATGGAATCTCTTCTATACATTACACAATGTGGTTATAGAAGGCAAACTGAGACAGTGAATAACTAGTGATACTTTGATAATGTTGGAAGAATGACAGAAATCATAACACAGCAATCAGCATTGATGACAGTGACTATTAATGATCATTAAATGGAATTAAATCAGGTGCATCCTCATTAGTGATTACTTGATTTCCCCCTGCTTTATACAGACACTATACAGCACAGCTGATAGAGGCAGCCTTGTCCTTGTCCCAGGGTATTATACCAAATATGCTACATATTATAAACACTGGCATTTATTTTTTTAAAAGTTTGTTTCTAAACCACTGAAAAGCATGCAATAATTCATGGTTTAATTTTGCCAAGGATAAAGAGAATAGATTATCTTGTTAGTAAGAAAGTTGGCTTTTGAAAAGCAACTGGCACTATGTGCTGAATTGGGGTCAATTTAAACAGTAAAAAAGAAATATCTAAGCCAGAGACCCAACTATATGAAAGAGGATGTTACTTGGATTATAACCAGAGGATCCATACTTAAACTCCCTCTCATTATACTGTCCCTAAACTTGGAGAGTCTCTTGAAGATCAAAGCACACGGTTATCTCATTTGTACTTCCAATGGCACGTCTCCAGGCTTGATGCACTTGCCAATGCATCTTGGTTTCTGTGTCAGAAAGCCTAAGAAATGGTCCTAAATAAAAATAGTAGAGATGATGTAAAGTAAAGGGAACGAGGCAGGAGATGCTTACTTAATTGCATTCTAGTTTATTTGAACAGCCATAATAACTGTATAATATTATTAAGAAAAGATATGTTTTTCCCTACACCGTGTACTTTTAAATGTATCATCTGACTCATGTGAAAGGGTTATGTATTTTGAGTAGATCTCTGAGCTCGCAATATGATGCATTATGTAGATCACTAACTAGTTAAAGTGGCTTCCCATTTCTTTAGCCTTTACAAAAAAAAAAAAAAAAAAAAAAAAAAGAGGCACTATACCAAAGATTAGACTGAGGACAATACTGGGAAGAAGGGAGGGAGACTTCCGGGGCTGAGGAAATAATGTCCTCGCAGATGGTCTGCGTCCTGTAGACCAGGTTCCTCGGAACCTCTACATTGTGGAATGATCATAGCAAAAAGGACTTGTTGACAACACTGAATATGTATTTCGGCATGAGGAAATATCTTAGATTTACTAGGTAGGCCCACTGTGATTTCAAGGGTCCTTAAAGGAAGGAAGCAGGTGGGATAGAATGAAGGTAAGATGTGGCAGAGAGCAAAGACAGGAGGAGGGAGACATTGGTCAAGGATATAGAGTAGTTTTAAGAGTTAGAATAGAAAAATCTAGGCATCTACAACAAAGCAACATGAACTGGGTAGCTTCTATATAGCCTGTGTTCATTTCATGTTTTTGCTTTTTTTTTATTTTTAGACAAGATCTCCTGTAGCAAAGGCTGGCCTTGAGTTCGGGATCCTCCTGCTTCCACCTCCTAAGTGCTGGGATTTCAGGAATGTGCCTCATGTCCATCTAGCATCATTATTTTGCATAATTCTGAGTACTGAGGTGACTATGATTCTATGTCTTTTTAGGCTCAACATTCTGGATAGATGGGTCTTTATATGGTAGAAAGGGCTCGGTGGTTCTTCGTGGTCTCTTGTAAGGATGACTGCTCCATCAATGATGGCAGAGGTCTCTCAGAAGCTACGTCTCAACACCATCACATTGGTGATTAGATTTCAAGACACAGCTTCTTGAGGAATACTCAGGTTCGGACCACAGCAGCGAGGAAATGTGTTCCCGCACAAAGTCCCTAGAAGAACGCAGTCCTAGAAAACCTTGTTTCAATTCCTAAAAGCTACTTTTTGGGTTTATGCTCTCCATAGCTATGCTGGTAGAAGTCTTTTATAGCATTAATAGTAAATCCATTTATTTACTCTCAAACCTTATTGAGAATGGAGACATTTATAATAAAATTTGTCCAATAATCTTCTACAAATGAACATATCATGGAATATTAAGAAATTTCAAATTTGCAGGTAAGTAGATGAAACTAGAAAGATGTATTAAAGGAAATAACCCAGACTGAGTTAGACAAATGACTCACATTCTCTCTTATGTTCAGTTCCTGGTTCCAAATCTTCAGATGAGGACATAACCTGGAGAAACCCCATAAGCCGGAGAGTAACATGGGAAAATGGGCACGCAGCTTGAGAGAGGAATAGCAGATACAGGTGATAGGAGGGGAAAACATGGAAGAAGACGTGGAGGAGTGGTCTGACTGAGGAGGGGAAAAGGAGGTCAAATCAGAAGGAGGCGGGGAGGAGAGACAAGTCACACCAAGGACACTTGATAAACCACTGAGGAAGTATATTACTTTATATTTACCTAAATTTTATATATATTGTGTGTATATTACATATGTGTGTACATATAACATATATTATATAGATATATAATTTAAATATACATATTAAATAAAATTATTCTACTTGTGTTGACAATGTTCCTTATAAGAATCATAGACTATCCAACAAAAATGCTAGTATCAGACATGAGAAATCTCCATTTGAGTTACTGCTTACGGTAGTTCAAGTGATCCCCCAAACAATATAAGCTATTGCTTTTGCCCTCAGCTGCATCTCAGAGGTTGAAGGTAAGCCCCTATTGCCAAAGACACCGCACACTTTGCGGATACAGGATTCAGAAAATTCTAGCTGGATCTAACCTGAAAACCGTCCTACTGTCCAGCTCTCACAGCACCAGAACTCAGGCTGCCAAGGGAGAGAAGCAAGGGATAGTCTTACCCAACTGTGACACCTAACAACCGTGACCAGCATGGCAAGATATCCATAAAGGTGCACTAATGGCACTCTCGTGTTGGTGCTAACCAAGCTCTCTGCTTTTTACTTAAGGCGTATTCAATAGGAGGTAACTCACGTCTGATACCAGAAACTTAGCCAACTATGAGAAGTTAATGATGCCATGGTTCTGAGAAGAGGACCCATTACCACCACATTTCTAGGCCAGACAGTTTCTAACTGCATTCTAAAATGTATCCTTATATTCACAGATAAGGTTACCTCTCACCCCTCATCAAAGAAACTTCTGTGAGTCCCACAGCATACGCCCTAATGTTCTTGCTCTTATAATCTTTCTACCCTCTCTTGAGTCTTACATTCTGGAGTCGTTTGGGCTCCACAACTCTACATTTTGATTGGCTGCACTTTTCTGTAGTGATCTCAGTTACAAAGAGAAGTTTCCTTGATGGAGGATAAGGACTACACTTTCATACAAAGCAGCATTGCACAGAATGAACAGGTTATATTTAGGGTTACATATGTATATACCTGTACACATATGTATGTAAATACAACTAATGAAAAAAAGAGGCCAGGAATTTGAAAGACAGCAAGGATGGGTGTACTGGATGTTTTGCAGGGTGGGAAGGAACTGGGGGAATGAAATGATTATATTACAATCTCAAAAATAAATAATAATTTTTCAAAAGCTAACATATTCAAAAAACACACATAATGACTTAGATATTTTAGGCAGTGTGCTAAGTGCTGCATTTACATGATCTCAAATAACCATAATTAAAGCTCTTTACAAGCAATATTTTTAAACAGCCTGTTTTACATGGAAGTGTAAGAGTATAACATAGCCGTAGCTTCCACAGCCAAGTGAGGATAGATTATACTTGCTGAATTCAGGGTCACTGTTGTGACCACTGTGCCATGCTGCTTTATTTACTTAATTTTTAATTTTTGTGCATGTATACGTGTTGTGTGCATGTGTGTCCATATTCATGTGGTGGCTGGTGGGGTGTCTCCCTGTATTGCTCCCCAGCATACTTTTTGAGGTGGTTGCTCAATGGACTTAGAACCCACCATTCAGCTGGATGGGCTGACTTTTGAGGTTCTAGGACCCTCCTGTTTCTGCCTCCCAGAGTTGGAATTACAGATAGTGTACACTGAAGCACTTGACAAATGTGTTATTATATATAAATTCATTGAATGGACAGAGAGACCTGTTTCTGTCCCTAGGATCCAATGGCTCCAACATTGCACTGGCCATGGTATAACAGCCATGATTCTCTACATTTCCAAGGTCTGGGTAGTGCTGCACCCATTTCATTAAAGTGTTTAATTCAGGTACAGTTTAATCACTAAACAGGCTAGATATTAATTTTACCGTAGGTAATGCATTTCCAATATGCAATCCTAGTAGCAAGATTTCACTCTAATTGTTGCTAATAGGAAAGATGTTAACCACTTGCTTTAGTGAGGGTAGCTGTCTACACAGTCACAGGAGTCCATGCCTAAGCAGCAGAAATGAATATTTCCCTCCTTCAGGAGCAGCTCAGTTATAGAGAAAGGAAGCTTTTCCATCACAATAATTAACTACTTCCTTATGTAGACTAGGTTTTTAATTGATTTTGCACATGGCTAGTCTCTTTCACTTCTTTAAAAATACCTTTAGACTTAGATAAGTGGAGCCAGAAATACAGCTTAAAGGCAGAGCACATGCTGAGTATGCCAGAAAAAAGTTTATGATTTCCATATGATAACTTCTTAAAACCCATTTTCCTCAAAGATTCTTCTTACTGCATTATGTTAGCATGTGAATTCATGTTGACAGGACTAGTCATCCTGCGTGATAACTGTAGTGGTCACCCCAGAGTTACCCCAGCAGGATTTTCCTTTGTGGTTTCCAAGTAAACCGTTGGTAAACAAACACTAGATTGCTATTTGGGACTTTATAATGTTACCCAGAACTGTGTGATACAACCTTGAGATGAACCAGGCTCAACGCAATGTGGGTAAAGTTGCTTTTGCTATAAGAAACACACAATACCCTTCCCATGTGATCCAACAAGTAGGGAATCCACCTTTTTCAGCCACCCCTCAGAACCACGGTTCTTTCTGCTGAGTCTTCCAATAAATGGCATCCTGTGTCCTCTCAAACACTTGGTCTGAGTTATTTCGAAATAGTTACAGATTGTAACTAAAACCAAAAAAGACACATATTTAATAGGACAGAAATTCAGGAATGGTATGGTGAAGGCACTTCTTGGTATATCACTGAGTACTCATCAGGAGGCTCGGGAGAGGAATTTACTTCTGAGCTTGTTCAGATGGGAGAATTCAATCCCCTTTGTTTCCAAAACTGAGGGCCCTGTTCATTCCTCATAGGCAACTAGCTAAGGGCCAAGTTCAGCTGCTAGAGGGTGGTCTGCTTTCCTGACACAAAGCATTCTCCCTCTTCAAAGCCTTGGCCTCAAGAAGATTCTCTTTGCACTGAACTCTCCATAGACTGATCTCTGTTCCCCACGTCTGGCAGCTGGAGGTGACTGTTGATAAACAGCCAGATGATTAGTCAGGCTTCTCAAGGTTACCCTGCCCCTCCACCTGCAATGTCACATAATCACAGATGGGCTCCATCACCATAACCACAGGTTCTTCAAACACCGTAGAAGGCTTAAAATTTCAATCTAAGTTTGCCACTCACTAGTGGCATGGCTTGGTCAAATGATTTGATGCTATAGGCATGCAGTTTATTCCTAAAAATATCTCTGATGAAATCAAGTAATTGGTACACTCAGGTATTCTGTGTCTCAATTCCTGAACCATAGGAACAGTGAAATCACAAGTGCATTACAAAGATTTAGGGAAGTTTGTTAAGAGACATAAGCAAACAAATGCCCCATATCCAATTCATTGATAAATTCTGTGAACTCTACCTTCAAATTTAAAATGGAAAATTCTAAAGAGTTCTGAACTTCAAAGTCCAATGATAGGGTCCCAGAGAGATGGATCAGAGGTTAAGAGATCTTGCTTCTTTTAAAGAGAACCAGAGTTCCCAGGACTAACATCAGGAAACTTCTCTCTCTGGAACTCCAGGTCAGGGTATCTGATACCCTCTTTTGGCTTTTAAGGATATCTGCATACATGCCCCAACCCCTAGGTAGTAGAATCTTAGCACATTATTGCTTCTAACATCATCCAACATGATGTAATTTCTAACCTGACTATTGAAATAGTCTCCTACATGTGTAAGACTTCTCTGTTTTTTTTCCCTATTTCCTTCTGTCTCAAAACACCAGGCAAAGCAAGCCCACTAGCAAATTCCATTCACACTCAGAAATTCAGACACCTAACAAAAACAACTCTGAAGTCCTGAAGATCTGTTTCCTCTCCTTCCTCACATGTGAAACACACAGGGTTCTCACATTTCCTCCAACGTGTGGCACTCATGTGGATGCCTTGACATTCATGTTTGAGCCTGGAAGACTTTTTTATCCCCTAAATCTTCAAATAGCTTCATTCAGAGAGGGCTCCCTCTACACGCTGTCTAAAAATGCCCAGCTCTCTCCCATCATAGTTCTTTGATTTTGTGCATCACAATTAAACATGATTTACATATCATCTGTCTAGCTTATTGTTTTGTTTTGCTTCCCCCCCCCAGGACATAAACTCCGAGAGGGTGGGTGTGCAGTTCTTATTTTTTTATTTTTTAAGTTTTGTTTATTGATGTCTGCCAGCACATGGAAGAGTACCTAGCATATGGTAGGCATTCATTAAATAGTTGCTGAATTATGCAAAGAAAAATAAATCAGCTCATATTCCTGATATCTACTTGCGAGAAGGAATTATTAGAAAAGATTGAAGAAGGAGCCATGCCTCATGTAGGTGGGGACTGGCGTTTGTTTGGCACTCAACAACACAAGTAGTTTGAAATTAATAATATGCTAAGTAGTGGGTGGAACTGTGCCAACTCTTGGGTTCTTTTAACAAACAAGAGTAAACCTTGGCATGGAATATTCTAAACCACAGATAACTGGAAACATTCAAATTAGGCACCGAATCAGAACACTAATTAAAACTTACATTTAAAAGCTAATTGGGTTGTGTTCACTTGCACAAATTATTTCAATAGGAAATTAGTTTCTTTCTTTTTTAATTAAAAAGAATAAAGCAATGCTGACAGAGGGTCTCTTTTTGTTACTTTGAAATTACTATTGAGATGCAACCCTTAAAGAGAACCCCTAAGGGCACCCTGGAGTGTGTTTAGCATCTGCAATGACTAAGATGGGAGTGTCCCACTTAACTTTAAGTTGAAACTGAGGTCCAGCTCAGCACAGGTCACAGGAAGTTTTTACCACAAACTCCTAAGGGGATAACATTATAGAGCCATTCTCACAGGGACATACTCATTCAAGAGTCACGTGTCTATAAAGTTATAGTCCCAGAAGAGGGCCTGGGACAAAACAAGACACACAGACCAATGGAAAGAACCATTGTGATGGTTCTTAGTGATGTAACGAAGAAGATGTAACGAAGAAAGTATGGCCAACTAATTTTTGACACAAGTATCAACAATATACAAAGAGGGAAATGTTCTTTGTTTAGCAAGTTGGTAAGTGTACTCTCTCCTGCCACTGCTTCAGCCCCCAAATAACACATGAGATACTATATTAATTATAGAGCTATTGGTCCTTATTGGCTAGCTCTGTCTTAATTACTGACCCATTTCTATAAATCTAGGTATTTCTACATGGTCTTATCTTACCGGAGAAAAGGTCCGGGGCCTATTACTCCATTGCAACCTACATTGCATCTCCCTGTGCCTATATTTCCCAGAATCCTCTTCGTCTCCTAGACCCACCTATCTTGCTTTCCTATTAGCCAACAGTGCTCCATTCATCAACCAATAAGAGAAACATATTTACAGACTGACATCTCCCATCAGCAAGTGCAGTAGGAGATCCATCTATCAACATGCAAAAACATAAAATTAAATACTTATTTTACATCAAAACTAAAAATGAATTGAAGACCAGAAAATGCAAAGGTCCTGGAAAAAAATACCCCTTGCTTCTGTTCTTGGCAATGAGTTTTATGGTATCACACTGACTGCTCAAAAAAACAAAAGCAAAGATAAATGAAGGGTGATGTGTTAAAACCAAGTTGCTTGAACACAGAAAAGATAACTTTTGAATATATCTTTAGTAAGAGTTACCAACCCAAAATGCACAAGGAACTTAAACACTCAATAACAAGGGAACAAATAATTAAAATCCAAATAGGGAGCTGGATGACATTTCTCCAAGGAAGACATAAAAGGGATCGATGATTATGTACAAAAGGTGCTCAAAGTCAGTAATTATCAAGATAATTAAAGTCAAGACCATAATAGGACATTATCCCCTACCTACCATAGGACAGTCCTGTGCAAAGGAAAGAACTCATCAGCAAGGATATAGATAAAGGGAGCCCCGATAGTTTTGGCTAGGACTTCAGTTAGTATGGCTATTATGGGAGACAATAAAAACAGCACTGGCATAGGGCCCAGCAATCGTGTTCAGATCAACAAAGGAAGTGGAACATCCACTTGTAGGGGACCCCACATTAGCACATTTCCGGAACCACTATTTGTAATGGGCACACACCCGAACCAACTTAAGTGTCCCTTAATGGAGAGGTGGATAAAATTTGTATGGATAAAGTACTGTTGAGTTTTTGAAATGAGATCTTGCCACCTGAGACAACATATGTAACTCTGGAGTTGACCCGTGTTGAATGAAATAAGGCAGATACAGGAAAAAACATATTGCCTGATATCACACGCGTGTAGGATGTAAAATAAAAATGTAGAATGTTTCTACAGAAAGAATCCAGCTGTGTATGGAGAGCAGGATCTGGGGGAGAATTGGGCCATCTAGATCAAAGCACAGAAGTCACAGCAAGGAGGGTTAGTAAGTCGGGGACCTTATGTCCAGTCCAGACTGAGGGTGCTGTTAAGTAACATGAACTGAGAATTTACTAAGCAGCAGCCTTTGAGTGATCTTTCCACAAGGAGCAGGGAGCAACCGTGTAAGAAGAGGGCATGCTGATCTTTTGCTTTGGAAATAATCCTTATCTGGAGAAGTACACTCAATGAGCTGTGTGTTTATGTGCTGTAAGCATGCACATACTAACAGAAAGTATGTCAGGTGCTGAAGTCCTAGTTATTACAGGCAAGACTGCCAATTCAGAGTTCACGTTTTGTAAAAGAAAATGCACACATCATTTTTTTTTAAAGGTTTGACAATATCCTAAAGTATTATGTCATAAAATAACCACTGAACAGCTGTCTGGACAAAAATGTTTGTAGTTACTTCCCACATTATCACAAGGCAGTGTAATAATTCTGCCATTCAAAATAACATAAATCCACTCAGAGCAAAGCAGGCATAAGCAGAAAGTGCCACTGTCAAGCATCATGCACTTTGGAACTGATACTCTTCTCTATGGATGTCACGTGGCTCTAAGTGAATGGATAGTTATGTGTCTCGTGGAGTGGAAATCTCTGAATATCCTTGTATGGGCATGGAAGGTGGGATTAATGCACTTCTTGGCATCTGGACTCTGCCATGTGAAGAAAAGATAAACAACCTGGACTAAAGACAAGGAGCTGATATGTGAGAAGTCTTGCAATGGAAGGAGACAAATACTTTTTCTTTCTTTTGAACAAAGGGACTCACTCATTAGTCTACAGTAGTTGTGCCATTAAATTCTGAATTGCTTTGAGATTACATACAAAGGAAACAGACTTTTGGAAACTACCACACCTAACTGAATGCCAGCCGTTTGCAATGAAGACTCCAGGTTTACATATTTACATATTTACTTGACTTTAACATGAAATTTTATCTACGATACCCTTGTACATAGTTCATGGAGTTCTTATTACTGTCACATCAAAACAAAATGATCTTAAGTGATATGTATGATCATATTTATGTGTCCTGACTCTACAAAGACAAAGCTTCCTTTGGAGGGTGGATAGGAAAAATTGTTTGTTTATTTATTTTACTTTTAGCTAACATTCTCATGCATACTGACTTTGAAGTAGCCCAGCATGTACCATTACATTTCAAAAACAGCATGGGGCCTCCATGTCTAAAGTGCTGCTGCTCATGTAGAAAAAAAATCAGAGATAGTTGTTTACTTATTCTTGTAGTTGCAAGGGAAATAACTATAAGAATGCTAAAGATACTAGGAGTGGCTCCCTTGCGGAGAGAAACTGGGCATGGGAAAGAGCATGGGGATGTAATTCTCACTGTAGTATCATTTTCAACTTTCCTATGTTTAAACCCAAAATGCACGATCTATTGAAAAGAATAAGAAAAGTAGATAATTTCTGAAAACCGTATCATTAGCCCAGTTTGGAGAGCCACAGACTGCATAATAATCTCCCTTTGCTGTTTTTGTAATAAACACAGAATTTAGACAGTGGCAATTTATCAATTATTTTAATCAGATGGAAGAAAATCAACTCGAACTTAATCATGAGAGATTTCTTCTGCTGCGTCTTGAGAACTTCAGCCTTCATTCTGCCCCCATCCTGGAGCCGGCACTGTACCATGTCCAGACTCTGTTGTGTCTGGTTTCAGCCTAAAAACAACACTGTTGATCCCAGCAGGAGGCTGCACATTCTCCGGTTCCCCAGCTCCAGAGATCTTCAGCAGCCTGTTATTTCACTGTTCCTTCAGGGCCACTGACTCGAGTCCAGTAACTGGTGCTACAGCTCTGGTCTCAAGTGGCGACATCTCTGTCACTAGCCTAAATTTTCTACCTATACATTGCAAATTCCATTCCCTCCAGCACCACTTTGGACACATGCCTGTTTTTCTGTGAGTATGTATGTGTTTGGGGTACACACACACACACATGTGTGCAAGTAGAAGCCATGTCTTTCCTTAAGACATTCCCCAAGAAGGCTGGATCACTTTAATTTTGAAGATACGTGATTCTTATTTGATATAATTAGCATAGAAATGAATATTTAATCGTGGCTATGAGTTGTATGGCAGTTTCCTCTGAATTGGAACATTCCCTCCAGGAAGAGGGTTTGGCTCCCGAGTCTAGAGAAGTAAGCAAAACATCAGGCATCTGCGAGAACGGAAATTTGAAAGATTCTCCAGGGCCCTACCCAGCAGAATAAAAGGGAGTAAACAACTGCTGAGAGAGGAGACACTCGTCAACCTAACAACAAAAGAAAAGATTCTTGGACAGTGGATCTGCCTGCAAGCTGTTTAGAGAGATTCAGGGGTGCAGCTTTTGTGTTGGGGTGGGGTGATGCTGTTTTGGGGTAGACTGCTCGGTGATGCTGTGTTGGGGTGCGGAGGGCCCCTCAGTGATGGCTGTATTGGGGTGGGCTCCTTGGTGATTATTGTGTTGGGGTGGGCTTCTCAGTGATGCTGTAATGGGGTGGAAAGTTCGGTGATGGCAGTGCTTTTGAGTCATCCTGTTTCTTTTGACCCTCTACCCACACTGTTAGCGACCATAATAAAACCCATTGGTTCAGCAAGTTGGACATTAGTGCATTCTCACTTTGGTAGATAGTAGATTCCCTTTGAGGAATGAATGATTGTGTGTAGAGGGAAGGTTGTATTTCTCCATGAAAACTCTGTGGCTTTCCAAACTGGGCTAATTATAAGGTTTTCAGAAATTATCTGCTTTTCTTATTCTTTTGAATAGACAATGCATTTTGGGTTTAAAATAGGAAAGACAAAAATGATACTACAGTGAGAATTACATCCCCATCCTCTTTCCCATGCCCAGTTTCTCTCCACAAAGGAACCACTCCTAGTATTTTTTGCATTGTTACAGTTATTTTACTTGAAACTACAAGAATAAGTAAACAACTATCTCTGATTTTTTTTTTTTCTACATGAGCAGCAGCACTTTAGACATGGAGGCCGCATGCTGTTTTTGAAATGTAATGGTACATTTTGGGCTACTTCAAAGTCGGTATGCATGGGAATGCTGACTAAAATTAAAATAAACAAACAACTTTTCCTATCCATCCTCCACTGATAAGACTTTATTTTTAAGAAAGCTTTATCTTTGAAGAGTCAAGCCACAATAAATATGAGCATACATATCACCTAAGATCATTTTGTTTTGATGTGATAGTAATAAAAACTCCAAATTTGCTTTGTGAAAATAAGTGTACTCTAAATGGAAAAAAAAAAAAACAAGCCAATTATGACTTGTGTACTTCTATAATCCTTGCACTCAGGAGGCTGAGGCAGGTGAATAATGAATTCTAGGCCATTCTACTCTATTTAGTCTTGACTCTGTCAAAACAAAACAGAAGCCAGTGAAAAGAAACAAGTAAAATATAGAAAAAAGAAAGAAGCCTGCAATTACATTTTGCATCTCAAGTTCAATACCAACTTACACATTTAAGGACTATGTATTTGTTTTTATGTGCTATTTGTTTTTTCTACTTAGCTCCATGTTATAAAAAATATGAATCATTTTGGGCCTGTGTCTGTGTATGCAGGTGTGAGATGTGTATGTTGGTGGTCACGAGTGTATATGAGCATGTGTGTGCATGTGTGTGTGCGTGTGTGTGTGTGTGTGTGTGTGTGTGTGTGTGTGTGTGTGTGTGTGTGTGAAGGTCAGAGGTGAACCTCAGGTATCATTTTTGGGAGCTATCTATCTTCCTTCTGAAGACAGTTTCACACGGGGACCTGTGTCACACTGGTTAGGGTCCTATGGCTGACCAGTGAGCCCCGGAGATGCTCTTGTCTCCACCTCCCCATGTCACCTTCCATTTGTCCTTCCCGCCAAGATCTCCCTGTACCCATATTACATATTCTAGTTTTGTGATATCCACATAATACACATCTATATAGAAACTGAAGTTAAAACCTGTGTGGGAGAGGAAAGTATGCAATGTTCATCCTTCTGGTTCTGCTTTCTTTTAAAACAATAATTTCTTTTTCTACCAAATTTTCTACAGATTACAAAATTTCATTTTTTTTCTCTTAAATTACCTTTGCTTTCCTTGAGAGTTATTGTAATTACCTTTCAATTTTGTGATGTGTTACAGACGTTTGACTTATTCTAAATTTAGTCAGTATATTTTTCATATTCTTTTAAGAAAGGGTATCATCCTTTCGAGGGAAGGAGGTACGTTAGTCAGCTTTCCCTGACTGAAACAGATGCATGCATTAATATAATTTATTCATGAAGGACAAAGGTTTGGTTTTTGGATCATAGCTTTAGAGGCTCCAGTGCCTTTGTACAGCCAGTACATAATTGGCTGAGAGTGTGCAGGAGAAAATTCATTTTATATTCTTAAGGAGTTATTTTATTTTTAATTATGTGTCTGTGTCTGTGCGGGGGTATGTGCCTGTGAGTGCAGGTGTGTGAGAGCAGATCCCCTGGAGCTGGGATTACATACGCTTGTGGGCTTGGAGCTTTGCAAGAATAGGTCACCGGGCCAGTTCATAGCAAGTCAGGGAGTGATAGAAAGGGAGAGAAGCAGGCAGGTTGATCTCACAATCCCCTTCATGGGTGCACCCCCCAGTGATCAAAAGACTTGCAACCCCTTAGAGTTTCTGTCATCTCCTAGTGTGCTGCACTGAGAAGTAAGCTTCAGCACGTGTGCTCTTTGAAGAACACTCAAGCATAAAGCACACCAGACAAGTAGTTACACTGTAGACTCAGCCCACTGCCTCGTTCACAGACTCTATGCTCAGGGTCACTGATTTCTTTCTTTCTTCCTTTCTTTCTTCCTTCCTTCCTTCCTTCCTTCCTTCCTTCCTTTCTTTCTTTCTTTCTTTTTTTTTAAGAAGGATGAATGTACATATTTCTCAGACTTTGAGGGTTAATGCTCTTGCTTAAAATAAATCAGAAGTGACTACTCATTTTAATATACTTTTCATTTAAATGTATAAGACTATGTAAAATTTGCACACTGTATTCTAATCTGAAGTCTCCAGGCAACAGCACAGATCCTAAATGTTGCTGATACTTGGTCAGTTTATCTCCTTAATGAATACTTGTATCCAGTTCCATTGCTGAATTGAAATTATGTTTATTTAAAGTTTTGCATTTTAAGTCTTCATTTGAATAAAAAAACATGCATAGATAGGAGTAGGAGATTAAACAGAAACAGAGCTTGGACAACAGTTAAATGGGGGTGCTTGACAGGATGATACACAGTGCTGCTTCTGGCACATGTGGTCTGGGCCGTGTTCACTAACACATAGCATATATGTATATATTCAGCAGTATCATCTGCTTCATTGATCTCTCCTTTGCTGTCTCATTGTAAATCTGGACTTCCCCATGAAGGAAGTAATTTTGAGATTTCTGCATACAGAAGCAGTAATGGAGAAATGGCACTGTGGGGCTGGAGAGATGGCTCAAACATTGAGAGTGTGAGTTTTTCTTTCAGAGTTCAGTTCCTAGTGCCTACACCAGCACTAGGTAGCTTATAACTGTGTGTCACTGCAGGTCTCAGTGATACGATGCCCTCGTCAGGTATCTGTGGCACCACATACAAAGATGGTATAAACGCACACAGATGCACTCATATACACATGAATGAAAAAATGAAACAAATCTTTTGAAATATGATATGTTTGCTCCATTTCTCAAGTGATTCCAGTCATGCATATCTGATATCTGCCTGTCACCCACTTTTCTCAACCTCTCACAGTGGTGGGCTCTGCACCAATCCTCTGTGGTTCTAAAAAATGGTAACAAGGGTTCCTAAAACTGGAAGTTTAGCTGAACCAGCCATAGGAAACCGAAACTCTACTGGACGTGTGGTGGTGAGATATGGGTGATCTTCCAGAAGATACCAAATTTCATGTGTCCTCTAGCTATACTTGAAGGCCATGAAATGTTGGAGAGTTAGGGCCACAGAATTGGGGACTGATGGCCAATTATCTGATAAAATGATTCTTAAACCCTCCTCCAACAAATGAACTGTTATTATCACAACAAAAAAATAAAATCAAGAAAGAAAAGCAGAAAGAATAAAGGATGTTGGTCAAAGCTTGGGGCTGTATGAGATGCAAAGATGCAATGCTTAATTCTATTTCACCCTTGAAAGAGTCAAATTAAACTACTGATGTATTCAATATGTATTTGTCAAGTAACATAGGAATTAGCTTCCATTTTTTCAGATGGAGCCTGGAAGATCAGAAAACTGAAGTAAATTTTTATGATCAAAAAAGTATGATATGCCCTAGCTGGGAAAATCAGTTGTTTTGGCATAAAATTATGATGTCAACCAGAGCTTGGGTGTGATGTCATTCAGAAGAGAAAGAACCAGTTGAGTCTAACTTTAATGCATGGAGACAATTAAGTGACTTCTTGAGATC
Organism: Cricetiscus sungorus; assembly: GCA_030556225.1. Classification (NCBI taxonomy): domain Eukaryota; kingdom Metazoa; phylum Chordata; class Mammalia; order Rodentia; family Cricetidae; genus Cricetiscus; species Cricetiscus sungorus. Next base: position 45,062,810 of record JANBXA010000735.1, on the reverse strand, counting down.
ATTATTAAGTCATTGCTAGGAATCTCAAAGAAGAGATAGGACTGATGGTCTCCACTTGTGAATCTCTAGTTTGGAAGTGACTGCTAATCGTGATCATGAAAGCAAAGTTAGATGGAGGATGCTATTCTATCCTAATCAACACTATCTACCTTCAGTCACATAGTCATTAGTAAGTGCATTATTAACATTGTATACCCAATAAGTAAACCATTAGCATCTAAAACATGGATAAGTAATGGAAAAACCAAGATAGCCACCAATCACTATCTTTCCCATTCTAGGAGTTGGCTTCATTGATTTGTTTTTGTTTTTTGTTTTTAACCTCCCAGACTTTGCTACAATGTTCTCCAAATGTAGGGAGATATCCACATACTGTTTCTTTTTGTAGTGAGGAGTTTTTCAAGTATTTGCTTTCTAAGCCCCCAACTTTTCAAGGAAGCACCGTTTTCATTTATTATCCTCAGTCCCAACCTTTCAAAAGAATCAAGGAGTCGATGAAAATTTCACCTCATTTTTTTCTCCGTCTGTGCCAGGCAGAAGTGAGGCTGGTGAGATAGATGTTGGCTGTTGAAATGTAAAAACATGTATCAACAAGCAGCCTGTGAATGCTGCCAGGTCTCTCTGTTTATTCAATTCCTCTCACACTAAATGTCACACGTGTTCCCAACTTGTTCTGACACTTGGAAAGTTTCAAAATCCCTTTCTCAATGGGTCAGTGACAAAGTTTGCCTGCGCAGCGATTTTTCTCTTTGTATTTGACTCATTTCATTTTTGTTGTTAAACTTTAATCAAAAACTCATAACAAGGTAAGACTGAAGGGGGAGTCTAGCAAATGCAAGCATGGCAAACACAGACCCAAACATGGCAAAAAACCTTTTGGCGCCATGTGTTGCTATGTTCAGAGAAAGCACAACTAATGGCTAGAGTGCAGAACCAATTGCCAAAATGCCAGGCTCTAAATTTACTAATCTGAGACATAATCTCCTTTAAGAATGTATTTTACCTTACAAGTGTGAGTGTTTTGTCTGCACGTGTGTGTCACATAGGCAAGGAATGCCTGAAGAGGTAAGAACAGGGCGTCAGATTCTCTGTGACTAGAGTTACAGACAACTGCGAGCCACCATGTGGATGATGGGAACTAAATCTGGATCCTCTGAAGAACCAAGTATTTTAACCACTGAACCATTTCTCCATGACATAAATCTTGAATGCTAGAAATTTGGCATGGCTTCTTAATCTTTCTAAATGGCTTAGAAACATTATCTGGATAACTAATGATAAATATGATAAGTATATGTACAGATAATTGATTTTTAACAATAACCATGGTAAGTATCATTACAATTAGTGTACAAATGGTAACATTAATAATCAGAGAGGCTATGCAATTTTCTATGACCATACAACTAGTAGAGACTTGAATTAGGATTTTGACTTACATATGTTGCTTTCCAAATCTTGTTTTCTTAGTCTCACAGTCTTTTACCTTTTATATTGATGCTAGATGTTTCACAATATGCAAGTGGTTGTTAATAAAGATGTGAAGAATGGCCGAATAGAATAATAGAATCAATGACTAACACAACATTGCTTTGTTTTCTCAGTGTCTCAGTGCCTCTGTTTGCTGGAGTCTACTGGCATCCATTTTTCTTGTTTTATAGTATCACAGTACCTTTCAAGGGTTTTCAAAGGTATCAACTAATTTGTGTTAGCAGTTTGCTGAGCATCAACCCCTGTAAGAAAGGAAACAATAGGAGCCACACTATTGTAAAGTCCGGGTCATCAACAGCACCCTGGGAAATGTACATACACTGTGACTATTTTGATGAGGAAAGTGATACACAAGAGTGCCCCCCCCCAGTTTCAGATGACTAAACTCAAGCAAGATTTATCAATTTTTGACATCCTGTCAAGAGTTGTTGACATAGTAACAGATTGTTAACTCTCAAGATGAGGTAGTATTTGTGTAATCTGTTCTTTGTTGGTCGAGAATGAATCTTATACATCCATGCAAAAGTAAAGGCTCTAAACTGTTGAACAAAAGGATTTTATTGAAATGTTCAAGTCGGAACATTTTCGTTCTGGTGTGATAAAATTTTGGTGTAGCAAATACAACACAAACGAACTTCTTCAGACAAAGAAGTGAAGTGTAGCTTGTTCTAGGAACTGCATTAATTGTATGTAAATGAGATAGAAAACCAAACAAGCAGTAAAACAAGAAGAGTCTCCAATAGTGTCAAGTCTTTTGATGAGCAAAGAGGAAAGGTAACACTGGGCTTAGGGAGTAATGGCTTATTTCTTAACAACCCACAAAGAACTGTGAATCTCAACAGCTTACAAAACAAACAGAAGTGGGAGACAAAGAATCCAGGAAGAGAGCCAGGAGCTGGTCTGTAATTTTCCAGTGCTTAAAGTCCCAGTTCAGAAAATGCTATTTTGGAAGCCCAAAAGCAGCTTCCTGGCAAGGCCTCTGCTCTGAGATCTCCTTGCCAAATTACTCCATGTTGCCTTTTGTTTCCAAGCAGGGGTTTTAAAAAGCCTAGTAATTGAATCAGTAAAACACCTCCTCCTGGATGTGGTCAGGTCCATGTGGCTCTTAGGGCCTCTTGAAAGACTTTCATTGCTGAGTATGATATAATTCGGTAGTGCTTCTAAGACAACTACCCCCAGTTCCAGGGAATAGTGAGTTTTATTTTTCCAAAAGAATGAAATTGATTACCAGAACACCAAAGGGCAAACACCTAGAATAACAGAACTTGATATGATTAGTAGCTATGTTATTAAGTATGGGAGTGAAGCTGAGTTACCCTGCAGGCAGTGAAGCGCGTGAGGTGTAATGTTCCTTTATCCATCTAGCAGATAATTGGCTTAGCTACTGTTGGTGTATTGTATGAAGGGATCAACCCTTAACAGTGATGACTCGTCTTTATGGTATCCAAGAGAGACATAGGGTTTGCTAACTTCAGGTCTATTCTCTTCATACTTGTACAAAGAATAGCATCTTTATCCATAATAGACAGAAACTGGAAACAACCTAGATGTCCCTTAACCAAAGAATGGATAAAGAAAATGGGGGTACATTTACACAATGGAGTATTAATCAGCTGTTAAAACAATGACATCATGAAATTTGCAGGCAAATTGATGGAAACAGAAAAAAAAATTCATCCTCAGCGAGGCAACCCAGACCCAGTATGTATTCACTTACAAGTTGTTATTAGCTGTAAAGTAAAAGATAATTATGCTACAATCAACAGATTCAAAGAGGCTACGTAACACATGGATCTCTTGGAAAAGGCAAATAGAATAGATTTTGCAGTGGGTGAACTGGGAGAAGTTGGGGTTGTGAACAGGAGGAATCAGGTGGGGAGGATGAGGGAGAAAATACTAGGAGAAACTACTGGAATTTGGGGGGCATTTCTGGGAGAGGTGGAAACTTAGTGCCATGAAAACTCCATGCAATCTACTCAAGTAAATCCATCAAAGACTTAGTTATGGGGGACACAGCTCCTGAACCAGCTGTCTTCTGTAATCTGACAAGGCCTCAAGTGATGGATTTGGGACACCAAACCAGCCAAAAAACATTCTACCTAGAGTTTATCCTGCCTGCAGAGTGTTTTAGGACCAGATCCTAACAGAATCATTATCAAAAAACAAAAAACAAAAAACAAAAAACAAAAAAAAAAAACAGAGAAACTTCAGCTAGCAACCAACTGGAGTAGATGCAGAGTCCCACAGTCAAACAGTAGGCAGAGCTCAGGGAGTTCTGTGGATAATACGGAGGGAACATTGGAGGAACCGTAAGTGTCAGGGACACCACAGACACATAGCCCACAGAATCAGCTGACCAAGACTCATGGGGGCTTGCCGAGATCAGAAAGCAGGTAGAGGTCCTCTGCATGTATGTGTTATGGCTGAGTAGCTTGGCGTTCTTGTGGGACCCTTTTCCTCATACTGGGTCAACTCCTCCAGCCCTGATGTGATGGTATGTGCCTGGTCTTATTGTGGCTTGTTATTCTGTGTTTTGTTGACATATCCCTGGGAGGTCTGACCTTTTCTGAAAGAAGACAGAGGGGGTGGGTCTGGGGAAGTGAGGAGGTAAGGAGATAGGCTGGGGGGAGAAGAGAGAGGGGAAACTGAGGTCGGGATTACTATATGAGAGAAGACTGAAAAGACCTGATTTTTAAAAAGAATTCAGGCTTCAACACTTCTAGAAGTGATGATATACTTTGGGATAAAATTAAAATATTCTCAATGAAACAGGTACCTTTTCTCAGTGATTGCCATCTGATTTATTCAGGGCGGCACCTGATCCAATGATGGCACAAGAAAGGGGAAGTTAACAGTGTTAGGAAGTTTATGGAAATGTTTTCCTTACTCAAAAGGGACACTGAATTATTTTTTTCTGTGTGGTAACATGAAACATGACACTAACTGTGGGTGTTTTATAGCAACGAGGTGAACTAGACTATGGCCATGTCAACACACCAAGGATGACAGATCAGAAACATGGAGGAAAAGACTCCTAAATTACTAATGACAAAAAGAAAACTCCGGACTACTCCAATAAAGAACATTCTATTGTGTGAGATTACTAATTTCTCATTGTCATTTCAAACAAGTTCAATGAGAAGTTTTGCTCACTTATGACCCAAAACATCTCACAGTGGAGGGAGATGGTAGAATAAACAAATGTGTGCAATAAACAATTGGAGGTTTGTACAGAGGTTGGACTTAAACCCAAAGGGATAAGGGAATAAGCTGAGCCTCATAAGAGATAAGTGAACTGGGCATACAGAAGTCTACACAGAAGGCAGCAACCAAGTGGTTATCCAGGCCAACAAGCATAAAGGCTTCTCAGAATTCTAAGAAGACAAATATATATATATATATATATGTTCAAATATAAAATAATGGAGACAGGAGAAGACAGGAGGTAGGCATCATTGTAAAAAAGAATATATTATACCTCATACTCTAGTAATTCTGAACCTTGTCACCAGGAGGGAAGGAATAGGATTAATAAGTTATGTTAATTAGAGAAGAGATATCTAAGAATTGAGCCTTCTTTGAGTTAGGGATCAGTTTGTGGTAAATAACAATTATTCTAAGAAAAGTGAGTTAGGGACCAGGTTTTGTTACATAAAGATTATTCAGGGTAGATGAGCAGAAGACAGGTGAGGGCAGAAAACAATGAAAACAATGAATGAATTATAGCTGTCGACAAGAATGTGGTGTCTGAGTCTTGAGGTAACCTGTAAGCCAAGGAAACAGGAGAGAAACCACAAACCAAGACACAGTTATGGGAAGCAATATTCAGGACGCACAACTAAGGTACCTCTGTTTTCTTTATTGGGCTCCTTAGTGGAGTAGTAGATGTAACCTTTTTTAAAAAAATATTGATTTAAATATTGACATAGTCAAGGGAAAGATATGAAATTCAGTTTGGGATATCTTCATCCAAATTTTAGTCATATTTCATAGCTATATAAATATCTAAATAATAAGTTCTCTTGAAATTATTATTTTTACTTTAAAACAAAAAGCCAAAGACATTTTAAAAACATGCCTCTCAAAAATGATGATTCTTTTAAGTGAAGACTTTTTTTTGAACTGAAAACCTAGGTAGTAGACTTTATTTTTGTCACTTGAGACTGATTTAGCTTGTGAGAAGAAAAGCTAATGATTTATGTAAAGGTGGGGCTGGGCTTTGCTTTGTTTTTCTCTTCACACTCCAGAGTTGGAATTATGGAGTGATCTACAAACTCCACCTGTGCAGTAGAAACTGCTCTGGGCTCACCCAATCAAACTACTCTGTCTGTGTCCTACAGCTCCTGCTGTTAGAAGTGGCTTTCACTACTGGCTTCTTGCTGGGAAATGAAGTAAAAATAACTAAAACTACTTCAACTTGATTACCTACCCACCATTTCTCCTCCTCTCTCCCCTCTCTCCTCCCCTCTCTCCCCTCTCCCCTGTCCACTCTCTCCTCTCCTCTCTCCTCTCTCTCCCCTGCCTTCTCTCCCCTCTCCCCTCTCCCCTCTCTTCTCTCCTCTCTCCCCTCCCCTCTCTCCCCTGTCTCCCCTCTCCCCTCTCTCCTCTCTCCCCTCTTCCCTCTCCCCTCCCCTCTCTCCCCTGTCTCCCCTCTCCCCTCTCTCCTCTCTCCCCTCTTCCCTCTCCCCTCCCCTCTCTCCTCTCTCCTCTCTCCCCTCTCCTCTCTCTCCTCTCCCCTCTTTCCTCTCTCTTCTCTCCTCTCTCCCCTCTCCCCTCTCTCCTCTCCCCTCCCCTCTCTCCTCTGTGCCCTCTCCCCTCTGCCCTCCCCTCTCTCCTCTTTCCCTCTCTCCTCTTCCCTCTCCTCTCTCCTCTCTCCCCTCTCTCCTCTCTCCACTCTTTCCTCTCTCCTCTCTCTCCTCTCTCCCTTCTTTCCTCTCTCCCCTCTCTCCTCTCTCCTCTCTCCTCTCTTCCTTGTCTCCTCTCCATCTGCATTCTAGATCCTGTTGAGCTTTGAAAATCTGGAGAAACCTATGATTGGAATCTGTCTCTTCTAAAATATATGTATTGGAAATTTAGTTCCCAACTAGTCAGTGTTAGGAGGCCATCCTAAAGCTCTTGATTGGGGATTTTATTAAACAGAGATTCAGGGGTGGCTTCTCCTTTTCCCATTCTTCTCCATCATGAAGAACAGCATCCTCTGTCCTCCATGATGCAGACTCCATGATCTTGGGAATGAATGGACACTGACCTTGTCAGGCACCAACTTGCCTACACTGAAATCTTGGAATTGGGCTCCAGAACTGTGAGAAATGAACTTCTGCTGTGTCTCTATCAACAGGTCTAAAGAATCACAAATCAGCAACAACAGCTTAAGACAGGGAATTATTGAGCTGTAAGATACAGCAGGGTGGGAAAGGTCAACCCATGTCTTGGTGACTACAGTTATCAGTTATCCATCAGATACTCCCACCCTCTCAGGCCTCTCTACATCTGGCCATCTACTGAATACTAATTATTGCTTTTGCTCACATTTCATTATTGCCAACTCTGAACTAGACCACAGGGACTATTTTCTTTTTAAATTGGAAGTAGATTCTCTCATCTTAACCAGAGTTTCCTCCTAACTCCTCCCCACCTGTCCTCCCGCCAGATCCACTCCCTCTCTGACTCCCTTCATTAAAGAGAGAGCCTATAAGAGATAACAAATATGACAAAAATTAAAATAGATACAGCAAGTAATACAAAAGTCCTCATATGGAGATTAGACAAGGCTAGCTAGTAAGATGAGAAGAGTTCTAAGAGCAGGCAAAAGTAGGGACTTATTTTCCGAATTGCTTAATTTGATGGAATGGACTGATTTCACTGTCTGAGTACACTGCTATTTAGTTAAATAATAGTGTCTGTGACAAAACTTAGGATGTCTTGGTTTCTAAGACACGGGTACTAAAAAGTACAGACAGTACAGATGAAGTCAACAAAGAAAATTATCCTATACTTACTCTCTTGCAATTCATGGCTTAAGAGTAAAACTCAGAGAGCCATCTTGGTATTTTAACCACATACAAAAAGAGAGATGTACTAAATGACCTGAAATATCTGCTTCAGAAGTTTTTCCAAACAGCTGGAGACTGTTCAGCTCTTACAGGGATCAGAGCTTAATTCTCAGCTCAACCGTCCATAACTCCTGCTCCTCACCATGCCCTCTCAAGCCTCTGCAGGCATCTGTACAAATGTGTTTATACACAGGCACAGACACACGACACATACACATACATGCCAATGAAAGGAAAGTAAATCTTCTCTTTTAAAGCTCTTCAAGGAAATATCTTTGGAGAGTCTTACAAGTACATGATAACAATGCTTAATTATTTACTGCAGAACTAATGATATCATCTGTCATAACTTATAATACTTTAGGTCATCCCAAATGGCAACCTCATTTAGCTTTGGGGTACGAACTACAAAGTTCTCAATTTGTTTTCTTTTCAGTGTGTCCTCTAAATTAAGAAAAAGTATCTCCTCTCCAGTACACCAATATATGACTAACTTGCTAAGTACTGAGGAAAAACATCTATTTGTCTGTCGGTCTATCTATCTATCTATCTATCTATCTATCTATCTATCTATCAGTCAATCAATCATATATCTATCTATCCAGCTGTACATTTTGGAAGTAGAATTGGAAGAGACCTGACTTGAAGATGGGATGTCATGGGAAAGATTTTAATCTCAATAATTTAATCAGATAGATAATTATCACCAGAGAAACCATTTAAGTTGTTAAAATCCCTTTTTGGGCTAGTATATGGTACTTAAAGTCTCATTTGTCCAAATCCTATGACTCTATGAATATCAAATCATAAATTGGTATCTAGAAGATGTGAGTGGTTTTAAACATACTGCAGTTTTGTTTGTCAATTTGTTGTTGTTGTTGTTGTTGTTAGCTAGAGCCAGCCAGGATAATTGGAAAACTAGGCTTAACAATGCTGGTTTTCAAGGCCTTCACTCATAACCCTAGTGTATAGTACGATATGGAAAATTCACGACTATGGGAAAACTAGATGACTGTTTACATCTTGGCATAAGTACTGGAGATGGACGAGGAAGTATAGTTTCTCACCAGCCTTGGTCCAGGTTTCAACACTTGAATTTGAGTTCAGTATGTATCTACAAAAGCATACATTTCCACAACTTTTCTCTTACATAAAAGTAAAGTACAGGGATTTTTAGACAAAATAATGGGAGCAATGAACACATTCAAGTGAATCTCTGTGTCTGGTTTTTGCATTGATTTGTGGTTTATTTTCAGACATACTTAATAGCAGTAATTAGACTTAAACGACATTATAAAATTAATTTGAAAAATATATGGTGTTTGAAAATGTCTTTTTATTAAAGTAACCACATAAAACCTTTGTCCCATAAACCAGAAATAAATTTGGAGAAAAAAAAGCAACTGTCCCTATGTAATGATGACTTCACTTGGAAACAGTGCTAATGGATTTTTACAGAATGTGGTCTTACAAAAAGCCACTGTTTTTTTTTTTTTCTCCGTGTTAGCTAAGGTGAAGAAGGGACATTGTTCAAGTGAGTTACTCATTGAACAGGAACTACTTGGTGTGTAATTTTTTTTTTTTTTCTTTGAGAACAGCAGGGTGAGTTGCGATTCCAGCAGGTCAATATTAGCTGACAGCCAGGCATATCTCTCCCTTTCAAAAGAGTGGAGTGATATTTTATTATTTATTACATTGTAAAGGTAAAAAGGTAAATTACTGGCAGTGTAATGATTCTTGAAAGCAGAAAATGGAGGTTTTAAAAGCGCCTATTGATTCTGTATTATGTGTGCTCTGTAGCACTGTGATATCTCCCTCAAGAGCTGGTGCATCAAACCACAGAGAGCATTTACCTTCACTGTGGATCCATCTGGACACCTTTATCACTATTTAAGACTGACAGAATGGGAGCATGCAGTTAGATTTTGCGATTTACTTTAATATCTGGCCTTGTCCGTCTACTTGCATTTGACATGTGGAGTTACAGGCAAAAGTGAAGAGTGCAAAGTGTTTGTCAGCCCTTGCCATCTCTGTCCCTACCATAAAGCCTTCCTGCAGCCCGTATGCTGAGATGGTGGCCTCTGAGCTCCTTTAGGGCAAGGGGCATCTTGTTTTATCGCTACTAGTTCAGCGGTGTCTCGATGTCGTTACATAAATGAACAAATTAGTGATTCTTTGTAAATGTCGGTTTCTAACAGATATTTTCCTATCAGAAGGGAGCTGATGGAGGGAACAATGGTTAACCTTGAGGGTAACTCATAAAGGGAGACCCCTCCAAGAGCCAGAAACACATATAGTTGACAAGGGGATGAAAGGGCCACATCTACTGCAAACCACAGTGAGAAAAATATTCATGCTATTATAGTTTGTTTATACTAACTTGAGAAATTATTCCCAAAAATCAAAATAAGGAAAATGACAGGGTGATTGTTTAAAATTTATATGGAGGGGACAGGAAAATTGGTAAAACATGAGGACTTTATTGAAAATCTCAAACAGCCACATAAAACGTTGGGTTTACCCGTAAACCTGTAATCCCAGAGGCAATGGGAAACCAGATATAGTAGATTTCCTGGGGCCTTCTGGCCAGCCAGTGCAGCTGAATTAGACATTCAACTTGGACCCAATTTGATCTCTCCCTCCCTCCCTCCCTCCCTCCCTCCCTCCCTCCCTCCCTCCCTCCCTCCCTCCCTCCCTCCCTCCCTCCCTCCCTCCCTCCCTCCCTCCCTCCCTCCCTCCTCTCTCTCTCTCTCTCTCTCTCTCTCTCTCTCTCTCTCTCTCTCTCTCTCTCTCTCTCTCACCCACACAAGATTTTGCATCATCTCATATGACACATACCATGTCAAACTCACAGGTCTTTTAATACCATGTGGTACCTGGAAAATCCTTTGTAGCAGTTGTCACACTTTGCTTAATTCATTCTGATTTTCCTACCTGGTCTAAAACACAAGCTACACCCGTTTCTTTCCTAGTCCTGGTTCCTGATGGCTGCCTCTGACTTGCACATACCCTCCTTATTCTCCAGTGCTGCCTTGACTGCCTGGCGCCTGGTTGGTCTCCTGAAGTTGCCCAAGCCCTTTAACTCCTATTCTTCTGGGCCAGCAGCTCTCTTCTGCCCCCTTCTGTCACAAGTCTGAGTTGGCACATTTGGCCCAGACAATTAAGTCATTCACACAATATGAATTTATTGAATGTCTACACATCAGTTTGCTGTTTATCAGTAAATAAACACCCAAACAGCAATATTTGGCCTGATAAGAGCTTCAAAACATAGGTTCATCTCAAGACTTCTCTACTTTCAAAGGAGAAACTTTTAGCTTTTTCCATCAAGTATCTAAAGCAACACTTGCATCAAGACTTGGAGCTGTAAACACATCCACATAAACTTAGATTCAAGCCAGCTCCTTTGGAGCACTTCTGGAGGACTTGATATGTTCTGTCTGTAACATGTTGAATGTAAAAAAACATACAATTGACCTATAGCTGTGGGGTCCACTACACCCTGGGATTCAATCAACTACAGATTACAAGTACTAATATAAAAATGTCTATACTGAACAGCCAAAGTGGTTTTTTTTTAGTCTCAGTCTCCAAAAATTAACTATAACAACTCTTCACATCATATAAAGTATCTGTCACAATCAAAAGAGAACTGAAGTGCACAGGAGGGTGCATGAGGTCCTACTAACATACTACATTATGAACATACTACATTTCACATCATCAACTTGAGCATGCATAGATCTGGTACCTTGTAGGGAGAAACATCTCAAGCAAACCCACAGCAGATCCTAAGGCATGGCCATCCAAATTTGTTATTTCCATTTGGAGATGTTTTTAAAATGTCAGCTTCTCTAGAACAGCATATGAGAAAGAATTTACAGTTTGTGGGATCTCCTGGAGAAGCATTCCTTGGTAAATACTCAAACGGAGGCCACAGAGAAGGGTAAGAAGCTAGCAAGACACGTCTCTGATAACATTCATCCTTGACCTCATCACGTGGAGCCTCTGAGTTATAACTGATACCCTGGAGATTTCCCCACGCCCAGGCATGTGGCCAGGCAGCAATCAGTTAGGAGTCAGCGCTAAATCTGGGGACTGATGTAGCAGGCAACTAGCTGTGACCCCAGTGGTGCCTTTACAGGGCCACACTTGTGAGGACAACAGGGTCATCAATAAGTGAAACTATTCACAGAATGAAACACATTTCTGTGATTTTATAGATCCACACTTTGTAAAAGAAGTGTATCTGGCTTTCAGGCGCTGAGGAGGAATTAGCACAGAAAAGGCAAAATGGTACAGGACTATCATTTGCCATCATATATGCACGCTGTTTGGCAAGAAGATAGTTGGGGCAAGGAGATGAGAAGAATTTTAGAAAAGATAGGCAGAGAAGCACCTGAAAGAGACGTCATGGGGGGGGACTGGAAGGATAGGATGTTCTAGGCATTCTCTGGCATGATAAGGCCGTATAGAAATACATAGATTAGTAGTTATGGGGTAATAAATATGCTAGAGCTAGCCAGTAAGAAGCCCTAGCCATTGGCTAACAATTTTACAATTAATATAGCACTCATGTGTTTATTTGGGGTTGAAGCGGCCATGGGAGCAGGTGGGATAAGAAAACTACAGCAACAATGGGTTACTTATCAACAACTAACCCTTCTCACAGCTTTGGAAGCCCAAAGTCTGAATCTGAAGTATTCAGGCAATGTTCTCTCCCAGGGTCAAGGGGTTCTCTCCCAGTTACTGGTGGCTCCCAGTACCTTAGGCTTAGGTTGCATCAGTACAGTATATGCCCCCATCTTCCCAGAGCATTCCCTACCATTGGGAGTATGCTCTGGGATAATGTTCTTGTACGCGCTAAAGATTTATCCCTCATACTGGCTTAATACAATGCTGATTGGCCAGTAGCCAGGCAGGAAGCATAGGCAACATGGCCAGGCTAGGAGAATTCTGGGAAGAGGAAAGCAGAGATGCAGTCGACAGCCAGGCACAGAGGAAGGAAGATGGGAATGGCTTACTGAGAAAAGGTACCAGGCCATGTGGCTAAACACAGATAAGAATCATGGGCTAATTTAAATTGTGAGAGTTTATTAGTAATACAACTGAGCAATAGACCGAATGGTTTATAACTAATATAAGCCTCTGTGTGTTTATTTGGGACTGAATGGCTGCAGGACCAGGCAGAACACAAAACCCACCGATGGGGGTATCATTTTGACTCTTATGAAGCCTCTGATGTAGGACCACCATCACCATCCAGAATGATCTCGTGTCAAAACCGTTTCTCATTTCTATCTTCAAGTAAGGTCATAATTCAGTTTCTTGGGGTTAGAAAGAGGACACATGTGATTGGGAGTCACCAGTTGTACTGGTTTGGTCAGCAACGTCATGGTGAAAGAGTGGGTTTCCCTTACAGAACATGGTGCACCGCATAGGAAAAGCCATGACAGGAGCTCAAGGCAGGAACCCAAAGGCATGAACCGAAGCAGAAACCATGGAGGCAGGCAGCTAACTGGCTTGCTCTTCCTCCCTTGCTCAACCACCTTTATAACGTTGCCCAAGGCACCTAGGGTGTGCCTGCAGCAAGAAGAGCTCTCCCTCAGTAGTAACCAATAAGGAAATGCTTCACAGACATGGACACAGCCCAACCCGACATAGGCGATTCCTAAATTGACATTTCCCATTTCCTCTTCCCAAATATGTCTAGGTTCGGGTCAAATGAACAGGAAATATAAGCAGCTCACTATACCAGCCAACACTTCGTTAGGAGCCAAATTGCTTCCTACCTATTCCAAACAGAAAGGACACTGGTTTTTAATTTTCTATCGTTTTAATTATTTTGTCAAGAGTGACTTCCTAGGCATTAGCCCAGATAGGCTCCTTTTCACATTGGAAAGTAAAAACATTCAAATTCCCCCAAATCAAAGCTTCCCATCTGTTCCCTATTACAGACTGTCCCATTCTATGTTATTTCCTGTTAAAATGTCTTCAAGAGGTTCATATGTCATTTCTAGGTCAACTCAATTCAGTCAAAAGGGAAGTAACTCCTACCTTCCCCTTGGGTCTGAGACATCCTCTACACATCCTACACCCACCCTTCTGCTGGAGAAGCACCATAGTAACTGCAAGTCAATTTCTTTTCACAGGGATACTTGGTGGTCATGGTGGAGTTCATTGTAAGACTATGCCCTCATATTTCAATATCTGGTGAGACAACCTTTGGAACAGCAGTGGATAAACACAGAGGACAAGGGAAGGCTACTGCAGACACACAGATTTAGAGGGCTTGGAAAATGAAGGTTGTGTTAGTGTGGAGCAAAGAAAGACTCCGGGATGACCAAGAGGAGGCACTGACTTCAGTGTTAAATACACACGTGGATTCCAGAGAAGCAGCTGCTCAGCCGAGTGAAAAACCTCATTAACTTGATGGTTGTTGGGTTTGGTCTTCATTTATTTAAACCACGGGACATTGCTTTTGTCAAAGGGGCCCTAGCTTCATTCTTTGGAACGTACCCCAAATATTCTACACAAAACACACCTTAAATATGACTCTAGATGCCATCTTTATTTAGTGTCGAGTGTATTTTAAACAATTACATTTTCCCTGCTTTACCTGTCCATGGTTTGTGAGTCTTTAGTTTCTGCTTGCTTTAAAAGGATGACACTTTAAAACCTCCTCACTTGCCTTCATTTCCCCTCTCTGTAGTTTCTCAAGTTGTCCCTCAGAAATGGGCAGTCCGTCTGTCTGTCACTGATATTCTTCTCTATTTCTTCCATCCAAGAGTTGAGAGGAAGAGAAATGGGTTTCATGATTTTTTTTTAATCGTAACAGTGAGAAAGGCTACTCTCTCAATGACAGGACTGTGTTTCTGGGAGCTTATAAACATGACGTTGATTTACAACTTCATCTGCAGTCACTGTGACCTTTCATAGCACTCCACTTGTCACAGTGCAGTTTAGGAGAGGAGTGACTCACTCAGGCAGCACAACCACTCGTCAGTTAGATGAGTCCTTGATATTCCATTCTAACTTTTAATAAGCCTTTTCAAAAAATCACATTTTATCCTTCACAGACATCTGTATTTCAATTCAAGCACCAAACCTGAGATTATTTAACATGCATCCATCTTAATAATGCATATTAAGAAAGAGTTTCAAGGTAAGCAAACAGTCTGTTTAGTGGAGTCCCAGTTTGAGCGCTTCAGGAAACACCACGGAGTGTCCCTGCTTAACTTCCTTTCGGTGGTGCTCAGGAAGAAGCTGGAAGGACTTCACCCAGCAATTTCCTAAGAGTCTGTTCAGTGAAGGGCCAAGCATCCTACAGTCCCATGCAGGAGGAAGCACTCTGCGTCTTAGATTAGACCTTGAAAATGAAGTGAGTAGCAAGTCATATGTAGACTTCTGACGTTTCTGTGAATCTTGATCCCTTCAAGGGGAGGGGTGATATCAGGATGTAGTATTGAAGCAAAAAATATGATTCTTCAAAATGGTGATGGTTTGACATTTTTTTTAAAGTTAACTGAGGCAAAGTGATGATACTATCACACACATTTTTTTAGAACTGAAGAATATACAATTTTTATTATATTATTATGCCATTCACACTTGTAAATCCCTAAAAAAAATTATGAGTTTGTCTCTGTGAGGCCCATTGAGAGAAAAGATGAAAAGCAGCATGGAGATGGTGCCATGGGCTCAACAGTGGGTGAAGATGGGATGATAATCTCCTAAGTAATTCTTGCTTCTCTATTGCTGGTGTTCTAAATTTATGCTTAGGAAAGTCTTGGCAGTCTAGAACTTCTGAACAGAAATAATCTGGCCCCCATGTTCCATTGCTTGAAATTCATATTGCATAAAGGCATTTTTTTAAAAACCTACATGCTTCCTAAATATTCACAGTCCCACAATTATATTTGTCTGGAAATCTCCACTGAGTAGACACAACCACAAAATCTGTCACCCATCTTGCAACCCTGACTGAATTTAGCTTCCTATTAAATAATAGAAATTAAAGAAAAAGGAAGCATTTAAAAATTGTGAATTAGCCTATACTCATAAATAGAAGAAATACTTTCTCTTCTGGGCAAGATGGCTGACAAGAAGCTGCCTGTGTGGGAGACAGTGAGCAAGAAGGGTCAGAATAAGAAAAGAAAAATAGCATCTATTCTACAGAGGGCTGGGGGGAGGGGAAGGGGGAGGAGGAAGAGGGAGGAGAGGGAAGGGGGGACAGATGGAGGAGGAGGGAGGAGGAGGGGAGAGGAGAAGGAGGAAGAGGGAGGAGAGGGAAGGGGAGTAAGGAGGAGGAGGGTGGGGAGGAGTGGGAGGAGGAGGGGAAGGAGGGGGAGGAGGAGGGAGAGGAGGAGGAAGAGGGAGGAGAGGGAAGGGAGGACAGAAGGAGGAGGAGGAAGAGGGAGGAGACGGAAGGGGAGGAGGAGGGGAAGGAGGAGGGGGAGAAGGAGGAAGAGGGAGGAGGGGGAAGGGGGGAACAGAAGGAGGAGGAGGATGGGGAGGAGGAGAAGGAGGGAGGGGAGGAGAGAGAGGCAGCTTTTGAAATTCACAAACATGGCACAGGCTACCTGACCATTGTAGAGAAAAAGACAGGTGACCCAAGCAGAATACAAGGCGAACATCTCCAGCTGAGAGGGATGGGTGGGGTAGGGGGCACTCCAGGCAGCCTTGCTCAAACAGAACTGGTAGTGTCACCTTCAGGATGAGTCCACAACCCATAGGAGCCCCCAGCCAGCTGCAGGTTTGGTAAGACAATGATGCCTTTGTTGGATGAGTTATCAGTACCCCCCCCCACTTAATATGCCTTGAGGCACAGAGGGCCAGGGCCATCTTAAAGACGAAGCTATTTGTCTGAAGTTGATTTAGCCCAGGGGAGGGTTGAGTGGAGCTGAAAGCAGGTGATAGCCAATAGCCAGGAAGCCTCTTGCCACAGTAACAGGGCAAGAGATGACTTGAGGATGTGCAAAAAATAGAAACACACAACAGCCATTTTCCAGAGTGCTTTGAAGTTCAGCTACAAAGGAGCCGGGCCAGCTGCCCTCTCCAAGGTGCACTGCTCTTGCTCCCCAAACGTGTGCTCATCTAGCTCCCCCAAGATTGCTGGTCTAACTGCCCCCCACTATGTGCACTCGTCTAGCTGATCCGCCCGCCGTTGATGTTCTGGTCCCGCTCTCCTCAAGTGTGCTAGTTTAACTCTCTGAAGCTCTATTTGTTTAGGTCCTCAGCCCTGTTAGCCTACATCCCCGTCCAGCTAAACTGAAAGTTTATAACAGAACATGATTAACAGCCAAGCTTGCCTAGGGACCTGCAGACATGACAGGGCCATGCACCTACAACAGTGTAAAATATAGGGATGAGCTCAGACAGGGCCATGGTTAATAAATGGACAAACAAGGGAGGCAGTAGGAAAGATAAGACTTGGACGACATGTAAAATTGTGTCCTCCTGCTTACTCAGCCAAAGGGAGGGAGCAGCTTGAATTTGGCTTATAAAATCTTCCCTGCCCTTCTCTTTCCCCTAACTCCCTCTACCCTCCTTCCATGCTCCCAATTTGGAGGGGAGAGGTGAGCATGAGGAAGCAGGAAGATTGAGACAGGGAAAGAATAGAAGAGAACAAGAAAGAGATAACATAATAGAGGGAGCCATTAAAAGTTTAAAGAGAAATCTGGCACTAGGGAAATGTCCAGAGATCTACAAGGATGATCACAACTAACAATCTAAGCAATAGTGGAGAAGCTACCTTAAATGCCCTTCCCTGATAATGAGATTGATAACTACCTTATATGCCATCCTAGAGCCTTCACCTTGTAGCTGATGGAAGCAGAAGCAGACACCCACTGCTAAACACTGAGCCACACTCCTGGAATCCAGTTACAGAGAGAGAGAGAGAGGTGTGATGAGCAACGGGTCAAGACCAGGCTGGAAAAACCCACAGAAACTGCTGACCTGAACAAGGGGGAGCTCATGCAACCCAGTCTGATAGCTGGGAAACCAGCATAGGACCGAACCAGACCCACTGAATGTGGGTGTTAGTTAGGAGGACTGGGCAATCTATGGGGCCTCTAGTAATGCATCAGCATTTATTTCTAGTATACGAATGGGCTTTGAGAACCCATTCCACATAGAGGGATACTTTCTCATCCTAGACACATGGGGGAGGGCCTGGGCCCTGCCCCAAATGATATGACAGACTTTGAATACTCCCTATGGAAGGCCTCACCCTCCTTGCCGAGCAAAAAGGGGATGGGCTGGGATTGATGGGGATTATAGGGGAGGATGGGAGGGTGAGGGAACTGGGATTGACATGGAAAACAACCTTGTTTCAAATTTAAATGAAAAAAGGGAAAAAAAAACTTCTTTGCATTCAATAAACATACCTGCCATTCTGGGCTAATAGCTGGGTATGCAAAATCATGAAGTGCACTGCCTTGTTCTCAGTGTTAGGAGTGCCCAGTTCTGCTGTTGGGAAATGAGGCTCTGTGTTGCTCTCAGAGGCAGCTGTAGGTAGCAGAAAGGTGATATGTCGACAAGCTGAAAAGCGCAAGACCTGGGAGACCAGGCTCAGGCAGTGTAGAATATAGCGTGCAGGAAAATGCAAGCCCACCCTTGCTTGCCAGGAGCAGATATCATCACCTGCTTTATACCCACAATGCATTTGAGAAACACTTGCAGTGAGAACTTGCGCCATTCTAGAAGAATAAGCTGGTGAGTCTCAAGAGGGTAACAACACCCATCAAGCCCACGGATTGCAAAGCTACATGTGGCTGCAGAGGCCTCTGGTATGCAAAGAAGGGAAGATATCAATGAGGAGTCAGCTCTAAACCAAGAACTCTGGGAAAGCAGGGCAACACAACTCTTCAAAGATGGTAATGCCTTAAGTACCTTAAGTAGGTGCTGGACTCAAAGGTGCCAAATTAAGTCAAGTGTCAGATGACGAATTCCCAAATGTTTTCTGATAAAAATGATCAATGACTCAAAAGGGAATACTAACAAGCTCATGAATTCATCCCTGGGATTGACAGGAAAATCAGCAACACAGAGAAAGAACTCAGAGAACATTACACTATGATGAAAAGTCAGCAACAGGGAAGAAAATTTCAGCAAGGAAATTGAGATCTTGATTAAAAACAATAAAACAAATAGAAATGTTATAGGCGAAGCATTGATGAGCTACACCCTAAGCCAGTAGATGAGATCACTAGACGCAATTCAGCAGTACTAAGAAGTTTCCCACTAATAAAAAGCCCAAACCAGATGGATTCACTGTTGAGTTTGACCAAACCTTGATGGAAGGGAGGTGCCATCTACATGCCTCAAATGCTTCCACAAAATAGGAGAAGGAAGGTTATGGAATGTACTCTACAAGCCAGTATTACAACAACATTGACAACCCAAATGAATAAACAAAACAAGTGCAATCTCCCTGATGAACACATCTGTGAAAACTCTATAGAATTCTTGCGTATAATATCCATTTGTGGAGCATAGGTTTGGATGTGTGTGTGTGTTGTGTATACTGTGAGAGTAGAGAGGCGTTTATAAGGAGGAGGAAGAAGATAAGAGGGTCGTGGAAACCCGAGGAAAATGGAATACATGTGATGTGAGAACAGAAGGCAAGATTACTGGGGAGGAAGACCAGCAAGAAGGATGGGGGAGAGTAGCAGGGGAAAGGGATTAGAAAGAAGAAAGAATAATGATGCATATATATATATATATGAAAATATCATAATTAAACTTGTCATGTTGTATACTAACTTGAAAATAAGAATGAACAACAACAAAGAAGGAGAAATGAAGTAAATTCTAAGTAAATATGAATTATTTATGTTGAATAAATAGGCTTATGTAAATGTTACCTGTTTTGTTAGGCATATACAAAGTTTTAAATAGAGCGGTAATAACTGACAAAGATTCAAAGTCAGTCGAATTTTCAATAGACAATAATAGCAAACCTGTGTGCAAGGATCTCCTTCTCAGCCTGCTGAGAGAACATGGAGGTGTAAGGGGACCTGGACCTGTGCCAGTCTTACCAGTACAGACGGTGGGCCACCCGGATGCTTTGCAATGAGCGACGAAGCAGGAGTTCCACCAAGGGACTTTCAAGAGTCCACTCAAACTTGACAGCCTGCAGTGAGAGGCAAGGATCCTTTGCTTTTCATCGGTAAAACAAAAACAAGCAAAGAAACAAAACCCACAACAGACTACACAGGGACTACAGAGGCTTCAGACAAGGACATGGGAAAATAACAAGAGCTTTTCAATGAAATATTGACAATATGCTTGGTAGTTCATTCATTGCTGTACAATGGCACAGCAAACATTATACAGTTTGTCTTTGCATGGTCTTACTTCTCCTTATTTATGCTTTTGGAGTATAAGAAAATTAAAAAAAAAAAAAAGGCAAGTGGTTGGTAAAGTTCAACCTGGCATAAAAATACCATGATCAATGTCTGTGGCCCGTAAAATGGTATCATTAAGCAGTAGACAGTTCTATTCACTTGCAGATCAATTAACTCCCACTCATAACTGAGATGGAGTCCCCAACTGATGTGCCACTATTAACCTGCAGATACTGAAGCCTTGCTTAAAAATTCAAAGCTGATGGTGGCACCATAACCCATTCCTAAACCTTTCTTTTCTCTCCATCATGAACAGCTCATGGAGACTAACACTCAATTTAATCAAAGACACCGACAGCAATGGCAGTCCCTGATGTCCTTTGGGACCTCATTCAGAAATCCTACTGCCCTCTTCAGGGATTCAACTGTCCCCAGTCTGCACTTGGGTCTCATCTGCATATTTGAAAATGGAAATCAAGTTCTCTTCATAGAGATGTCCATTTCTGCTTTTTCAGTCTATTTGTCACACACACACACACACACACACACACACACACATCATACACACACATGTACACAGAGAAACAATATAGATAGATATATGATGGATGGATAAGAGAATTTAAGACAGGTTTTATTCAACAGTAGAGATAAAAAGAAAAAGTAGGACTGTTTATCCCACATCCACACCTGAAGGAACTCCTCAGTATGCTACACACATCAAGCATGGGAACATTTATAGATTCCTAAAGTGTTAAGAGTTGGATGAAACCAGCAAACTTACATCAGTCTCATGCTGGTGGAGTGTTTATAGAAAAACCTTGAGTGCCTTGTCAAACCTCATCCATAGACTCCTTTCTCTAATATGTCATAAGAGTGAGCATAATATGGCCACCAAGGCAGGATCTGGACCAGAATATTCTTCCAGGTCTGTCTAATTACTAGAAACCAGTAATTAGAACTCTCAGATTGATTTTTGCTTACAAACTTATTGCCATACTCTGCCTAATGATAGAATTTTCCTCTCATACTTACCATATGGCACACAGGGTATGTGACATAATTCCCAAAAATAATCAACAAGGGAGGACTTCCAGGTCTTAGGAAGTTTAAAAGCCAAGATGGAGCATGCATTTCTTAAAGTTAATTTCATAATAAATGTGGATTTCTTCCTAGGTTCTATTGTTTAGTCACAGTATGTATTTCTTTCCATTTTAAAATATTCCATCAATTTTATTTTAAATTATAATACAGAACTCCTTTCAATTTTTATTTGTGTGTTTGCTGTATTAGTTTTGAGTGCATCTCTTATGGATCTGGGTTTATTGGAATATGGCTCTCAGTGGGGTTCTTAGCACTGTGCGTACTGATTATGACTGACACACTCAAGTGAGTTCTTTCTATAGGTAACTTTGTAAAATGTCCTCTTTGAGATGAGTTAGATATGGCATGTTGCCCATACCTGAGGCATGAAATGAATAATGAACCCATGAGTTGGATCCATCTGTTTTCATTTGAGGGTGTTCTTTTTCAACAATAATATCCTGACAAATCAAGGAAAATCTTTACTATATGGATTATGTAAAGCAGCAACCAAACACAGCTATTTTCCAGCTAGATCTCTCCCTCAGGAGGTGCCAGACAATCCATACTGTGTTGTTCAAAGTAGTATTAGAGTTTACTAATAGAAGTTTCCCCACCAATCTTGGCATCTTCTATCAATGATCAATAGCTGAGCCAACTATCAGTTAAGGCAGATTTCAATCTGCCCAGTAAGGAAATATCTGAGTTTGAATATCTACCTGGGTGTGGTGATACATGATTGTAAATCTACTACTTGGGAGCCAGAGGCAGGAAGATCATGAGAAGTTCAAGGTCATCTTTTACCATATAGTGAGTTTCATGTCATCTTGGGCTTACTCTTGTCAGTGGTGATTGATCAGCTTGGAAACTGTTTGTCTTGCAGGTATAAACATCTGAGTTTGATTCCAAGAACCCATGTAGAAAAGGCAGGCATGGTGGCACACCTTGAAATCCCAGTGTCAGAAAGGTAGAAACAGGCAGTTCCCTGATAGTCACTGGCTGTTCATCTTAATCTACTTGATGAGCTCAAGGCTGGTGAATGACCTTGTCTCAAAATAAGAATGGTTCTTGATACATGAGAATAACACCCTGAGTTGTCTTCTAGTACACACACACACACACACACACACACAGAGAGAGAGAGAGACAGAGACACAGAGAGAGACCCAGAGAGAGAGAGAGAGAGAGAGAGAGAGAGAGAGAGAGAGAGAGAGAGAGAGAGAGAGAGAGAATAAAACCAAAAGCACAATGTTGGACTTCTTTCAGCGTACAATTGTATTGGAGCAAAACCTCCCTTCCACAGTGTCGATGCTTGCTAACCTGCTCATGTGAAAACCACATAACTTCAGTCTTAGCCTTCCACCATGTTCACACATGTCAGGGTTGCTCATAACTCCACTCACCTTTACATTGTTATCCTGAAATTTTCCAATGCTGTGATAGTTGATGTTGCTAAATCATGCTAATTGGCATCAGCATTGGGTGTTAAAAATTACTTTCTCAAGAGTAATAATCATCAATAAGACTCTCTATAGGAATGGCAAGAAACTCCTAAATGACAAGCTATTTAGTAAATAACTGTTTTCTACAAAATGCTTTCAGTTAGTGTTTCATTGATTTACATACTCAGTTATGAGATGACCCTCCCCCTAAACATTTCTATGTTTTCTTCAATACTAATACTGATTACTAAGTGAAATTACTTTGTGAAAATTTTCCTTTTGGGTAACTAACTTCTTGTTAGTATATCAATTTTGTATAGAAAATGTCTATAACAATCACGTGGACACATGGGATGTAATCAAACTCTTCCTTGGCCAAATTTCACTCTAACATTTCAGCGATTTTTGTGGGCTTACATGAACCTTTAGAGAATGATTTTTTTAGGACCCTGGGATCGCTTGATAACTCTTGGCTCTTACCTGAACTAGCTGTGGGAGATACTCGAGCAGTTCATCAGTCAAGAGGTTGTGTAATTGTTGAACAGCTGCTTCTCGAATGTCTTGGTCTGGAAAACTGACACACAGGTGATGTGACTATAGAGTTGGAGTTGACTGAAAGTAGTGAATTACACAAACACACACACACACACACACACACACACACACACACACACACACATCTAGGAAACATGAAGAATTCTACCCTTAGTACATAATGTCCTGTAATCATTTCCAAACCAATTAAGATAATCATCACTCCTTTCTTTTTATGTTCTACAATATAGAATCTATACTTTTACATGATCTGCAAGAGAACGTCCTATTGAGTAGACTTTTGATGTGGGTTAAGTCCCATACCTGTCATCACTCTTAGCTATAAAATATAGGTTATGACAGATTTAACTACTGAAAGGGCCTGAACATCTTTGTTTCTTATTTAGCCATGTATTTGTTCCAGAAATTATTACGTCATAGAGATCTAGTCATTTGTATGGTTAAAAATGTTACCTAATATTTCAAAGAGTTTTTGGCCAAATGGTAATGAAAACCAGTCATCAAAAGTACTTTATGATGAATGGACAAACGTAACTTAGTAAGGGTGACTCTTAGTGGGCTGGGAAACCTTTAAACCCTGTGGTAAGATTTAATACCCCTTAGACAGCTAGCCAGTACCAGTTTTTGAATTTAATTTGTGAAGGTGCTTAGCTTCTGAAATCAACTTCCCCCAAACAATTTTATTCTTATTGTGTTGCCATCATCTTGCATCACCCAAAGATTACACTCTATTATCTCAAGGTTTGTCTGGAAGTCACTTGCACACATTGCTTTGAAAGTTCTGACTAGCAGAGTGACATGCATATAGACTCAGCCAGATTTGGGAAGACTACTTAGTTTTAAAAGGAAAAGACTTCAAAAATATATCAGCAGGTATAATTTAACTTGAAGAGACACCTTATGACATTGAAAAATAAAGTAATGACTGATAAATGAAGAAAATACTGCATTCCTTTCGGAGGGAAGTAACAATATTTTACAGTCAGTCGGGGTGCTGAAGATCGGCTTCCTATGGTGTGGAAGTTAGAACACTTCACTCTTTACTGTAAAGTCTGCTTTTCTTTTTCTTTTTCTAGGATATTAGATTACTGAAGAGTGAAATGAACGTTATGCAACTAGAATCAAATAAAATAATAATAATAATAAAAAAAGGCGGGGGCATTATCCAGTAACCCCTAAATGCCCTTGAGAGCAGTTTGGAGCGGGAGCTATGTGTTTCTTCTGAATTTACAGTGGGTTCCAATTGCAGCTCTTACCTAGCTTCTACCTGTTCACTTGAAACAAAAATTCTGATAAACAAATCCACACCCAGCCCTGTTTTCTTTTCCCCTGCAAAGACTCTAACCATGAGCGGTGACAAGAAGTATGGTCAAGACACACCTAACAAAATATTTCTGAGGCCAGAGGATCTCGGTACACCACACGCAGACACAATGAAAATGCAAGGGTGTTAAGACTAGATTTTTCTGCCTAAGTTCAGTGGACTCTAATTTACTGTTCTCAATTACTAAGCCATTTGTCTAAAGCCTGTCACTGTCAAGGTGAGTTTGAGGGCAGTCGGAAGCCCCAGAGGGAATAATGATGAACGCTCATGGTGTCTTGAGTCAGTGTACTCACTCTTTCTTGTCTGCCTGTCTCTTCTGGTTGATATGGATGAAAATATAAAGCATATAAAAAGTATAAAACATTTTCAACAGAACAAAACTCTGGTGGACGCTACATATACTTCTTATTGCGCCTTCAGTTTCATACACTAGGTCTCAAATTTCATGGATATTTCCCCAGTGCCTCTGGAATTGTGGTGACTACTTAAGTGCTTGGCCATTATCTAAGCTAAACCTGTTATCTTTCTCCTTAGATCTGTCCACTTCTAGACTACACTCTTCTCCTCTTCTACAGTCATAATGCCTCCAAATTCCCAAGTCAGCTAGAGCAGCAGAACTGGTGGGCTCCAGGTTCAGTGAGAGACTATTCCAAGAGTAAACCAGAGGTGTGGGGGAGACACCTGGCATTGACCTCTGGCCTGCACACACAGGCTACTGTACCTGCTCATACCTGTTCACGTAAAGATGTACACACACACACACACACACACACACACACACACACACACACACACCAAGCCCCTAGTAACAATTTCTTTGATCTCGATGATACTGACTCATTTACTTCTGGTTACTTGGGGCTGGTTAATAAGGACTAAGAATTACAATTTTTGAAAATGTGCTGGAAGTCTTGCTCCAGATGCGTGTGACGACCCAGGATGTGTAAAGTCGTTGCCAGGAAGAAATTGTGGCTACCTGTTGTTGTTCAAGCAAGTGGCCCTGAATAGCCTGGGGTATCTTTATTTACAGTTTTAGTGGCTTGCACGAATGATTTTACAATCAGTTTTGCTTCCTCCATTTCTAAGAATGGTTACAATAATTATCAGTTTGTTCTTCTCTTTCCCCCTTTGTCCCCCAACTCTCCTACCAGTAGCCATTACCTTTTTATTCTTTCTTTCTTTCTTCCTTTCTTTCTTTCTCTTTCTTTCTTTCTTCCTTTATTTATTTAGTTATATCTCTACTGTTAGAAGCACAAGCAGTCTTGCAAGCTACAAAGGAACTTTTGTAACTAGGCATACCTAAGCGGTTACAGAGTCATGCAAAGCAAGAGACAATTTTGTCTCTATTAATATTTACATCAGGTAGGGTCTGGGTTCTCTGTACTACTCTATCCTCTCTGGGGATATACCAGATTTTCTCATTTATTCTGTAGGCAACATAAGCTGGAAACTTACTCTTAATAGTGGACACTGTTTAACCCTTGTCCTTATGTCTATCTCTCTTAACTTCCTGGGGCATCAGCACAATTATTGGAAATGAGGGATTCCTTCTCATTCTTCATTTGGTTTGTCTTCATTCCTTGTTCCTAGACTGCCCCCATTAACTCCTAATATCTTCTGTCTGGCAACGCTTCTTTACAACTCTTATGATTAAAATCGTTCTTTGCAGAACAGTTATGCAAATATGTAATATTAAACTTTATGACCTACTGTGCTTCATACAGTATGGCTAATACAATGAAAAAGAGGAAGAGTAAAATTCACACTTCAGGGTCATGGAAAGAATCACGCAGTGAACTGTCAACAGGTCTTTGCCAAGTGGGTCAGGGTCTCCATGGTCTTACCACAAGGAGAACCATTCATGCTGCTCTCAGACCTTGTTCCCAAAGAAGTCGCATGGATCTTGCAAAAACAAAAACAAAAAAACAAAACAAAACAAAAAAATGTCTTCCCTTTCCTCAGTGAGGGACACAATAAACCAAGGGTAATGTTTATTGCACTTTTTTTTTTCATTATTATCCCTAGGATTTAGCAGCATGCTCTCTGTATTGTAGGTGATTTATCAAAATGCATTGATGATGATGAAAACGGTGCTGGAAATCCTACTATAGAGACAGACTACTTCTCGCTGTGCACCGAGATAATTTAAATTGGTTGCAGCAGGTTTAATTTCACAAACATCACCTACATAAATTTCATACCTTTTTTCTCGTCTCTCAGTCAAAGGGGTAAAAAAAATAACAAAAAAAAAAAGTAAATCTGAAGATAATGGAAAGGGACATGTTCTAATGTCCTCAGGAACAAGAAAACAAAATCTATTCATGTTTGTATAGTGAAGCAGGAAGGGAAAATTACACATGCAGATGCTGGGAAGCATGTTTTGTATTTCGATGAAGAGGGATGTCTCATATTCATTACCTTTGCTTGGAGTTCATAAAAAAAAAATTGGAAGCAAAATTGGAACAAACCACATGATATCTTGGGATATGACTAAGAACTCGCTTGACATTCAAGCATATCCAAACATCGCTTGCATTTGCCTATTTTAGGAAGAGTGGGCCACCTTAGGAGATGTTTGTGGTGTTGGTGACATTCCTAAAACTAGGGTTCTTTTACATAGTGCTGGGAGTACAGGCCATGTATTAAAATGAAACAGACGAAAATGCTTTTAAGTCATGCTTGTTTTTGATGTAGTAATTTAACATTTGGGAATCAATCCTAAGGGTATAATAAGAAATGTACATGAAAACAAGTTTATGCAAAACATTGGAAATATTATATTTGTCTAAAACTAAATAGATTCAATAGAGTATAATCACCTGATGTATTATATATAGGCACCAAGCAAAACAATGGAGTTTTTAATGATCTGAAAGTGCTTTATAAAAAGTAGTATAAAACTGTTTTTTAGTAGACAAAGTTTACTAAAAGTGGTTTAAGAAATTTCCACATATACATATATTTGGATTATGCATGTTTTTTCTTTGTTACTGCTTTTAACACATGTACTTTTCTTTGAAAACATTTAGTATGTATGGCTCCATTATTTTTAATAAAAAGGTAGAAGATATTAAAATTATTCATTCATATACTTTAAGGGAAGTTGCACACACAACCTTGATTTTCTAACCTAGTCATAGTTTTCCAAACCTACTAAAAATAATACATTTTAAGGAATATTCATCCTGATAATTAATGAAAATATGTGAATAATTACATATTGATTACAAGATTTATTACAGGAGTGTAAAAAAACATCAAATATTGGGCTCTTTTAAGAAGGAATCTCATCGTGTATGCATGTGGGGAAATTAGCATTCTGTTTGTTAGTTAATTTGGAATAGTCTTCTGGCATAATAGGTCTCTGGACAATGAATGCTTGTTTTTCCATGGTCCCTGAAGCCAGCTGTGGATCAATCAACAAACATGCTCTGCAAATCCTGGCATTTCTTCCTTTCGATGTCTGAAATTATTTAAACTTTCTATAGGGATTTAGCTGCTGGCATTTCCTGATCAGTAGCCTGTTCCTCAATGAGGAGAGGGTTACCCGTATGGGGTCTGACTTTGACTTGATATTTACAGACCAAAATGTCATATGTAGCAGAAGAGACCTGCAACCTATTTGAAATTTTCCACAACCCAGGTTATACTGAATTTCTGAATGATTTGATTTATTGATACACATGCGTAATCCTTGCTGGTCTGGAGCTGGGAAGTCTCAAGTGATCACAACACCCCTGAGGCTGCCCATTGTTGCAGGAATGGACATGCATGCTTAAGGTGTGTGTGATTCTTCACAAACGCACTACTGGGAGACCCATCAGGCTGACACATCTCACTTATTTATTTATAAGAAGCATCCTTATAATTAATCAGAAAATGGATCCTCAGAATCTAATAGATGGAAATCTGCTTTGAAATATAAAGACCCAGATCTATGGCATGCCACTCTTTGCCTGGTGGTAAAGCACCTGGAACAAGAGGGCATTACGGAAGGAAGAGTTTATTTCAGCTGACAGAGAGAAAGCCCACAACGGTGGCTGAGGCGTGGTAACAGGACCGTGGCACGGTAAGCTGAAAGGTCACATCTGAACCTCACAGGGTGTTGGTGGCAAGAGGAGAATGCAAGGTGGGGTGCGTGGGGCTGCAGATGGTCCAG
Source organism: Cricetiscus sungorus (assembly GCA_030556225.1). Taxonomy (NCBI): domain Eukaryota; kingdom Metazoa; phylum Chordata; class Mammalia; order Rodentia; family Cricetidae; genus Cricetiscus; species Cricetiscus sungorus. The sequence continues at coordinate 45,034,350 of JANBXA010000735.1, read as the reverse complement.
GCCTGTGGTGACGCACTTCCTCTAGCCAGGCCACACCCCCTAAAGGCTCCACGCCTTCCCAAATAGTGTCACTAAATAAACTCAAGCTTTTAAACACCCAGGACCGCAGAGGACTTTGCTCACGTAAAGCACCACGGAAAGGGTCTGAAGAGGAAGTTAGAGCCGAACCATCACTCCACATGAGGAGGCAGTACATAATTGCCCTCTGAACTAAGCTACAGGGGTTTCTCTGGCACTTGCTGAAAGAGTAGAACATCAGCGAAACCCTGTGATGTGACTGCTAAGAAATGGCCTGAAAGTCAAACACGATGCTCTGCCCAGTGACACCACAGAGGAAACCGGAGAGGGACTAAGGCTTTCGAGGCTAATGGAAAGAGTTGAGCCACAACTCCAAGAGTGGCTGGAAACGCAAGGAATTCCGTACAATTGCATGATTTCAGGATGGACGCCTTCCAGAGTTTTTCTAACAAAACATCTAACCTCATTGTGCTAACAATGTAGAATGAATCCGATGGGCTTAAGGTTTAGCAGAAGGTTCCGGTGCAGTAACAATGGTCACACAAAGGGACCGAACAGGACCAGGTGGTGGCCAGAGCAGACCGGTACTCAAGACATGTTTGTGACTAAACTTCTCCAACTTTGAGTCTCGGGATACTTTACATTCTTAAAAATTATTGAAGATTTAAGGAAGCATTTTTAATGAATTATGTTTATCAATAGCTATAGTAGAAGTAAAATTGGGATATTTAAAATATTTACCAACTTATTTAAATTACATTAATATTCTTATTACCAGTTAGCACACACACTGCAGTTCTACCCAAAATAGTCATTTAAAAAAAAAATCAAAATTATTTATTCAGGAAAGTGATAATTGTTTTATATTTTGCGTGATACTCAAAGTCTGGCTAAGTGGAAGACAGCTGGGTCCTATTTTATTTATTACATAACACCCATTGCAATATTGGGAGTCCTTTAACTTGGGAAATGTGACTTCTCACTTCATGAGTCCGATAAAAGTCATTTTCAAATTATTACAAGAACAGTTTTGGCCTTGTGGCAGGTCTGCTGACATCGGCCCTCCCTTGGACAACCTCTGATGCGCAGGACAGCTTTGCCTATGTGATCTGTGATCGCCGTGGGTCCACAAGGAAAGCAGTCAGCACCTCTGGTTTGTTTCTCAAACAGCAGTACATGGCTTTGCTAATTTCCTGCGTTGCGGTGGGACATTAGTTTAATGGTGCAAAGATGTGTTGCATTTGCTTAATCCTGTGAAGCTGTGTTACTTGGCCTGTCTAAAATAACCCGATTGTTCTAATAAAGAGCTAAACCGCCAATAACTAGGCAGGAGAGGGACAGGCAGGGCTGCCAGGCAATGAGAATAAAGAGTAGAAAAATAAATAGTTGACGAAAGGAGGGAGGAGCGAGAAAAGGAGAATGAGGACACCAACCATGGAGAAGGAAGAAGAAAAAAAGATAAAGAAAACGAAGAAAGGTAAATAGCCCTGAGGCAAAATGTAGTTAAGGAGAAACTGGATAATTTAAGCTAGGAAAGCAGACTAGAAACTAGTCAAGCTAAGGCTGGGCATTCATAAGTAAAACAATGTATTCATTTGGGAGCTGGGTGGTGGCCCCCAAAGAGTAAAAATGAAACAAAACAAACAACAGTAGGAAAACTACGAAAACTACGGGTGGCTTTGAATCCAGCCACTACACTGACCTGGGAATAGCTCTCTCTCTCTCTCTCTCTCTCTCTCTCTCTCTCTCTCTCTCTCTCTCTCTCTCTCTCTCTCTCTCTCTCTCTCCCTCCCTCCCTCCCTCCCTCCCTCCCTCCCTCCCTCCCTCTCTCCCTCTCTCTCTTTCTCTTCCCCCCCCAAACCTCAGCAGCCTGTGTGACTGGGACTCACCCGGCCACCTGAAACAGAGCTCATGAACTCATGAAATGATTCTTCCATGGAAAATACATCTTTTAACTTTTTCCATTTGACTTTTATTTTGTAATTTCTATTTTTACTGTTATCCACATTCTTGTCTTTACCTTTCCCCTTCCTTTCCAGCTCATGATATGACACAGAGAAAATATTTTGCTCAAACTTTTAAAGCACTGTTTCAAAGCTGAATACAACACAACAGATATCAACCTTTGAAAGGAAAAGCAACTTCAAGTCAACCAAAAAAGCAAAGAAATCTGAGATCAAATTTAAGCGTAAGAGAAATGTCAAGCCTTCAGTGTACACAGCATGAATTCATGGAGAATGCCACAAGTCTATTCACAGTTAAAAGCTCCAGTGCCAGGCTAGAATTAGAAAATCGTCAGAAGGAAACAATGTTTTTCTAATAGGTTTTGAGTCTGATGACACACATGGCATCCGCTTGAAAGAGAAATGCCAATGTAAATATCTGTGTGCTCTGTTTCTAACAGGGAAAGCGATAAGATCTGGCAGACTTTTTTTTTTTTTTTAATATTATTCCAGGAAAAATGATGAATGGGGGGGTTCTTTAAGGTGATTGAGACCCTCTACATACTGAAGAACTAATGTTCCTTCAAGGCATTTTCCTGCGTTTATGGAATATCAGAACCCAGGACGACTTGGAGAGCAGGTGTAATCTCCTCATGCTGTCCGGGAAGACTTCAAGTCTCAGAGTTGCAGCAGCTTCCCTGAGTACATCTGTCAGCACCCCAAAACTCAGAGACCTTGAGTGGCCTCACTATGCTTCCGAGAAGGCCTTCCAATCATCGGTCTAGAAAATTAATGTGTCCACACATAAAATCAAATGACTAGCTTGGAGCTGTTATTTATTTATTAGACTTGCAGTGGAACAATGTTGACTTGCGATAGTATTTAATTTGAATGAGAAACATTCCCCATGGAATTGGTCCCCAGCTGCTCTCTCTCTCTCTCTCTCTCTCTCTCTCTCTCTCTCTCTCTCTCTCTCTCTCTCTCTCTCTCTCTCTCTGGTTCATGTGTATGGATGAAGATGAGGTCAGCCAACTTCCTGCTCCTGCCACCATATCATGCTTCCCTAGCCACGATGTACTCTCTATCCCATAAGCTAAAACAAACGTTTTTCACCTTGTTTGGTTATGGTAGTTTACCACAGCAACAGAAAAGTGACTAATACAAAGCGTTATAATTTATCTAACTGGACTGGGGCACTGGGCCAGCCGTGAACCAAAGGCAGGGATAACAAATCCCAGCCCAAAGAGACAAGAAAACTATACAAGGATACTGTCTAACAGTTTATGGGCAGTGGTTCTCAACTTCCTAATGCTTCGGCCCTTTAATACAGCTCCTCATGTTGTGGTGACGCCCCCCAACCATAAAATTACTTTGTGTTGCTGTTTCATAACTGTAATTTTTCCACTGTTATTAATCATAAATACCTGTGTTATTTTGATGGTCTTAGGTGACCCCTGTGAAAGTGTCATTCAGCCCCAAAGGGATCAGAACCAACAAATTGAGAACAGCTGGTCTACGGGCTTAAATACAAAGTTGGGAAATAACTAACTACATTGTCCTTGTGCAAAATGGATACATTGCAAACATTCTCAGCACAACATGATAAGTCAAACATATTAATTAGCTTAATTTAATCTATCTATAATATAAAACCATCAAAAGGGTCATAGGGAACTTCATGAACTTGTAGGGCTTTTATAGATTAACTAAGAAGGAAAATTTAAAGTACTAGAGAAGCAAGAATTTTTCTTCCTGTGCTCAGTGGTGTTTTTTCTAAATTCCATCGCTCTGCTTAAGGCCCGATTCCATTTACTGTGTCTCTAAGGCTGTTCTTTGTAATGTAATGATGCTATAAGCCCCTTCCTGGTTCCCTCTGATCACAGGGCTACTTGTCCCTTTCTGTCCCCTGGCCTTTCTTTGTGCTGCTCATACAAAGCTGCTCTGTCCCCTACTTTCTAAACATCTGTTTGTTTGGGTTTTAAAAGTCTCTTCTACTTCTGTGGCTTCCATTACTGTCTAAAGATCTTAAGGCTGTTATTCTTTGAGGTTTATTTTCTTTGCAAAGCCTCAGATCTCTGAACTGAACTACATACCAGGCAGGTCCTAGGATCTCATGTTAAGGCTTTATGCAGTAAGCAAAACCCTTCAACTTATGCTGCTCTAATCTGCTGTTCCTTCTATGGCTGCTGTCTTAGTCCACAATAGGATTTTCAAGCACTTAATCTAAGCTTGAATTCTTTATTGTCTCTTCTCTCTTTGTGGCTTTCTCCAGAAATGTCCCCCGAGTTCACTCCGTGGATCTCTATTGCTGCCAACACTAAGCCAAGGAGAATTTTGCTAAACCTGACATCCAGCTGCCATCTCCTATTTAAAATGGATTCTACACATAGTTGCTAGAATGATTCTGTTTTAATACGTCTGTTCACAAAATTTCAGTGACTGTTGTGGTAAGACGGTATTTCCTACCTGGACCATAAGGCCCCACATAAACTTCCTTAGGCCAAAGCTTTTAATTTTGTGTTCTGTGCAAACTCTATTAGGATAAATCATTATACTCCCCTCTGAACCCTCATAGCCCTGCACATGCACCATAATGGAAGAAATCTTTGCAACACTTTGAGTTAGGACTCAGGTGCACTGTGAACATTTCCTTGCTTTCTGTGGCATAATTTGCTCTCCCTCCTTTGGGCTCTTTGAGAACTCACTACTCACTTCAGTTGAAGTCTAACAGAACACTTCCTGTGGTGGCCTATAGTGCTAACCTTTCCTTGCAAACAGTGTGGCCTTCTTAGCAACAGTCACCCTGGCTTATTTTTCCTCTTTGATCAAGTGCATAGCACATATGTTTGCTTCACAACCCATAGCTTAATTAGGCATTTTAAAAAAAAAATTGGAAGTTTTAATTGTCTTCCTACTTACAATGCTAGCCAAGAGTGACTTCAATAGAAATTTACCTGTACAGTAAACAAGAGAGTGACTTGGTGCAGGTATTTTGGTGACGTCTCCTTCCAAGGGAATTGGTTTGGAAGCTAAGGTGTGGTTTATTTAATATTGCTTTTCTTCCTTAAAAAAAAAACAATGGTTTTACATTGTGTACCGGGAGCCAGATTCAGCCCCCTCTAAGACCTTTATTTCAGTTTTCTGTTGTAGTTCTCTGAATTTCCTTTAAAAAATAAATCCGGTCTTTAAAAATGACTCTTCATTGCTTCTGTAACTTATTTGCTGTTATCCACTGATCAGGGTTCAGGAAAACCAGAGCCTAGCCATAGCCCTAGCCAGGTCTTAGCTTTTATACCTTCCCTAGTTGAAGGATGGACAGGCACCCAACAAGCACTCTGCTGTCACTCAGTGGTGGAAATGAGAACACCCAGAGACCCATTCTGGGTGTATTAAGTGTCAGCATGTCCCTTGCTTGCTTAGAATAAGTGCAAATGATGTGGAGAGTCTTCAGGGCAGGGCCAAACAAAGAGTGGTGTTAAAACCTTTCAAACTCAAACTAGAGCCTAGGTTCTCAGGAGGTCAAAGCATCACCACCACAACAGACTCTTCAGAGAAGGGCGGAGAGGAAAGCGGAACTGCAAAGAACTAACTCACATAATGAGCACACACTGTTCTTAGAAAACTCCGCTTTTGAATTTAGAGTTGCGGATAAGCTCGACTCTGGAAACAGCTTGTCCTCAAGTATCTTAACAGTTCAGTTAGAAGGAGAGTGGGAGTCGCAGGATGCTCACAATGGAAACTCGCCAGCCTTGCCAGTGGCGTTATCTGGTGCCTGATGAGGAGCCACGAAGCCTGCAGTCAGAGCACGGTCCCCCAGGGCCCCGGAATGCAGCTTAATAAGCAGGTCTCTGCTTTGACAGCGCCCTGCTCATCTCTGACTGTTAAATCTGATGATTCCGGAGAACACTGCTGAGTGAACGGAAATCATTTATGTACGATAATCTAGCCCTCGCTGTTCACAACTAGGAAAAAAAGGGCAGAGTGTTTAAGCAGTATTACGATTTGAATATGAAATGATCCCCAAAGATTTCCTCAGACCCAATGGCACCAGAGAAACAGCTGGCAGTGACTGAGCTTCAGGACCAAAGCTAGGTCCTCTGTAAGAGCAGAACAGCCCCCCCCCCCTCTCTTCTCTCTCTCTCTCTCTCTCTCTCTCTCTCTCTCTCTCTCTCTCTCTCTCTCTCTCTCTCTCTCTCTCTCTCTCTCTCTCTCTCTCTTTTAATTAACAATGGGGCATTGGTGGTTCACTCCTTTAATCGCAGTCCCAGCACTCAGGAAGCAGAGGCAGGTGGATCTCTGTGAGTCGGAGGCTAGCCTGGTCTACAGAACAAGTTCTAGGACAGGCTCCAAAGCCACAGAGAAACACTGCCTCAAGAAAAATTATTTTTTCAATTATTGTTTATTTATTTATTTTATTATTTGTTTTTAATTTCTTCTTCTCTCTCATGTTACATCCTAACAGCAGCTTCGCCTCCCTTCCCCCTACCCACCTACCTCACTTTTCTTCCAGATCCACCCTCACTCTAACTCCCGTCAGAAAGGAGCCTCCCAGGGAATCAAAGGCAGGCAAAAGAGGCAGAGACACCCCAGATCCCACACTTAGGGACCCCACAAGAACACCAAGCTGCCTAGCCATAACTTGTGTGCAGAAAGACCTGTGTCAGACCCATACAGCTCCCTGATCTCTCTGAGCCCACATGGGTCCAGGTCAGATGATTCTGTGGGCCATGTTCCTGTGGTGTCCTTGACCCCTCTGCTTCCTCCACTCCTCACTCCCATCCTCCACAGGACTCCCCAGCTGCGCCTAATTATTTGGCAATATAGGTTTTTAAGTAGCAAAGCGAATATGCTTCAGCACTTGGCTGTCAGCTGGTGTGCTGTTTGGGAGGCTGCAGAGCCTAGTAACAGGAACTGCTTTACTGTGGGCAGGATTTGAGGCTTTGAAGCCTGCCCCCACTTTCTGTTCTTTCTCTGCTTCTTGATTACCAGGTCATACTCAGGTTCCTTCAGGCCACGCCTTCCCCTCCCATGATTCTCTTGCTCTGGAACTATAAACCAACATAGTCCTTCTCACCTAAGTTGCTTTTCGCTGGGAATATCCAACAGGAAGGCCACTAATACAGCAGGAGGCTGTACAGCTGAGGTCCAGGTGGCAGGCTCCCTGTATCAGTGCCTTCACTTAATTCCTTAATTCTCAGGCCTTCAGTGTACCAGGTCATAGGGTGACACTCTCTATGAACCTCCATGTTCACGCATGTAAAATTAGAAAAATATCAATGTGTACTTCTTAGATCCATTGTGGGCATTGAAGAAGATAATGCTAAGGGTTACTAAATTAAAAATTTGGTCTCTACACTGAAAATTTGAGTCAAGTAGATTTTCAAGACCTATTTAGGCAGAGAAGATACAGGATAAAATTTTAGGGATCAGAGAATATAGAAATCAATCCAGTAAATTATCTCATTTTTAAGCCAGTAAACAGAATTACTACATTTCCCCCCCCCCTAAAAATGTCTCTAGGACAATATCCCATGCACTTTTTTGAAAAACAGTGACATTTAAAGTCATTAGATAGTGTGTAAACCAAGGTGACTCTTAATGAAACCAGCCTGTTTGGAAGACTTAGAAAGTCGTCCCAAAAGTCAAACTCCAAAATCTTCCATAGTATTCCTGGTTATAGTATTTTTTTTTTTTTTTAACAGAGTCTTTCTATGTAGTTAAGACTGGCCTAGTACTCTGCAGGCTAGACTTTCACAGATGGTAATCCTCCTGCTGCAGGCTAGACTTTCACAGATGGTAATCCTCCTGCTGCAGGCTAGACTTTCACAGATGGTAATCCTCCTGCTGCTCAGATTCCCAGGAGCTGGGATTAAGGGTGTGTGCCAGCACACCTATTTTATATTGGTGAAAATTTAAAGCCGTGTTTTCCTTTAAAGTATTTTTTTAAATGTGTGTGTGTGTGTGTGTGTGTGTGTGTGTGTGTGTGTGTGGTGTGACAGTGTGTCAACTGTTACCTCATGCACATGGAGGTCAGAGGACAACTTTCCGGAGTCACTCCTCTTCTCCTCTTCTACCACCTTTACATGATTCCCAGATGTCAAATTTATCCAGATTATCAGATTTGATGGCCAGCATTTTTATACACTGAGCCACTGTGATGGTCTGAAAAACTGTGTTTTTCAAACTATAATTTAAATGTAACTTAATTTGTGTAGTAACAATAGTATTCGGATCACAACACACACACACACACACACACACACACACACGCATGCACACACACGCATGCATACACACGCACACACGCATGCATACACACGCACACACACACACGCACGCGCACACACACACACACACACACACACACACACGCATGCACACACACGCACGCACGCATGCATACACACACACGCACGCATGCATACACACGCACGCGCACACACACACACACACACACACACACGCATGCACACACACGCATGCATACACACGCACACACGCATGCATACACACGCACACACACCACGCCACACACACACACACACACACGCACGCAGCACACACACACACGCATACACACACACACACACACACACACACACACACACACACACACACTCTAAGCTGCCCTGACTCTGCGTCACCACTTCATTGGATTTGTGCATTTTGCACAGCTCATACAAACACGAGTGCTTAACTCATGGTCTTTGGTTGGTGGCTTCTTTCACTCAGTATGCTGTTTTCAAAGTTTGCCCGGGTTGTTACATGTGTTAGTGTTATTCTTTTCTTACGACATTACACAAAGCACCTTTCATTTATTTATTGGTGGACATTTGCGTTGCTCATACATTTTTGTGTATTTTGTGGTCCACGATGCTTTCAATAGTTATGTACGGGTTTTGAGTGGGCGTAAGTTTTGCTAGTCTTGGGTATAAAATTAATAATGGGATTACTGGGTCATACCATACTTCAGTGTTTAACCTGTAAAGAACTGCCGCCTGGGCTCTCACTGTGTCTACACCTGTCTCACATCTCCCCCTTCACAAAGAGGTGCTGCTTTCTCTACATCCTCATTGATGCTTTATACTTGTTGATTATTGTCAGTTCTGGTGGCAGGAGCACCCGTGATTTCCTGGTTTCCTTTCTGTGTTTTCCCAATGGCCAATAATACAAAATTAAGTGTCTTTGCATGCACTTATTGAATATCTCTATAGTTTTCTTAAAGATGTGTTTGTCAGATCTGTCACTCGTTTTAAAAGTGGGTTACTTATCTTTTCTGGCTGCTCTATTTTTAGCCCGCATATATTTCACATACAATTACCTTATTAAATAGAAGATGCATCAATGCTTTCTTCTCCTCTGTCAGTTGCTGTTGTCAGACTTTGAACCAATTTTCTGTTCATTAGTCAATTTGGGGATGATGGGGGAATAATTGTGCTGTTGTTCTAAGTCACCAGCAAAAAGTGACTAGAATTTCGCCAGGTGAAGATTGAGCTTTGTCTTGTTTTATATTTTAGTGAGAAGTAGAGGCTAAGACTGCAGTGCAGGCATTTTATTTATGAGATAAGACCTCATTATGCATGCCAGGCTGGCACTGAATTGACAGCAATTCTCCTGCCTCAGCTCCCCAACTGTTTTTCTTTAAGAGAAACTGGATTCCTCACTTAAGTAACTATAGCCATTAATTGGGCTTTATCTTTAGTGTGAAGATACAATTAAAGCCTAGAATATTTGAAATTTATGTGCACAGCTTGCATTTATCTGGAATTAATATCCATAGCTACTGAAATTGGAAACCAAATATCTGTGTAATTAATTGCATAGTCTTGTTTTTAAGTGGTCCCTACCACATATCAACATGCATTTTGCTATGTTAAGTCTTACCTGGAAGTCAAAAGACCAAGTGCTTCCAATGGGTGAGAAAATGTCCACCTTCTTAAGATGGCATGCATTTCAGAAACTGTCCCTTCATCCCATCCAGGGGCGCTACCCAAAACCAGAGGAAGGGAGGAGTTTTCATTATCGCAGTAGAGACGATAAAACCACAGATATCTTCTCTTCTCCCCAGAAAGTCTGAAAATACAGATTGAAAATTATCTTTTAACGTTGTTTTAAATGTAAATGCACAGAACAAAACCTTGCTGTGTTTTTGTTTTTGTTTTTTTGAATTGTATTTGGCTTATATTAGAAAACTGGTCCTTTATCATGAAGGGGTTTGATAGTTTATTCTATCAGCTTATTTTCTGCTGAAAATACATGTATTCTTTGCTGAAAACACAAAAACCACCTTCATTTCATGACATTCACATTTTTTTTCTACCCTCTTATCATTGTTGCTTTAAAAATATTTCATTTTTGTGGGCAAAGCTTCTGTCTCCTCCAGGGCAGGCCACATGTGTCTTGTAACTCAATCTGAGGGGAAGTCTTATTTCCCTGTTCTTCCTTTACAATAAGTCAGTAGAGAGGCAAGTGGGTTTGTGAAGGAAAGGCATAACCTATCTTCTCAGAGCAGTTCCACCAGAGTCCCAAGTTAGCCAAATTTCCACTCTTTGCCTAACTTTACAAAGGTCTCGACTCATCCCTGGGTGACAGAGTTCAATGAAATGTGGAGTGAACACATCCCTAATACCACTTTCTTAACTTGAAACACCTGAATAAAAGACCTAACTTCTGGGTCATTTATCACAATGCTCTCAGCCCATTGAACTTGTTCAGAGAACAATGCGCTAAGAGGACATCTGTTACATGACCGTTTCTGTGTCCACCTTTGGCCTTTGCCTCACCCAAAGAATAATCCATCTTGTCTTGAATCAGCCAAAACTTCCAAGGAGAGTATGAGAAATATTAGCTGATCAGAGAGGCAGAAGTCCCTGTCACCTAAGATCTGACATGTCCAGATGACTTTTATAATATGCCTAGATTCTTCTGTTTGTTACTGTTTTCCCCATCAGTATTAAAGACCCTGGGATGTGTTTCTCTGGTTAACTTTCTTCTGTAGCACTGCCTTTCCCCCATGCTGCCTCTCAGGAAGCAGGATTTACATAAAAGAAAACACAGAGAATCAGTTCAATGAATTTTGACAAATGAATTTGCCAACTAGCAACTGCACTCCTGTCAATGTACAAAACAATTTTTTTTTTCATGTTGCCAGAGGCAAGCACAGGGTTGATTCCCTTCACTCTGGATTAATATAATCCTTTATTTATGACTACTTTCACTCAAAAAATGATCTTGAAATTATCTGTATTGTTGAGTGTGTCCATAGTCCATTCTCTATAATTAGTGGCTATTATTCTCTTGTGTGAATATAGTACAATTTCCTTACACAATCTTTTCTTTGGTGGCCATGAATTATTTCCTTTTGTGAGAGGCATTATAAATCAAAGTGCCAGGAACACACACATGGAAGCTTTTTAATGGTTGTGTGATGAGAGATGTTATTCTGTATATATGTTTCTCATACTGGTTAATTAATAAAGCACTGTGGCCAATAGGAAACAAGATAGGTGGGGCTAGGCGACCAGGAGGAGGAAAGAGGAAGTAGTTGGGAGGAGTCAAGATGTAGACCAGTGAGGAAGGAAGACGCTGGCCGCAGCTCCCGATAAGATGAGCCACGTGGAAATACTTAGATAAGTAGAAATGGGTTAATAATTAAGACAGAGCTAGCCTATAAACAATAATGGTAATTGGCCAACAAGATTGTATCAAATACGGAGTCTCTGAATGTTATTTGGGGCTCATGTGGCAGCGGGACCATGGTGGCAGGACTGGGAGGCCGGCGGGTAGAAAAAACCTCCCGTAGCAGTTGCGCTGTTTTGCCCATTTGTGCACATGTGAAAGGGAAGAGTCAATGTCCAGAGGTGCCTGTACAATTTCACATTCTTACATGGAGACTGTGAGACTTTCCATTGAACCACATTTTTGACAATTATTGATTTTGTGTCTTTTTTGGTGCTATACTTTCTAATTGCTGATAATGGTTCAAAGTTTCCATTTACTTAATATGTAGATATATTCTTAAAATTCAGTCAAATTCTGTTTGTCTCTATCTGTCCATCTGTCTGTCTTCGTATCCCTCCCTCCTCTCTCTCTCTCTCTCTCTCTCTCTCTCTCTCTCTCTCTCTCTCTCTCTCTCTCTGTCTATCCTAACATTCATTCTAAGAAAGCCTTTTAATCCTACATTTCACATTTAGAAGATTTAGAAGATCCATCTTAGTTTTCATGTTATTCTTCTTCCCCTCTCTTCCTCGTTGTCTTCTACTCCACAAGAGTAGAAGACATTTGCAGCCAATTCTCTCTTCATTAATCATCTTGTTATCTTTGTAAAACACACATTGACCGTATAAGTGGTATTCCAGGTCATGTGTTCTGCTATGAATTCTGCTGCTTTCCCTATTTTTTTTAAGTCATTGTCATCTTTTATAATAATTTCTGACTGTACATGAAATTAGAGGATGGGGACTCCTAATTTATTTTTCCCAGTTCTTTCTACTATTTATATGTGTGGAATAACTTTAAAAATTAGATTTGTGAAGCTTTCCTATTTTTCCTTAGTGCTACTATATTAAAATCATTGTCTGCTTCTTAAATCTCTGAATTTATTTAAATTAACTATCACTCCAATATAGCCTACAGCTATATTATCTGGATAATCAATTATTTTTCTTATAAATTGATTACATGCTAGATAATATCCAAGATCATTTTCTAGTTAACAACCATTAGGCATTAGAAATACTACACTGCTGAGAACATCGTCCTATCTCTTTGGTATTGCATGAATCAGTATATCAGTATGTTCCATTGGAGTGTTAATTACTACAGGCAATCTAGTCTGATCCTTCTGAGATCTCTTCTTATGATATATTAGGTCAGGGTTAGAACAGTGCATCTCCATAGATATTCTACAGTAGACTTACTGCTAGTGTGCATCTTTTTGGTTCATTTATCAAACATCTGGTATGTGTTTTTCGTCAGAATTTCTTTTCTTCAGTTTTGCTCAATTTCTAAAGTCTAATCTCCTATCTCCTTGCAGGGCATGGAAGGATGCCTGGTTGTAAATAGTAACTAAATGCTCCAGTGCAGATGTCCCAGCCTTCCTATCATCCTTCTGCCAATGTTGCATTCTGAAGTTTCTGGCTATGTTATTATCATGAGTTTCTGATCTCCATCCTTTTCTGTTAAAATAACAAGACTACACACTGTTCTTTGCAAAAATATTCATTTCAATGCTTAAAGAAATTCGTGGTTGAAAACAGAGTTGCATCTTGTGAATTTTGCTTGTGTTAAAATTCTGTAAGTCCCCAGGAACCATCTGGTCCCAGGTAGAAGTCATGCAGAAGCAGACTAATTTCAAAATGAATTTTTCTTATATATTTTATCCTTCGGCTTCCCATATAGGGGACATGGTTGATATGAAGCTATTACTTTCTTTTTTGTTTTTGCAATTATCACAAGAACCTTTGCAATGGATCTTGAGTCTGAATTTCCTGACTCTGATTACATGAGGCTAATTTGAAAGAAGGGATAATTAACTAAGCAAGTAAATGATAAAGCATTAAGTGATTTAAGTCACCAAACTAAATGCTATTTGAAAACTCCACACATTGAAGGCTGTGATCCATCTGTTCCTACAGTCCAGAGTGAGCCTGTGCGGCACATGAATAATTATATTTAAGTGAAACAGAAGGAAATGTTGTTTCATTAACGTATATAATCAACATAAACATAATCTGAAGCAGAAAGACAAGTACAATTCAACTGGGATCGTTAATTAACTGTTAACATGTATGTCTTTAAGTTAATAAATTTTTATGTGTATGTCTGTGTGAGTCTATGGTGTGTGTGTGTGTGTGTGTGTGTTATGCGCGTGCGCGCACTCGAGTGCTCACATGCGTGTGTGCTCATGGGAACCAGAAGACGGTTTTGGATTTCCTGGAGCTAGCGGTGTTTGAAGTTGTGAGCACCCTGACACATACACAGGTGCTGAGAACTGAAATCAGAAAGAGAGTGATGAGTACTGAATTAATCATCTTTATCAACCACCCACTACGACCTGACCCAGGGAGCATCCGCGGGAAGAGACTAAAACATCTAAGAGTTAGGGATGGAGATCCAAATTGTGGAATGCTGTTTCCTGGATTTCACATGGCTATTGCACTCCCGAATTCAAAGCAGCCATGAAGCTAGTGAAAAATGTCAACATTTATGGAGGAGACTCCACACCACACCCCCACTGAGGATCAGATAGCCCTGCATACTTACTGGGGGTATGATTCATTCTTTTCTGAGACTGCAGCTACTGATAGGTTTCCAGGGCTCTAGTGTGTGGTCCCATCTTCATGTGCACAGGGTCAGCACTGGTAAGACTTAGTGGATTATGTATGTATGCATGTATGTACATACGTACGCAGCATGCATGCATGCACGCGCGCGCGCGCACACACACACACACACACACACACACACACAGGAGAACATGTTAGGGGTTTTGAGAGAGCTGGAAGAGGTGGAAATGATTCAATTATACATGTTTAAATTCTCAAAGTAAAATTATAATTCAAAAACATTTTTAAAATTAAACACCAAACTCCTGAAATTTAAATGAATATATCTAGTTTGAAGGTTTGATCTTTTTGATTAAAGGTGTTTAAAATTTTGTAATATCATCACTTTTTAATTTAAAAATCTCTTGTTTTACAGGGACACATTGAACAATGTTCTTATGTGCCACAATTTTTAAAAGTAGCACTCTGTGTTTTTTTTTTAGTAAAAAGTAGTAAGAAGAGATTGTCAGTGTTTGTGTTTTGAGGCCCATGAGACTCTTCCACCATCTTTAAGTCCTAAAGGCAGCTTTGCAGGGCAGATGCTATATAAGGATGTCTCAATCTTTATAGGCCACACGTATTATATAGGAAAAAACAGTGGCTAGGGTTGGAAACATAAAAATAAGTAAAACACAACAAAACCAGGATCGATAATTCCTTGTTCTCCTCGTTCTTGAAAACGAGTGATAAGAATTAAATAAATGAATGAGGCTGGTAATGACAGAGTAATAAGTGTGGTTGCAGACAGCAAGATATTTCATTAGGTGAGTGGTCAATGAAGGCCCTTTGCGAGAGATGGCATTTGAGAGACACCTTAAAAGGACAATGTGATTTAATCATGTAAAGAATTTAAGAGTAATCCAGAAAACTAGACACCCAGTCGGGGTCTCAGGACGGGAGAGGGGGCACGACAGGGAAGCCTGTGAAGGAGATTTACATCACCAGTCTGAAGCCAATGAAATCATCAGTGGTGTGGGCTGAAGCTAGAGCAGGACTCAACACTGACCATAACTGAACTGGACGTTCATGTTTGGGCTCCTCCAGAAAATGACTCTACCACCTGCCCAGTGATCAACTTAAATCCTGGCCTTCTCCATTGACATTTCTTGGCTTCTCAGGGGCCACTTTTCCAAATTCTAATCAGTGTCCTGTATTTTGAACTGTGGATATATGTTTCCCCCAAATCTAGCCTCTGTTCCCAATGTCCATTGCTTCTGTCTTGCAAAACTCCCAAAGCCTTGCCTAGAAAACCACATTAGCTCCATACTTGCTTTGTGGACTATTGTTTTCATTTATTCTTTAACTCATTCTTAAATTTGTGTTTACAGGGATCACATAAAAACTATAACTCAGACTAACGTGGTATGTACTCACTCATATACGGATTTCAGACATAGACATGGATTACTAGCCTAAAATCCACACTACCAGAGAAGCTAGGAAACAAGGAGGACCCTAAAAGAGACATACGTGGTCCTTCACAGAAGGGGAAAGGGACAAGATCTCCTGAGCAAATTGGAAGCAGGCATGGGATGTGGGGTGGGGGAGCAGGAAGGGGTTAGGAGAAAGAAAGGGAGAAGAGGAGGGGAGAGGGAGACATGAGGAAATAGGAAGATTGAGTCTGGAGAGGAATAGAAAAAAGAAGAAAAGAGATACCATAATAGAGGGAGCCATTATAGATTTAAAGAGAAATCTCACACTAGGGAAATATACAGAGACCTACAAGGATGACCCCATCTAACAATCTAAGCAATAGTGGAAAGACTACTTTAAATGCCCTTCCCTGATAATGAGTTTGATAACTACCTTATACGCCATCCTAGAGCCTTCATCCAGTAGCTGATGGAAGCAAAAGCAGACACCCACAGCTAAATACTGAGCCAAACTCCTGGAATCCAGTTGCAGAGAGGGAGAAGTGATGAGCAAAGGGGTCAAGACCAGGCTGGAGGAACCCACAGAAACAGATGACCTGAACAAGGAGGAGCTCATGGACTCCAATCTGATAGCTGGGAAACCAGCAAAAGACCGACCAAGATCCCCTGAAGGTGGGTCTTAGTTACGAGGCCTGGGCATTCTAAGGGATCTATGACAGTGGAACCAGGAACTAGGATATATTCAGGAGCCCATTCCTCATGGAGGGATACTCCCTTAGCTTAGAGACATGGGGGAGGTCATAGGCCCTCCCCCGAATGATTTGACAGACTTTGATGATCCCTCATAGAAGGCCTTATGCTCCCTGGGGTGGATATTGGATGGGATGGGGGATTTGTGGGGGGTGGAATAGGAGAAATAAATAAAGAAAAAAAGTATAACTCCTCTGTTTAAATGATTTTTTTTGACATAAGGTGTTCTGTGTTATACATATTATCACAATGTGGTTCAAGCTATATATGAGTATATACTGATGCATATATGCATGTGTATATAACTTCCTGAGTTTGTGCCTATGGCTTATTATGAATGAGCACAATTGATAAGCTGTGACTCAGATATTACCAGACAGCAAGCATAAGTGCCACTAATTATTTTGTAATTTTCCAACAAGTGATTTTTACTTTACTTAGAGAATTGCTGGTTAACCCAATATAAAAATTCCTTACTAGCTGACCTAGTGTTTATTAGAGATGATTTATTTCTGTTCTTTTAAATATCTGCTGTGATAATTAAATTCCAACTTCCCTCCTTTCTAAAACAGCTTCCTAGAATGTATTGAGTGATAGCTGAGCAATGTTTTTTTTTTCCTCTGAGATGTGATGCTGTCTACCTCATCAGTCTGCCTTTAGTACTTTGAATTGAATTATTTCCAATGTCATCCCATTCCTTAACCTAAAGGAAAAGATGCTAAAACTCATCAGACTTCTCTGTAAATGAGGCAAAACCACTTCATAGTTTGTCCATGTTAACTGGCTGTCTAGCATCCGTGGCTTCAGGATAAGAGGACAGCACAAGACTGCGGGAGCACTCTCGAAAGATATGAGCACTTGTAGTGTGGCTGATTAGAGCAAGAGAACATGGAGGAGAATCATTCTCAGGCCTGGATCACTCACAGCAAGGGAGTCTGCTTCTGGGAAAGTCTGGCGATGTGTTTTAAACACTCTCTTGGTGGTTCCTCGGTGTCAGCTCCCATCTCCTCAGAATCGGGTTTAACATACTCCCACCCGGCAGCCGGAAAGTCAATCTGAAACAAAGAAGTGATTTTCTGTGTACTAAACATAGCGTGCAAATGCATTTATCATTCCTTAATATTTACTTGAGATTTGTAGAAATGAAAGAAAACAGTAATTTCTATTTTGTGCTTTTTATTGTTTTAACGCAATTTTAAGAAGAATCATTAGAGCTTGGAGCTGCTGTTTCATAAGTCGGCATCAGGTATCTACGGTGTTGTGGCGTAAGGATAACAATCTATGAAATTTCCATGAAGCTAATGGGTTTCTCCTCCGTGGGAGTTTAAGAACCTTTTCTTTTCTACATTTCACCTTTCGGGTGTCTGTCGTCAAGTGAAGAGACCCTGAACGTTAGCCCAGTCAGTGCTGGTTTCCTAGCTTAGTCACCAGGAGGAGCTGCAGGAAACAATGCCAGGTAAGTGCAATGCATCTTTCTCTGGAAGATGGGTGAAACTCCAGATTCTCACACTATGCTAAGGAAGTCAGTCTCAGGAAGGCAAACATGCTTTCTCTCAGAAAGTTGTGTGTGCTTGGCAGAGTTGAGGAGGCAGACAGGAAGATCTCAGCGGCAGGGGTGCACACTGACTAGCCAGCCTAGCCCAGTAGGTGAGGTCCAGGGCAGTGAGAAACCTCTATCTCAAAAATCAAGGTGAGAGGCCCCTGAGAAATGAGGTCGAGTTGACCCGGGGCTTTTACATGTATGTGCACACATATGCTCCTGCACACATGCACACAGCTTGAGTCGTTCAAATGAATCACCTATTAAGCCAAGCAACAAGATGAGGACCCCCAGGAAAAGGCAAGAAGGAGTCAGCCTGTGCGTTTCCACTCTGAATTAGCACCCACTTCCCTTGACTGCTGCTTCCCTTTCCTTCACCAGCCTTGGCATCTGACAACCGTTGTTTATCTGGAGAACAATTCTCTGTGACTCATCACACCCCTTTCATAGTTGGGTGGCTGCCCCTTGGCATTTTCCATTCACATAGTAAGGACAGCCAGAAAAGAGGGCCTGGCAGTGAACATTCTTCGGGTTCACAGAGGTGAAGACAGGAGGCTAAAGACTTACTTAACGCCTTAATGTTTTCTGTTAGAGAGCTGAGACTATGGCCTGCATTCCCCCACGGCCAGCCTGATGGCTTTCCCCTAACCCACACCTATCCCCTGACATAAGTCTGGTTCTAGGACCCGCTTTTCATTTTTACTTTTTGCCATCTCTGAATCTTGTGTGTATGTGGGTTCATGCATGTGAGGGTTCATATGTGTATGCATATGGAGGCTAAAATATAAGACCATGTGTCATATTTCAATCACTACCCAGAAATTATGTTGAGACTAGTCTGCCACTAGCCTGGAATCCACTAATTCAATTAGACGGATTGGCCACTGAAGTCCCAAGGATCTACCTTCTCATTGTCCCAGCACTCTAGATCGCAAGTTGACAGCACGGAGTCAGCCATTTTCCACGTGGGTTCTGGGTAGAGATGCCAGTTCTCATACGAGCACTTTTCAAGTAGAGTCAGCCCCTAAAATTCCATCTCGAATCAATTTCTTACTCTAGAATATAGCAGAAAGCCTGACATGGTGGTGCTTCGGATTCTTAAATTAGGGCCCTTAAAGGTATCAGTATTGGTTCTTCAGCAACAAGCTATTTCCTCTTTATCAAAATAAAAGGGCACTTTAAAACTAAAGTGTGCTAACTCCTACTTGCTAAGCATGAGAATATTTATGAGGTTTACGGTAGATTTCCATACTGGATTGAAATGCCTCTTTGTGTCCTGTTATAACACAGCATGTGCCGGTCCTTTGTCATCCGGACCTGACACACCTTGGTCTGCACTGACTCACCTGTTTCTTGGCATCAAGCTCGTGCTAAGAATGTTACTCAGTGGTTCCTGGAAGGGCTTTCTCTGCCCTGAAGTGAAGCCACATTTTCAAAATTCATTCTTTTCTGTCTCCAACATCTTTTTATGCATATTTCTAAACTCTACCCCTTACACCCCCTTACCTCATAGTTGTAAGCTGGAACTCTACGAATGTCATCTCCAACATGATGATAAGCAGAAGCCAATTTTGGTCCCAGAGTACATTTGGCAATATCTGGGGGCAATTTTTGACTTCCAGAACTGGGGAGTGTATACTTCTACTGGTTAGAAATCAGAGAGGCTGCTAAGCATCCTATAAAGAAGTGGCCAGTCCAAAATGCTACCAAGATGGAGAAACTGTGTTCTGGAGGATGCTGCCCAACTTCCGTAGAGATGGAAAGTCCACGCCCCTGAGTCTCTACATAGAGATCTCTGTATTGCTGGTCTCTAGTCAATATGGCTAGATGGACCCTAGACATGAGCAAATGAGGTGCAGCTGGCAGAGTGAACCAAAGCTGTAATCGTTGGATACTTTTCTTCCACCATCACAAATCACAGAGAGTAGAGATGCATTAAGACAAAAAGGTGCAAAAGTAGATTTTGTTTGCCATTACTGTCTTCTAACTCTGTCACTGAAGAAAGACACCAGTAGAAGATATTTTAGTGATGTGTGACAATGCAAAAATCAGCTATAAGGTACTGGGTTAATAATATATGACAGTGTCTTTTTAGACAATAGAAAGAAGGATTGGATACATTTAAGGAGACTGTTGATAGCAAGACTTCTCTGCCATCCTTCAGGATGATGAAGAAATACATTGTATCGCTATTATATAAGCTGACAGAAAAAGCGGCTTGGAGAGTACTGGGCATAAAACAAAAGATACAGAAGACACCCAGAACTAGGCTAGGCTGGAGGAAGGGAACATGTATAATGTGTGACCCCGGAAGAAACTGTTTCTGTAAATGGTCACCTCATTGCTTAACAACCTGCATTTTTTGTGTGTGCAAATTTAATCTCATAGCTTGACACTTACCTGCAGGATCAGTGGGGAAGGCTGGCTCCCATCCCATACTCCCGGAGCTATCATTTCTATGGGAGGCTCACCCTGGAGTGTCATGCTGAATAGCCTAGACCCCAGCATAGACTTTCTGAAAAAGATAACAAGCACAGACAGACAGGAGTCACTTTAAGAGGAAAGCTATGCATGTCTGCACATGCTTATTCTGGGATGGAAAGCTGCACTTATTTCTGTAGCTTCATTCAGTAGCTAGAAGAGAAATAAAGTATCCCACGAGTCCAGACACTGATTAAGAGCTCACTGCTAACTTGGCAAATGCAAGGGTGTTTCCATAGACACTGCTTTTTTCCCTACAGTAGTTCTTAGCAGGGGCATGTGTTAGTGACTGCTGTCAGTGGTGATGACCAGGTGAAATTAGGCATTTCAGATTTGCACTCTGGAGTTTGGGGTGCCTGAACTCAGGAAGGATAGTAGCTCCTCAAAGGGGTTTTTTCCTCCCTCCCCATGGAGTACCTAATTTCCTTGGGCATTTAAAGATTCTAAATTTATAGGAAGACAAGATTTAAATTAGCACAGCATATGAGCTGCAGAATCAAAATAGTTGTAGGACTTCACAAGGGAAATGTTCCTTTATATATAAATAGATTTTTCATGTTCAGAATCCTTAAAAATCGGTTGTATATTATCATAGTAAATGAGAAAGCATACAGGAAATGCTTTTAACCAGGGAGAAAACCGCAAAGGTTTCCAATGGCTGCAATTACATCTAAATCCCTAGATCTTTATACAAAAAGAATTAAGTGGTACCTTTACACAAATTAGAATATTGGTACCATATTCCAACTGTTAACTAAGAATAGTCTTTGATTTCAATATATCAAATCAGAAAATAGGCTAATTGACAGAAATAAATGTAAGCTTATGATAAATCATTTTTGGTGTAAACCAATTCAGGATCTAGTAGGAATCGGCAGAAAACCTCACGTGGTTTTTTTGGTGGCCGAGATAACCCAACTCAGGCCAATCCAGTACTCCCAGCTACACTGGGAGATCCCTAAGGAGATGGACTATCCACCAGCTTCTGGCAGACCAAGTAGCTACAAGCTTTGAAGGTGACTGTGGTCTGGGGGTCAAAGGTAGCAGACTATAGGATCTTTGTAGTTTTTCCTTTCCTGCCTAACTCTGTTTGCACTTTCATCTTGTTAGGAAGAGAGGCAGCATGTAAGAAAGCTATCTAAGTGACTAGGCATTTTTATCCAAAAGAGATCTCATACTTCAACCAGCCAGTACTTGGTTATAAATGGAGAGGCTTTTGCCCTCATTAATTGAAGCATGGAGCCCATGAGAAGTTAGTTGTATTTTTACACCTGCATTTGAAAATGTGTTATATTTGTAATTTTACTGTACTGTTATGCCTTTGCCACATTTAAAGCAAAACAAATCTGATGTGTCTGAGCTGGTTTCTATCCATCAAGAAAGAATCCAAGGACGTCTGTTCTTTCTCCTCTTAGCTAGATTGTATTGTAAGAGTCTTCCCAACCTTTACTCTCTGACAAAGGATGCAGAATGAAGTCAGAACTCTTGCTGTAGGAGTAGGGCATGCAGAGCTCAGGAAAGGGGGGCATAAAAAATATGAAGGTCCAGATGAACAGTGGAGGGTAATGGTATACAAACTTTAATGATGGGAGATGTCATTCTGTAAATATATTTCCCTTATTGATTAATGAATAAAGCCCTGTTGGCCAATAGGAAAGCAAGATAGGCTGGACTAGGAGACAAGGAGGATTCTGAGAGAAGAGAGGAGGTACAAGATGTACAGACTTGAGAGAGAAAAGGTCCGGACCCTTAATGTAAATGGAAACATTTACATTAATAGAAACTGGTTAATATTTAAAACAGAGCTAGCCAATAAGAAACACTAGTAACAGGTCAACAGTTTTATATCTAACACAGCGTCTCTGTGTGATATTTTGGGGTGACACAGCTGTGGGACCAGGCTGGTGGGAAAACTGCTTATAACAAAATGGAGCCTGCAATGTGGGTGCTAAGAACTTCCACTTAAAACTTAACAAAAGCTTAAGAAATGATCTTTAAAACAAAATGACAGAGACAAACAAGTCTTCTTGGTCGTGCCTTTTTTTTTTTTTTTGGTTTGGTTTGGTTTGGGCTCTGTTTTGTTAGAGACAAGCAGAGATTTGTGTGGTTCCTTTAAGGGAGGTTTCCTGACTCAGCATAAGCAGCAAACCCTGCTAACAACTGAATGGTGTGTACAAGAGCTGGCAATGGCAGTGACCACATCTCCATGCCGGCAGCATACTGCTCGATGGCAGCATAGACCAAGGCAGTGAGCACAACTCTCAGTGCTGGTGGTAAAGGAACTCCCACCATCTTGGATAGACCACAGATAAAACAGCTGTGGCTTTCATTTAGCAATGTTGTTTACCAGATAAGAGAGAAAAAGATAAAGATTTACAGTAAAGAAAGATTCAGATAAAGAAAAACCTCTAAAAGTTTACAGTGTGTTTTAAAATATAAGTAGGCTTGGGGAAGAAAAAGAAACAGGATAAACTGGTTTAAAAAAATAGACAGAGAGTAGCTGGGTGTGGTGGCACACACCTTTAATTTCAGCACTTTGAAGATAGAGGCAAGCAGATGTCTGTGATTTCTAAGTAAACTTGGTTTATAGAGCAAATTCCAGGGCAGCCAAAGTTACACAGAGAAAACTTATCTCAATAAATGAAAAAACAGAAATCAAATAAATAGAGTAACACACACACACACACACACACTCACACATAAAAAATGGAAAATACACAGAGAGTCTGGATACTGTATGCTATTGTGTCATCTTTAAATTGCTTAATGGCTAAAGAAGGAACAATTCTTACAAAACATTTGATTATCAACGCTGCTGAATTAATTTAATTATATATTTTTAAAATGCTTTGACTTCAAAATTTAAGTGTAAGGATAGGTTACTTGGGAAAAGAATTTCTATTTTTGTTTCTACAGAAAATGAAAAGCAATAGATTCCTTCCAGTCTAAAATGGTTTGATCAAGCAAGACACCTTGAAAGAGTGTCCCAGGTGATCCAACATTCAAAACAGCTGGGACAAGGCAGCCTTGCAGACCACTCCAGCCAGGATTTCTGCTTATTCTTAGGATCCCCAAGACAGCGCCCCTTACCAGCAGGAAGCAGTTTGGAAAGAATGACACCCAAATTCCAAAATTGTTTATGTTTGTTTCCACTTATATGGGGTTGGTTATAAATAGTTAATGATCACAACCAATTTCTTTTTAGTGGTAAAAAAGGGATTATGGTATAGAAATGAATTCTTTGTTTTGGAATGGATTTTCATTTATTGATACAAATTTAAGGTCAATTTTGTGATAAGTATATTTCTTCTCCTGTTTAGGTATTGTGTTTATATAGCTCATTTTAAAATGTAATATATAATTTAGTACAGATTATAGATAGTTACCTAATAGTCAAAACTTACAGTTAAGTTAGTTAGGATTTCTAGATATACAGAGATATATTTCAAATGGATAGGCATTCTTTAAACTTTTCAAAGACCTACAAAATATGGCATTTACAATGGTTTACGGTTTTTCTTGACAGTGAGGCACAACTGTTCCTGGCAACACCACCTGTGTCAGAAAGGAAGATGGAAAGACTAGCCATTTGGGCAAGATACTGCTCTTGTCTTGACTGTTTGACTTTATGCTGTGTAAACTGGACATGCAGGGCCCACAGAAAAATGACCTCTGAAACAAGATGGACATTGCTATAGGGTTCCTGCTTCACAGAAGAGTCTGCCAGACAGTGTGCAGGACAGAGAAAAGTGACCGAAAAACTGCCAACACAGGTGGGACAGTTTGAAATTTCCTGCTTTGCTGAGAAGTCTGCCAGACACACTATGGCCTATAGGCTGAAGATGGAACATTACAGAAGAACTTTGGGTGACTGGCCAGGCAGCAAGTTATCTCTGTCATTTCTAGAGTTTATATATTATCTTTCTGTGGTCTTCGATGGTATTGAAGACAGATAGTTATAGTTTCCCTTAATTAGGATTAAAGATAAGTTACATATAAGACTTTAGACTCACAAAGACAGGAGAGATGATGGAATATTTTCTTTAACTCTTGCTAATTGTTATTAGACTAAATATTGTTAACAATAGTTCTTATTTATCAACTGCTTTTTAAATATATTCTACTATGTTAAAATTAAAACCCTTCTTTTTATTTAGACAGAAAAAAGGAGATTATGGGAGATGTCATTCTGTAAATATGTTTCTCTTGTTGGATAATGAATAAAGCCCTATTGGTCAATAGGAAAGCAAGATAGGCTGAACTTGGAAACAAGGAGGATTCTTGCAGAAGAGAGGAGGGTCAAGATGTAGAGACTTGAGAGAGAAGAGGTGGGACCCAATCTTTGGTAAGGTAATACCACGTGGAAACACTTGCATTAATAGAAATTGGTTAGTATTTAAGACAGAGCTAGGCAATAGGAAATGCTAGTAACTGGCCAACAGCTTTATATCTAATACAGTGTCTCTGTATGTTATTTGGGGCTGACATGTCTCAGGGACCAGGCTGGTGGGAAAATTGCTCATAACACTTTAATGTCATTTGGGGGTCCAAAAATGAATGGCATTGTTTTGGAGGTGATTGCTTTGCTTATTATTGGGGAGCTTATTTTCAGGTAATAGACTGGAATAAACAACATGTCAGAAAGATGATTAGTAGCAGTGAGGAATAAAAAAACAATAGGTCTGAGAGTATTAGTGGCTTCAGAAGACAGGGGGACTTACCCTTGAATTTCACTGGCCATGAGAGCACTAGGAATTAGACCTGACCAGTCACTGAGTATGTTGTTATATTGATTAATTTGGAAAAAAAGCTGCTTATTAAAAATTAGTGTTTCACATCTGTAACTCCAATTCTATGGGACTCAATACCCCTCTCTGGGTTCTATGGGGGCTAGGCACTCAAGTGGTACACAGACATACATGAATGCAAAATATCCATACACATAAATTAAAATATAATAAGATACCATGGTGAAAATATTTATTAGTCTATAATACACACACACACACACACACACACACACACACACACACACACACACACAAATGTCACAAAGGCAGTCTACATACATTATACTTTGGATTAGGATGTCTGGAGCTTGCCTGAATCAGCCAGCCTTTATTAACTAAGCTTCCTGGAATTTATTGGACAAAACAATGTTTTTCAAACATTCTCACCATGTGGTGGCTCTTCTGGAAGTGGAGGCTTTCAGAAGGGCTGTAGGGAGACACTACCTAGACCTGACCACATGATCACAAACTCCCACTACTGAGCACGCTGGCCGTATCCATCGCTCCTATGCTTTGAGGTCTTTAAAATATATGACACATTTAGAAATTAGACTCCACTTTTGTTCATGGAGTTTGGGGATATTTGTCCCAGCATATCCCTAAGGTCTTGATTATTTTTCTGTTCAGTGATTAAAAGTTTCAACCCCAAATATGCTGCATTGAGAAAGACAGACAAACTGGATTATGATTCCCTCACCCTGCAACAAAATGATGATTATTGAGTTTAATGACCAGGAGCCATTCCATCACTTCCCAGTGTCTGGAGCCAGAGTACACTGAGGATTGTGTCACTGGGAAGCCAGATGAACCAGAGGACCTGATGGGATGAAATCCTTTGAGGGCCTGATAGTTCTTGGGTTCATAGCTAAAAGGAGAGCCCTGTAATGCCAAGGTCAGAGCCTGTGTAGGGTGAGGACATTTTTACAGTGTCTTCATGGATATAGCACCTCAAAGGTGGGAGGTAGGCAGTTGAAGACAGAAAAAGCTAAGACAAGGGCTGAGCCCTGGACTCTGGTTTTGGTCTATTTTTAAACTGTTTGATGACTTACATCAGGACCACCTTTCCACACCGCTCAGTCCCGAGTGTGGCAACTGGGCTGAGGGCTTCTCATGGACCAGAAGAAAACCAATGAGCTCGAACAACACAACTTCTGTTTACCACTTAATTCCAAAACAGAGTTGAAGTGAGCAGCTCAGCATTAGCAGCTCAGGAAATTGTCCAAGGAATAAAATTGTTTAGAGATTAAGACTGATTTGGGGTTATGTTTGAAATTCTGCAAGTTATTTTTATTTTGAAGACTTTACCTCACCCCATGAGTCTTGAAAATACTGTTTCTCTCAAAAAATAAGACAAAATAAATGAAAAAAAAACGTCTGACTTAGAATCTTTGGGGGATACCTGGGATTTGCGTTTATATTATAACATTCAAGAAAATGCTACTGTTCAGTCAAGGTAGAAAATATTTTTGGCAAAGAAGCTTCTACAAAAAAAACTGCTAAGTAGCAATTACACTATTTAATTGTGAACTTAAATTGGGGCTGGAGCTCTTGGACATTATTGTGCTGGAAGAAAGCTGCACTGTGAATGCAGACTCAGAGACAATCTTGTCTACAAAAGAAGCTTAAATTACTTTGTCCACCAAACATTTCCTTTGGATTTGAGATATTTTTTTGTTATAACACGGTAGGTGAGTGGTTTCGATGCTTGCAAATGTCAAAGCTTGTTTTTATGTGTAGACATTAACTGATGCATCCCTCATAGGTACATACAAGCTTAATCACCATTGGTATTTTTTCCAAAAGGCCACTTGTGTGTGTGTGTGTGGGGGGTAGGCTGAAGAGACAGAATGCCTCCAGGAAGCTATTCTGAGGTCATGTGTATGTTGCAAACAATACCAATATAAGTGGTCATTACAACTGCACACAGCTGGTGAGGTGCAATTCAAACTATAATGAGAGATTCAATATCAAATGTTTATGGGCACGGGTCATCTTGTGAGTGGAAATGAAAGCATGATACTACTTTTCTGTGATCTGGAAATATCTACAGGGAATAAATTGAATAAGATTTGCTGCAAATTGTAGTGAGGTGCAAAATGGAATTTGTGGCTGTGTCTCAATAACCACACCTAATGGATTTCCGATGTCTTAGAACACCCTGCGTTTCTTTCGATTGTTTATCCCAGGAGAGATGGAGGGTTTTTTCTTTCCTGGTTTTGATGAGAAACAGACTACTGGGAATATATTTTCAAATGCTTGTTGAAATAATGATATTAGTCTGTTGTGTTTTCCGATGCCTCATCATCACTGCTTTACCTACTTTTCCTTGCAAAATCGTCACAGTGGATCAATCCCAGATAATTGCTTCCCGTAGACGCCCATGCTGGAAGACCATTCCCTGCAAACAGCTGTCGGTGATGCTGGTCCACACAGAGCCAGCATTTGTCCTGGCATCCCTGCGTGTGGCAGGCTGGTGAGGAGAACCAAGAGCACCAAATGGATGCTCTTTTCAGTTAACGATTGGAAATGTGACTTTACAAGAGCGCTGGAAATGTTATATCTGAAATTCTGCAGATGAAACTGCAAAGAAACGCTCTCGTGGGTGGAAGGACACCTCGCATGTGCAGCGCTGCTCATGGACAGTCACGGATGCTCTTAGTGTGCAAGTCAGATATTTGAAATGTCTCCTAACAGCAGCAGATACTCCTCCTAGAGCTAACTTGTCTTTTTGTAGACTTTTAAAAACATACTTGCAGTGATTGGTTTTGTAGTAAACAAACCCCTGTTGATTGCTTGTTTATATGATGCATTATGTAAGATGGCAGACATTACAAGGATGAATACATTCCCTATCCTCAATACACACATGGAAATGGGCTAAGATGTCAAAACCCAAACCAAGCCACAGACATATATATACACAGAGACACATGTACTTACACACAGCAAACACACACACACACACACACACACACACACACACATATATGACACACAAACTCATATGTATACAGCATGATACACACACACACACACACACATATATATATATACACATATATATATATGCACACATATATACACGGAAACATATGCATAGATACAGATACACAATTTGCACATGCATGGACACACATGTATAAACATATATATATATATATATATATATATATATATACATACACACACACACACACACACACACACACACACACACACACACAAACAAATTCACAAACACAGGGTCCAGATCAAAAATAATCCAATGCATTTTACAGTTTGACCTGGTTGGCTTGAAAAACTTTGTCTGCAGTTGCTGAATGTTGGAACTGCGAACTGAAAAAGGAATACTTTAAACACTTACTCAGCACCAGGTTTTTCTAAGACAATGTGTGTAGAACGTGCCTTATACTAATATTAGCATGACAACATAAGTTCTGATGTTTTTAAGGTTCCTGGTTTTGTCATCTGACGTTAAAGCCAGCTTTGCGTGTTAAATAAATAAATAAATAAATACATTGGTGTTTGGAGATATGTACCCTTAAAAGCATAGGCAATCATTAGTTGACTTTATTTTATATTCTAAGCATAAATAATTCTCAAGAATTATTGGTTAAATAAACAGTTGACTTTGCAAAGGCTGTTAAATCTGAGAGAATATATCTGAACTCAGTTCTGTGGTTTTTTTTTGGAAGTTGCCAAGCATGCCTTCTTGGCAATAAGAAATAGTCTTGTTTAATTTTAGTTTAGTCAGAATGTTGTGGCTGTTTTTCCTAAATGACAGCACAGTCATTTTGGATTACTAATTCCAGAGAAATTGGCCACTTGAAGAAGAAAGAGTCCTTGAGACCAGTCTTGCCGGCACCTCTCCATTGTAGATGACCCACTGATGAGCAGAGCATGGGTGCTGCTACAGCCAGCTCTCCGTGTTTGCGCTTCTGTTCTAATTTCAATACTCATGATTTATATTGAACTACCTCATTTCAGTATAAAATGTCCTCTTGATTTTTCTCATTATGCCGTAACCTGAAGAACATTCAGTTCCCGGAAGGTTGAATTGGAAACAGAGCTCTGTTAATCACAGATGATAGGATGATATACTTACTCTTTTGGGAACAATGGAAGGCAGGTCCAGGCCAGCAGATTTGCACTGTGGGTGGCAGAGTCAATCCCAAACACTTTTATAATGAGCATAGATTCTCTTGGAAGTGACTTTATTTCAAGAGGAAAATTGATTCTGAAAAGCAAAGGAAGTATCCAGTTATATCTATGATTTTACAAACATTTTCTTGTAATTATTTGGGAAAAAATATTTGAGCATTTGAATTGAGATGTCCCCTTGAAAATTTTTAATGAGATATGTAAGATGATACTCAATAAATAATAATTTTACTCCTTGTAATTTTGATATGTAGAGTCATTTAAATATAGTATAACCTGACTCTTATACAATATTGTAAGCACATAGGAGGGACTGGTTAAATTTATCTTAGGGAGTAAGTAGAAGTAGATCTTGATTGTGTGTATGTGTGTGTGTGTGTGTGTGTGTGTGTGTGTGTGTGTGTGTGTCTGTGTGTGTGTGTCTGTGTCTGTGTGTGAATGTGAGTGTGTGTGTATATATATGTGTGTGAATGTGTGTGTGTGTATGTGAGTGTATTGTGTGTATGTGTGTGTGAATGTGTGTGAGTGTGTGTATGTGTGTCTGTGTTTATCTGTCTGTGTGTGTATGTCTGTGTGTGTATGTGTGTCTGTGTGTGAGTGTGTGTGTATATGTGTGTGAATGTGTGTGTGTGTGTGTGTGTGTGTGTGATGGCATGGCTTGTATGTAAGATCAGGGGGTAACTTTCTGGAGTCCTTTCTTTCTACCATATGGTTTCTGAGGATCAAACTCAAGTCATTAGGCTTGTTTAAAATGCCTTAACTGATAAACCATCTTACCAGCCCAAGAAACATGAATCTTCCAGGCTGGGCTGCAATAAGATGGAGTTTCAGAAACCCATTCCAAGAAGAGAAAAATATATTCCAAGAAGGAACAAGAATGTAACACATAGCATGGGGAAGAGAAGAGGATTCTTGTGATTTAAAATATTCCCTCCTACCGCAGGAGACTAATTAAGGCTCAGGAAGCTAATGAAATCAAGCTTAGGAACCTCAGGAAGTTTGAAGTTTAAGAAAAAGTCATGAGAGTCACAAGATCCTTCTGCAAGGTTACAAGTGATTTTTTTTCCTGATTACCTTATTCTCTGTTGTCAGTGCTGCTGTGGGCTTTACAGCAACCTCCTGTTGAGTTACCTATGCTCCTATAATTAGCCCAATAAGCTGATTAGCCCACCAACTAGATTTGGGTAGAGTTGCGTTTTGGTATAACATCAGTTATATATCTGGGTGAATACATGTATATAACACCTCTCCAGGAAAAGTCATGCAACACATAGACTAGAAAAATCTATGAATAAAAGATTAGCTGTGCCTGAGAATTGGTGAGTCATTCACCGTGGATGCTATAAAAATAATAATGAAGTCAAGTTGAAATAAGTAGAGGATGACACAATTAGGAGAACACGAAATGCTTAATTCCTATTAATTCCTAAGAACTTTGAGTACCAATTACAGATGTTTGAAATTACTCCAATGGCAAAGAGAATTCTTGAAAAAAAAGGATGAAATTATGAAGAGCTATTTACAGAAAAACACCAACACATATGGCTGCTGGACACATTGCAATTGAGATGCTCTGAGCTCAGGTCCTGGAGCACTGGGTTTGGGGGAGGAATGGGGTTCACGAGTGAGGAAACGCCACTTCCTGGGCAGCAGATGGTGGTGTATTGAACGGGTAGGCAGCACTGGCTTCATGTGAGGAACAGTACACCCTGCTCAGAGAGAGCAGATATTGCTGAGGGCATACTATGTGCCCAAGCAGACATCACTCAGCTATATTTACTGGCAGTACATGTGTTTAAAGATGTACGTGGGGGTGATAACAGAGTAACTCATAGTCACACGACTAGATGAGGCATCTTAAAGGCACAATGGATAGAAGAAATTTGACTGACAGTAGAAAAGTAAGATATCGATGGCGAGTTTTAGTTTCTCCTCTGTAATGTAACGTATAATAGAAACAGGGAAGGGGATTCTGGGATTGAACCAACGTAATGTAATTTTAGGGAATGGTGCTATATGCTAAGTTAGCAGCAACTGTGAGATATTAATGAGTAAGCTGCACGTGGGCAGGCTGAGTCCCCCTTTGGGATTAGAAAGTTTATGTGCTGAAAAATTGGCCATGCTGGTGGTAAATAGGATGCTTTTAACTCAGCAATTCACTCAACCTTCCTAAGTCTTATTTTTTCTTATCCATGAAATTATTGTGGCATGACACAATGGGTGTCACATAGTAGGGTGTAGTTTTCATTCTTTCTGTTCTTTTTTATCCAGACAGTCACACAATAATTTATATTAACTGCTGTGTGTTTAAGATTTTGATTCATAAAAGTGTTTCTTTTTGGAGAAAAGAAGTGCA
This sequence comes from Cricetiscus sungorus, assembly GCA_030556225.1. NCBI lineage: Eukaryota > Metazoa > Chordata > Mammalia > Rodentia > Cricetidae > Cricetiscus > Cricetiscus sungorus. The sequence continues at coordinate 45,002,612 of JANBXA010000735.1, read as the reverse complement.
ATTTTAGTGTATAGTTAGGGGAGAATGATGGGACAAAGACAACGGTGTTAGGAATCTACTTTTAAAGATGGGCAAAATTAAGATATATTAAAACATGGCATATTTTGGTTTCTAAGTATTTTTCACTTATATTATTTCATAGTTTCCATATTCATTCAAATGTTTCTGGGTTTAAAAGAGTCTGTGAATTGACATAAAATGTTGATGATAATGTAGAAGGTATAGTATTTTCTTGAATATTCTTTTATCTATAATTGACTCTATATTGCGATTCCATTTTTCTGTTCTGTGAAGGAAGCTATAATCTTATTCCATTTTTTCACATAACCTAGAAAGTTCTTTTTCCTCAGAAGAGCTGGTTTTTCCTATATAACATGAGCTTTTCACATTAAGAATGAAAAAGACAGAGACATTACAGTTGATGGCTGCTGCCAATCTCCATTCATTCACTTCCACAAAAAAAAAAAAAAAAAACTTCTAGAAAAGAGTCCATGCATGCTAAATAGTGCTGTATTCGTCTTCTGAATATATTTGGACTCACATTCACTTGGAAATTGTTTTTGTTTTTAAACTTCTACATGAGTAGCTAGGCAGTGGTGGTGCATGCCTTTAATCCCAGGGAAGGAGAAGCAGATGGATCTCTGTGAGTTTGAGGCCAGCCTGGTCTATAAAAGCTAGTTTAATAATAATAATAATAATAATAATAATAATAATAATAATAACTTCTCCATAACTACTTAAAAACAAAAGAATGAACATTTTAGTGGGAGAAAAGAGAAACATACTTTATAAAATACTGCAATAAGGGATAAAGAGTTGATTCAGTAGTTAAGAGCACTTGCTGTCCTAGGGGATCAGAGTTCAATTCCCAGCACACAAGCCAGGTGACTCCCAACTGCCTGCAGCTCCAGCTCCAAGGGATCTGACATCCTCTTCTGGCCTCTATGGGCATCCTCGCGTATAAGGAATATACTCATACAAATACACAAATGTACATAAAAATTTAGAAAGTAAAAATGAGTGGTTACTAATTTTTTCCTTCTGTGTTAGAGACATTTTGCAAATCAGAGACAGTTTGATGCTTAGCATTAAAGTTTAGCAATGAAATGCACTTTCAATTCCAGTGCAACAAATACATGCTAATAAATTATGTAAAACTCTTTTTGAGATCATGAAACATGATTGTAGGTTGAAATACCTAAGTCTATTGGAAGAACGCAAAGATCACTTATAAAATAAAAACAAAAATAAAAAACCAAAACCACAAGCAGCTTTAAGAAAATAAACACATCAATACCATTTTCAAAACTATTAATGAGTTCCTCATTTTTTTCTCTTGAGGTGAAAGTGAATTTGATTTTTGGAAATAAACAGAAATGGGTTTTAGTCAAAATTGGAAGAATAATTGTATCAATTAAGCAGGCTAATAACATTTTAAATGAGTCCTTGATTACACGCACGCGCGCGCACACACGCACACACACACACACACACACACACACACACACACACACACACAAATATCAATTAACCAGTAACCCTTACTGAACTTTTATTCTACATTGTGCTTTTATCGCTGATAGATAATGAAACTTTCTTTAAAAAAACTAAGAATCTCTATCACTTAGCATATGCTGACAGAAATACAAAATAACACGTCCATTTGAGAGAAGTTCAGAGTTCAGTCCCAACAGTGAAAGAAAGGGTAAACATCCACAATGTAGAAAGGGTTAATTGAGGAGAAGGAAGTTAAGGGGTGTTTGCAAGGTGGTTGGAGAGATGCAATGCATTTCTGACCCAAGAGAACTTCTGTCAAAGTGTGATCTCTGTTCCAGGTAGGGATCTGGTGGAGAGGCAGGAAACTAGGGTTGGCCCGAGAAGTGAAAACATGGAGGTATGTAGAGGCCGACAGCCAGTGATCTACACTAAATGATTTGGATTTTGGTTTACATGACTTGGAAAAAATATTCCTGATCTCCAGTATGTGAACGAACAGTTGTGCCTCTCCTATTTATAATTTTCCCTGCTTCTCAGTTCAGTCATGTGGATGAGATGGGTGTTTAGGAATTTCAATGGACTTTAAGTCTGTTGAATGAATAGTCTGTTATCTACTGACCCTTTGGTACGGTACTTACCATACCATTGCACCAGTTAACTGGTGGCCGAGCACCTCTCTCTGTTTCTCTCTGTCTCTCTGTCTCTGTATCTGTCTCTGTCTGTCTGTCTGTCTGTCTGTCTGTCTGTCTGTCTCTCTCTGTCTCTGTGTGTGTGTGTGTGTGTGTGTCTGTCTGTCTGTCTGTCTTTGTCTCGGTTTCTGTCTCTCTCTCTCACACACTTGTACAACATGATCTGTTGAAAATCGAAGACGGGCTGACTTTTCTTAGCTAGCCAGCACAGCCAGAATAAAGATTAAACTTACATTTCGTTCCAGTTGACCAGAAGAAAGAACGATTTTGTGGCTGGCGTGGATCTGCAGCTTTCCACTTGGCACAGCTTCTTCCCAGCGTATGTGAGCCGGCAGGAAAACGAAAATGCTTTGTAGCTGAAAAGAAACATTGATTCAGTAAGTGCAACCATGGGAGGAGACGGCTTCCTAAGAGGGTCAATTATTGCTATTGTCAAAGTCAAAGGATGAACATACACTTACTCGTGTAAAGCGTGCTTTAAAAATCACTGTAATAATTTATGTTGGGTAATCCAGAAAGATTGCAGAACAGGCAGCCCGTGTCCCTCCTCTATCTATGGAGACACCACTTCAACAGCAAACTGACCAGCTCCCTCTAGGAAATCTTAAAACCTGTTCTGAAGTTTCTATTACAAGAACAGTTACATTGAAGAAGCCATGGAAATTCACAACATTCAGCCTTAGCACCCCCACTACCCACCCCCCAACCCCCCACCCCCGCGCCATCTGTTGGATGTGGCAGTGTGGTTGGGAGTAGGGGGTTCACAACACCTGGATAGCCCTTCAAGCCTGCAATTCACATCCAATGGGACAGAGACACAAGAACTGTATTTTCTTGTCCTGCCAGGTCCTGCTGCTTCAGCCCCAAATGAACACACAGAGACACCATATTAATTATAAATGGTTGACTGATGGCTGCGGTTTCTTATTGGCTAGCTCTGTCTTAATTATTAACCCATTTTTATTAATCTAAGTATTTCCACATGGTCTTATCTTACTGGAGAAGGGTTGGTACGTGTTACTCCTTCCTCCACGACATGGCATCTGTTTCTGGTGGGCTCTCCTGCCTACCTTTCCCAGAATTCTCCTCATCTCCTAGTCCCGCCTATTGGAGTGCTGATGAGGTTGCTGAGGACAGAGAATAAAGGCCATTGTCTTGTTTTCTGTGGTGTTTGTTGTCCCTATTTCTTTGGGTTTTTGTTTTGTTTTGTTTAGTTTTTGAGACATCGTCTCACTCCCTAATCCAGGATAGCCTGGAATTTTTTATGTAGTCCAGGCTGCCATGAAGCTTGATGTGGTCGGCTTTCTTGTCTCAGCTGCTCAAGCCTGAACTACAAGCATGAAGCAACATGAACCATAAAAATCTGCTTTTTGAAAAAACAAGGCACACATTTGTTATACAAAGTGATGGTTTATTTGTGCCGTGTTCATGCAATGTACATTTTAGCCACGTCTGAAAACCCACTGCCTTTCTTCATCCACCCCTCCTTTCCTTTCTTCATCTCTTATATTTATCTCCCTTTCACTTTTGTGTCCCATCCCTCAGTTTTCTTGCTAGGTTCTATATATGATACCGAACGTTCAATATTTGTCTGTGCTCTTTTGCTTAATTTGATCTCTGGCTTTGTCCTTTTTCCTTGAAAATGACAAGATTTCATTCTTATTTATGGGGCACTAATACTCTATTGTGCTATGACCTCGTTGTACACTTTGAGATCGTGTATTGAGAAACCTTTGGCACTGTTCTTTCTGCTTAGTTCTCCTATATCTTTCCTTTGTGTTTTTATGTGGAGTTCGGGCATTTCTTTCTAGTTCTTTGAAGAATGTTATTAGAATTCTGAAGAGGATTGCATAGATTGTTATTGTCCATTTTCTAGAAGCATAGAATCTCTTTCTGTATTGAGTATTTATTTTTTTAAAATTACTATATTAAAGGTCTCACACCTTTTGTCAGGTTTAATACTACTTAATTTTTAAGCTTCTTTGAACAGGATATTTTTTTTCTAATGTTTTTCTCAGCTAATTCACCACTGCTATGAAAGAAAGTTGCTAACTTTTGCATTTTAATTTTATAACCCATAACTTATTGAGTGTTTTTCAGATTTAAAGGCTTTCTGAGTGAATCCATAAAATATTTTAAGTATAAAACCATAATGCCTATCATAAACAATTAGATACAATTTTTCTTTTTCTTTTCCTATTTTTTCTAATCCCTTTTCATATCTTTGTCTTAATGTTTTAGTTAAGACTTCAAACAATATTTAAATAGATATAGGAAGAGTAGACACCCTTATCCTTTCTGATTTTAGATGAATGAATTTAGGCTTTCCCCATTTACTACAATGACACTTTAAATTTTAGTAGGTAGCCTTTATTAAATTGAGGTTATTTTGCCTATTCATAGTTTCTTCAGGACTTTCATCATGAAGGAATATTGACCCTTTTCAAATGCCTTCTCTGCATTTCTCAAGATGGTCAGGTGATTTCTGCCCTTAAGTCTCTTTACTTGATTTTGATTAAATTTTGACCTTGTCCAATTAAAGTGATCTTGAATTGTTTGCCAGTATTTCATTGAGGAATTTTGCATTTATTTTCATTAGGAAACTTGACTTCAGTTTTCATTGTGTGTTTATATCACATCGTTACCTTAGTAATCCTACATTATATGAGTTCCTTCCCTTTCTATTCTATGGAACAATTCGAGAAGGGTTGGAATTATGTCTTTCTTATTATTTGGTTGAATTCATCCACAATAATCACAATAATCTGTGTTTTAGATTTTAACTTATGAGGAGATTTTTTGTTATTGCTTTGATCTCATTGCTTGTAATGTCTTTTAAAATTGCTGGTTTTAATTTTGGCAGATCATATATATATATATGTATTTAGAAATGTATATATTTATTCCAAGTATTCAAAAATTTTCAAGTATTACCTAGTGATCTCCCAAGTTTCACTGGTGTCTACTCAAAGAAGGCCCTTTTCATCTCCAATTAATTAATTAATTTTGTTATGGTTTGGTTAGGGCTTCGCCAATATGGTGAGTCTTTTCAAAGAAGCAACTCATAGTTTATTAATTCTATGTATTATTCTTTTAGTTTCTATTTCATTCATCCCTGCCCCAGTCTCTATTTTTTTTTTTTTTATTCTCTACTCCAGTTTAAGCAGCAGGGCTTTGTGAAATGAATTTGGAAGAGTTCCTTTCCTTTGTATTCTGTGGACCAGCTTGAAGAGCATTGGTGTTGTTCTAGTTTGAAGGTCTAGCATAATTCTTTAGTGAATCTGAAAGACAAGGGCTTGAATTGGCCCAAATTCACTTTTTTTTTCTTCCAAAGCCCATAGTGAATGAGTTGGAAAACTTTCCAATGCCCAGATTCTCACTGGGAGGGAAAGTTCCTTGATTCCTGAACTTTAAAAAGTACTCAAATTTACACACACACACACACACACACACACACACACACTGGATTTTTTATTTAACCACACTGCAAAGAATAGGGTGAGAGCTCTATTATGAAAGTTATCTCAACTTTCCTTAGACTTGTTTTTCAGTTTAGTTTTTGGACACTTAAAATGAAGGTGCATGTATGATTGGTAATAATTTGTATTCCCAAATTATGTCATGTGGCATGCAGTATATTTATATACTTTGCTTCTTGTATTGGCATATTATTCTATATTCTTTCCTATTTAATTCACTGATCATTTAGTTCCTGAGAGAGACGCATTTACATCATTTATATTTCACACATTTACATTTCACACATTTACATTTCAATGACCCCATCAAACTGTCCCTGTATTTCTGTTAATTTTTAATATTTATTTTATCTTTTTAGCCAACTAAATATTTCACTAGCATGTAGTGAATTTTTATTTATATATTAATTTATTAATGGTTTTTAATCTTAGAATTCATTTCTTACTATGCTCACAGTATTCATATTGCTTGACATGGTGATACAAAAACTTGAGATGATAAATGAAGTTTTAGTGGCATTCATGAAAGACAGTCTGCTCATAGCCTTTTGATGGTAAAGGTTACACAACAAGGAGCCTCCAGGAATCTCTCTGATACACCTCATAAGGAGAGAATCCTCTCACTAAGAAGCAATTTCGCTTGCTAATGTGTTTGGAGTCCTCATAATTACAAATGTCAAAATATTTACTCATAAATATAATTTATTATATAATATACATTATTATGCACATAATTGCACTGGCATTCTAATTACCATAGCATGGCGTGCATTGTATTTTATGAATGACTTAAGAGATTAAAAATACTTTTTGTTCTCTACCTAGCTAAGGGACTATTAATATTTCATAGCTTTTAGAAGAGGAAGAGTCAATTTTCTTCAAGACTTATGGCCCATGGTACATAGATCATGCATTCAGAGCAGTGCCCATATCCAAGAGTGTTTGGGTAATACAAATTGCACTGCATGAGTTTAAGCATGAGAGATAACAGTGGGAATAGAAGCCACACCTTTAATTCCAGCACTCTGGAGGCAGAGGCAGGTAGATCTTTACAAGTTCAAGGCCAACCAGATCTATATAATGAGACCTTCTCAAAAAAGTATTTAAACACCACACCTGCACACTATATACATACACACACAGAGACCTAATGAGAAAGACAGATACAGAGAAAAAGAGATACAGAGATAGAGAGACAGAAATAGAAACAGACAGAGAGAGAGGTGAGAAGGAGAAAGAGAGAACGTAAGTTATGGTTAGGCAGGTAGGGGTGGTTCTGGAATTATTGTGGGATGAGGTAAATATGATCAAAATACATTTGTATTAAATCTTGGGGAATTAACAGGATATCATTAAAATAATTTTCTTTGACTTCTTAATATGACCCCAACCTATAATGTGGTTCTGTATTTCTCTTTCTACTAACAATGGCTCTTGATGCTTTCTACTTAACTATTCTCCTACTGGCTCTTATTATTGTAGACTGTTTTTCACGGGTGCTGGCCCCTGAACCCCAGGATCTAATACCTACTAATTATCTTCTTCACTACCAGAGTCTCCTGTTGAACATTTCTTTTGCAATCAACACTTGCTCAGTTTCTAGTTCAGCTTATTCCTGACCTTAGCCTTCTGACCCATATAACTGTTTGTTTCATAAATCAAATGACTTACAATTCTATTCAAAGAAGTTTATATAGACATTTACAGTAACTCTTTACTGAACATATATTACAGATTAAGGAACTTTTGGATTATTGTACAGATATTGTAAAAGGCAATTCGTGGAAAACTAATAATTTGCAATTATGAAGATAAATATTATGCAATTTATGCATGCATAAGCAGATAAAGTTATATCATCATTGACATGCAGGAATCTTCAATATGTAACAATTATGAACCTAAAAGAGAACATGCATTCTATGTTACGACTTCTTTGATACAAATATGAATGGGACTCATCTAGATCAACCCAGATCTCTTCATCTAAGTCATCATCCTCTACACTTCTGATTTCCAGAGTGTGAGATCTCAGTCTGTTGTATTACCTACTAAATTTGGGAGAAAATTGACAGGTACAAGTGAATACAAGTCATCAGGGAAACTTACAAATATGCAGTGTCTTGGCATTTCATTAGAAGGTTGGCTGGCCCAGAATTCCTTATGAGAGAAAGTATTATGTTTTTTTCTGGGGACAGCCTCCAGCTCTAGTCTTGAAATTTGTTCCTCTAGTGAATAAAATGCACAATTTTGTTTAATCGAGTAAGGTTCTCACTTATTTATTACAATAGTTCCTTTGTAGAAAAGCATTGTTTTTATCTATAATTATATGCACATGCATACTTAACTATCTTCATGTAACTATCTTCATGTAACTATCTTCATGTAACTATCTTCATATAACATGTTATATATGTTAAAATATGCTGAAACAATTTAGACTGCATACAAGTTATTGTAGAGACAAATGAAGGAAAGTTGAATAGATTGTACTTATGCAAACACACACTATGATCAAATCTATAGTATACGTTCACTCATGTACATAAATGTATTAATGTATAGATGACATATGCTACACATATGCTTACATATCAATAGATACACAAATATGTACATATGTATGTATTTATGCTGTGTACATAGCTTTAGTTGTTTTTATCACATTATAGAGAACTTCCATATGAATTAAAAGTAATGCATATTTACTTATAACTAGAAATTATAAGAAATTATTCAGTAGGGTCACATGCAATTTCACAGCATTCTCTTAAAATTCATCATAAAGTCAATACAGGAAATGCATGATGCTAGCCCTTGGTAGATTCTAAAGAAATGTATGAATTCTGTTTTCATATCAGATCACAAAAATCTTATACATTTTATTACTAAATAAATGTGTATATAAATATCTTTCTATATAGAAAGATACATTTTATTTTTATATTAATTATATTAGTATGTACACATTTTATTTTGCACAGAACACACACACACACACACACACACACACACACACACACACACACGTTCAAGAATCTTTCAGGAAGAAGGGGAAGAAAGACTGGGGAAGAAAGACTCTTAAGAGTCAGAGGTGACAGATGATCACAAGGAAACTTTCTGAATAAAACAGGGTAACGCACATATGAGCTCAAAGCACTGTGACAGCACCCACAAGACTTGCAAGAGCTCAAGTCAGACAAAATCCCAGTTTATGTGCATGAAATCCCATCCTTAGTTAGTTAAACTACTAATAGTTAAACAGTGAGGCTCCCTGTAGGTCAACCACCCTCCAGTGGATGGCCAATATCCATCAGTATAAGAGCAGACAGACTGGACTGGCTTTATTGAAAATATGAAATTGGGTGAGTACAGAAGTGGGGGAATATGGGAAGAGTTGTAGAAACATATCAGGGCCCCTAAAGTTGGCTCCACTTCATCTTAACTCAAGACCACAGGGTTCAAAACTGTCCTTAGTAAGTCAAAAGACCTAAAGGTCTAAGGGTTGGCTACTGCAAGATGTTTTGGTATTGGTAGCTGATGTCTTATCTAAATAATAACAGTCTTGGGCTCAGGTGTGTTTACTCTTGACCTTCAAGGCCAGGTAACAGGTGTGGCTACCAAATGCTCCTAGGATTAAGGGAAGAAAGTCTGTTTGCTCCTTATATGTGATAATAGAAGTCTTCTGCCATGTTCCCCCTTTTGGTTGGTGCACTTAAGAATGTTGAAGGATAAACTTGAGGCTTTTAGTATTCACTGGATTGCCCTCCTGATTCTATCCTGTATCCATTTTTTTTTTTTAGCATCTTTACCTGACCTTTCTCAATTGACATTCCCCCTCTCAGGTATGAACCAGGCAAGACACACAAAGACAGGCAAAAACAGGTTGGTGTTGCAACGTGAGGCTACTACAGATGACTAGGACAGAAGCAGGGGTGAACACGATCATTACAATGTGTGGAATTCTCAAAGAACTAACAAAAAATATTAATCTTAAAAATATGTATTTTAATCACTAGTTTTAACTTCTCTTTCAAGTATCATATGCTGTATGTGTAGTATGTTTATTAACAATTGACTTAATTAATTTTAATAAAGTTTATCAATGTATTCTATATTCATTGACAAAGAATTTAAATTTTACAATGTTACTCTAAATATGTTATTCTAGAAAATATTACATAAATGTAGTTAACTTAAAACACAGAGGTATTTCATGAATAATTGTGAAAATTAAATAATCCATTGGTAATTTTTACTTCGGTAAGATACTAATCTGATGCAAGGTGTCTGTACCACTCACAACCTTATAGGGATCAGAGAACTCATCTATGCTTATCTATAAATTAAATACTCTCAGTGTCTATGCATGCATTTTCTCTCCTCCTATATCCTATTCATTATGACTAATCATTTAAACTAAATTATGAAAAATACAATTTTAGAAAACCCACTAAACAGGATGAACACTGTCTACTTCATGACGAGGCACTGACTATAGCCATCATTTTAATATGGTGAAGGAAAAATGAATACCCACCCAGAATCCAGCTTTTCTTAAGATGAAAAAATAAATCTGCATCGATTGAGTTCCAACATTAGACCAAAGCTAATGACACTCAGGAGGAACTGTGAAAATTCTCTGCTGCTCACCTGTGTGCCCACATCTCTGGAACGTTGTGCAGGGCACACATTGTAAAGTTCAGGTGTGAACGGGGCCCAGCGTGGATGCAGGAGGTACTTCCAGGTGTGTGCACAGCCTGGAAATCAGTACAGAAGCTACTGCAGTACACGTCGATTAGCTGATAGATGGACCTTGATAGTTCAGCTGTCACTTTCTCTACGAAGCCTAGGAGAGTAAAGGAGAGAGATTGAGATGTCTGTGAAGGGTCGTATTTCTCATAAGCCATCAATTATAGCTTTGAAGTCTCTTATAATGAAATATAAATAAAATTTAATTAAAATGACCCTCACCAACTGAAACCAATTAGCCACCTGGGCCTCTGGGGGGCAGCCTGCCATGGCTGCCTGTAGAGCATCTGTCTACACACTTCCGTTTCTTTAGCAGTAGAGATTTTGAAAACATATCCTTTTAGTTACAAATTGGAGGCTCTTTTTATGATTAATTTGATATGCCAATTGATTGAAATTTGCAATCAATTATCTTCTGGTTTATAACTTTTGAGAGTTAACTATAAGGAAAGGGTCATACTTTTTAAATGGCTTATGATCACTTCAAACAAATTCTGTTTGAAAGATCTGTTTACCATTGGCTGAACACTCATCACCTGTCTCGTGAAGATGTAAAGGATTGTCACAGTGAGCATCAGTTTTAACTGTCAACTCGATACAGCCTACAGTCATCTGAGGAGAGAGTCCCAGGGAGGGGGTTGGGTTAGCCTGGGGGTTGTTACCCAATGCAGGAAAACCCAGCCCTTTGTGAGAGGGCTCCATTCCCTAGACTGGGGTTCTCTATGTACAACAGAAGAAAGCTTGAGAGACCCAAACATTTTCCCTCTCCACTCTTGATTGCAGACACTTTAGATTTCTGCTTTGACTTTTCCTAAGGGACTATAACTTCAGATTGAAATCCAAATGAACCCTTTTGATTCTAAGTTGCCTTTTGTTAGGATTTTTTTTTAGTCCTAATTACTTAAATGAATCAAGGGCAGTGGTAAAGGAAGAACAATGACTCATCAGCTAATAATTTTCTTGTAGGAGCAAAGAAATTGTTGAGGGGACAGATCAGAACATCCTTATCTACTGTCTGCTGTGACAGAATTTAAGCACACTCCAAGTCATATCACTTATGGAAACATGCAACCTCCTCCAAAGTCCCTTCTGAAACATAAGTTGTGTCTTGGCTTCTAGTTGCTTCGAAAAGAAAATGGCACAAAGAGCTAGCTTTCCTTTTCCTCTTTTTTTTTTTTTTTTTTTTTTTTTTTTTGAGTATTCTGCACCATTCTGGTGTTAGAGTGTGCAGGCTCCTCGGGATAGAAACCAGCTTCTTTAGCATGGTGCCTTCTTCCCACATCCTGCCCTCCAGCAATTCCGCCCACAATTAAGCACTCTTTGTTGCTGCTCAACACACGCTATTATTCACTTAGTTATTCATAAATGCACATGAAATATATGATAGACACATTGAGCTTATTTGCTTCTTTTCTTAAATGGTGCCCCCTTCTTCTTCTTTTTTTTTCAACAGCCTGGGGGAAGAAGAGCAAAGAGAAAAGGCTCTAATTAAATTTCTCTGAGAAATCAGCAGTGGGAATTAATGAAGCAGAAGTAAAAAAAAAAAAAAAAAAAAATCAGCATTATAATAGTCCTAAAAGTAGGCTTGTCACACCCTGGAGGCCACCCAACAGGGATTTTTCCTGAATCATGGGTGCCAGAAATTTGGAAGTTTCTAGAAACATCTTGTTTCCTTTTTACAAATTGTTATCAGTTCTCTGGAACAAGAAGCACAAGCTTCTTGTCAATAACACCCAAACTTGCGAAAGTGTGGCGGGGAATATATATCTGACATTATTGATCTGTCCTCAAGTTGGTATTTTTGAGGACCTCAATTTGATACTTACCACATTCCACTCTTTACTGTTAGTGCAGAAAGAGAGTTCTGGGCTATTGTTTGCATCTGTGAGGTTGCTTAGTAATAAGTTCAAATGTATTCTTATGTTTCCACAAGTCTGGGTTTAAGAATCCATTTCACATTCATCACCAGAGGCCGCAGAGATGACTCAGTTAGCAGACACCTGCTATGAAGGCATGGGAACCCGAGACCAGCACTCAAGATTCACGTGGGGAGCTATGATAGGGGCTGGAGGGATGGCTCAGTGGTTAAGAACACTAGATGTTCTTCCAGAGGACCGGGGTTCAATTCCAGCACCCGTATGGCAACTCACTGCACTCTTTAACTCCAGCTACACTATTCTGACCTTCATAGCACCATCATTTAATACAAGCAGGCATACATTCGTATATACAAAATAAATGTTTAAAAAGACTTAGCCCAGTGGTTTGCATCTGTTATCCCAGCACTGGGAGGCAGAAATGGAGGGCTTCCTGAAACTTGCTATGCAGTCAGCCAGGTAGACTCCAACTGTAGTAAGAGGTCTTACCTCAAAAAACAAACAAACAAAAAACCAAAACAAAACAAAGCAAAAATCCAAGGAGGGGTGTGGCTAAGGATGCCTGATATTGACCTTAGGCCTCTAAGCACATGTGCCTGCATATACTAACAATGACATCATCAAACTATTCTGTGAATCAAGACCTTGGGCTAGGTGGAGAAAGATGGTGACATAATATTTATCACACCTGTATTTTTCTCTGAGGAAAAAAATTACAATGTTAACTTATTTGCAAAGCAAATATATGAATTGAAATCCATTGTAATTTATTATGGAATACAAATCTTTGGGCACATTGCTGTTCATTTTTTAATAGAATCTCATATTCTAATGCCATGAGGGGTATGGAGAAAGAGACCTCATTACAGCACCCAATAGAAATGGGGGAGGGCTTTGTATCAGCGTAACTGAGCCTGAGCTCTGCACAGATGATCACAAGATTCTGTGGTAGGAATATTTGAAGCAGCCTGTGTCCCTTTGTTCCCTCCATGTCCTAGAGTCTCCTGAAATCCATATCCCCTTTGCACTAGCTCCAGGATTTTCTCCATATCCTCTGCCCCTGCATCACCTTGACACATAGAGGGTGACTCTGATATTGAACAGCTTTTTCCATCTGTTGGAATTAGAACTGAGACTGTATGTTTTTCATGAAACTCCCAACTAGAAGGATTAACTGTGTGGAAGGTGGGTTGTTTTAAATACTTCTCACAGTCTCCTCTGCATTCAAGGTTATCAGTTGTTAGTTATGTGATGGGAGACATCATTCTATAAATATATTTCTCTCATTGGTTAATGAATAAAGCTCTGTTGGCCAATAGGAAAGGAAGATAGGTGGTACTAGGAGACAAGGAGGATTCTGGACATAGTAGGGAGGAGTTTCAAGATGGAGGATGGAGAGCAGAATGCCAGCCCCTCTCTCTGGTAAGATAAGATCACGTGGAAATACTTAGATTAATAGAAATGGGTTAATATTTAAGACAGAGCTAGCCGATAAGAAACTAGTAACAGGCCAAAAGAATTATATCTAATATAGCGTCTCTGTGTATTATTTGGGGCTGGTGTGGCAGTGGGAAGGGAAAAACCTACTCATAACAGTTATGTTGTCCCTGGGGGGGGGGTTCCTCTTCCAAAGATCATCTCACCGTGAGAACAACATCCTCAACCATACTTTGTGCTTATTAGGACTAAATTCAAGAGTTTATTCTTGGGTGCCAGAATCAGAAGTGGTAAAGCTGATGTTGGAAACTAAAGCTGAAAGTGACCCTGTTCTGAAGCACATAAACACACACCCACTCTTTACAGAAGTGGGAAAGACCCCTTCTGCTTCCAGCATCATCATCCCAGATCCTCTGTGAGTCCTGCTTCAGAATCCAGTCCTTCACCTGGTCTGTCAGTTGCCTATCCTTCCAGCTGGTCTTTCAAATAAAAGCCTGAGTTTAAATTTGAATTACTTTGGAGATCAATGCCTGTACTTTTTGTCACAACAAAATCTAATTCATTGTAAACATTTTTGCAGTATCTTTTGGTGATTAAAAGGACAAGCCTTTAATTCCACTTCTTGGGAGGCAGAAGCAGGAGGATCTCTGGGAGTTCAAGGCCAGTTTGATCTTTGTAGTGAGTTCCAGCAGGGATACATAGTGACACCAGTCTATCAGTCTCAAAATCAATCCATCCATCCATCCATCCATCCATCCATCCATCCATCCATCCATCCATCCATCAATCAACCAACCAACAAATCAGTCAAACAATAATCAATCAGTTGAAACCCCTCTCATTGTTATGTATTTCTACTTGTCTCATTTTATTTAGCAAACAGAATGAAGGTATAAACAATACCATCATTTCCAATCACTTGTGAACTCATCACTTCCACCAGTAGAAAGGATCTTAAGGTCTGAATAAACCACTTTCCCCGGGTCATGTGGGTGTGTGTTGCAATAGTACTTAGATGGGCAATTGGCAAAAAAGTGAGGGAATTCTAAGACATGTATCCTTGGTTCCCTTTATTTTTCAAATGTTTGAATGCATATATTTATTACCTTTTTTTGAAGTCTCTGATTTCTGATGAAAATCCTAAAAAATAATACGGAAGTAAAGTTACTAATTTAGGAAAATCATCAAACCAGTAATATCTAAAATCAATACATTATAATTTCCCTAAGATGAGAAAATGATAAAAATATCTCTCAGTATTATTTATCTGTGTTGCAAGTTAAATACTGGAAATCTATATTGCATAATAGCAAAGCCTTCTAGATATTGCAATGAGTGATGTAGGTTATTTGATTTTTTAAAGAGATTGCTCGAATCGGCAGAGCTTTTCATTATTAAAGCACTCTGCAGACCTTGTCTAAGCTCTGACTCTCCTCCATGACGGGCACTAATCTTCTGTTAGAAGTGCATTGCAATTTCTCCTTGTTCGCTGCCTATCTCTCATTATTAGCAGATATCCAGACACAAGCTTAGGGGACCATCCAAAAGAATTCCAGATAAAGGGGGAATAGAATTATATAGATTCTCCACCTGGTTTTATTTCTCTCTTTTCAGGGTATTTATTACCTCATAGTTGAACACAGAAGAAAATGTGTTAAATCATATCACAAATAAAACTCGCAATCTGAAATGTTACTGTTTTTATTCTCTTTTCTGCCATTTATATTCATATCCACATCATGATGACTATACTTATGTATGTGCTGTTCATTAGCTGGATTGAGGCTCGCTCATTCTAAGTCCATTACCATGAAAACAATGCATTGACTCATAGGTTCATTAAAAATAATGTTTCAGCAGAAAAGAAAGTTCTCATTTCTAATAATATTTATTCTAATTGATGGGACTTTTAGAACATTGAAAAATAACTTTTTGGGGTCTTGATACATTGGCCATGACTGAGTCATATTCCTGGATTCCTGTTCGTCTCCTGACTCAGCTCTTTAGGTAGTTGGGACAACATGAGTGCATTACCATCCAGGTCATTTTCTTTGCTTTAATTAAAAATATTAAAGTTTTCTTATAAAGATGCCATTTAACTAGAAAGCATATTTATTCAGCAAATAAACTAGGGAATATCTGTTTTCTTGTATCAGAGAACTTCTGGAAGATTCCTTCAGAGAAAGAATATTTCTACTATGGTAAAATATAATTATATTTGAATGTAACATTTTAGTTAAAAATGCCATTTTATGAGCCTCAGAAGTTCTTGTGTTAGGTAAATATTTCACTAGAATGTAGTAGTATCAAACACCAGTCCCCACAACTACAGATAATATCTTTATCTTGCCCAGGTGGGTCAGACTATTTGAACTCTTAGCTTGGCTGGAATTTAATTTGTTCAAAAATGTAAGCATGTATTGTAAAATCACCATGATGTACACCTGCAGCAAAACAGGAAAGAACATATTTTCCACTCTGTCCTTCATCTTTTTTGGAGTATTATACAAAAATATATTAAATTAGTTTCTGAAATATAACTTGAAGGCTAAAGATTATTTTCAGTACTAAATGGGAGCATAGAATAGAAGTGCATTTATAATTTAATTCTTCATTTTGCCAAACTTTCGTTTATTAGATACTTAATTACTTCCCTACATTGCAGGAAATAGTGTCTTGCAAAGAAAACTAAAAATGGAGCCAGGAAAAAAACAAAACATCTCAAATTTGAGAGTTGCTGGCGGAGACTTGGATCCCTCAGTGTTTGTTATCTTAGGTTTACAGTGGGTGGACAGGTTGGTTCTTGTTGACTACTTAATTGATAGTGGTTACTGCACAAATTGTGCTAAATGTATTTGGCATTTAGTCCCAGTGTTATTCTGTATGCAGGCTCACAATTAAGACAGGATGAAAAATTGATGGGCAGGATCAGTATATGCAACATGGAAACAATGAACTTTAATTTCTGCAAAAAATAATTAAGATCTTGGGGTTGACATGTAGGTAATTAAACTGTCAATTATTAAAGAAAACAAAACTCTTGATTTTCAACTTTCTTTGTTTCTGTCCATTCAAATAATTTCCTTAATGAAAATATGAGGCTATATATAAGTTCAGTTGCATAAACCCATATGGGCTGTAATGCATAAATCTAAGCTTTGCTTGAGCATGCTTGCTCAGGGCATTCCCAGGAAACAGATAATTCTTCCATAAAGGGTTCTTTGGGCTTCAGATTTACTGAGAAGTTGGGTTATCTTAGAGAAAATTTTAGGTTGTTTTTCAGAAAGTTTAGGAAATGGCTTCTTGTGAGATCAGACATTTTATTCCTTAGTGAACTGTAATATCATGTGAAGTGCACCTTCATCAAAAAATATTTTAAATCCTACCTAATGGCCTCCACAGAGAATTCCCACACTTCCATATCCGGGCTGCTGTGACAAAGGTCCATGTTTGTCCTAAAGCTAGTAATTAATGGCCATGAGATGACGGGGGCAGGGATGGGGCGTGTGTCTCTGTGCCAACCTTGGGAGGAAGACTCAGCACAAGAATCATCCTCATCACCTCCACGTGGTTTAGATTCCACCATGGAAAACCAGAGAGGTTAATGAATTCCCCACAATCTGATTCGAAAAGGAAACAGGAGATCTTAGATTCCAATCACATTTGTAACACTATAAGACTACGTTTTGTTATCAGTTCTAGATGCTCACAACATCTTCAAAGTGTGATGACCAAAAAGACATGAATTATTTTTTTTTTGGCAATAATTCTCCCTGGTTTGGCATTCTGACTTGACATCATTTATTGGAAGTGAAGTGACTTTTAATTATTAAGTTTATGGAAATATTTATTTTCGGGAACGCACAGGTGCTATGATTTCCAAGACCACAGTATTGTTTGATTTTTGTCTCGACACAGAAGAGAACAATACAATAAAATTATATGGGTGCCCATCATATTTCTCATCTTATGGACACATGTGAAGACCATAAATCTTAATAGCTATTCAAAACAAGGCTTAGAGAGTCCACAGTTATTTCATTTGCTTCAGTACTAGTGGTGTTATGTACTAGTGGATGGTTATGTACTAGTACTAGTGGATGGTTAGTTTATCCACTTGGCACAATCCAGAGATAAGAATCACCTAGGAGACAAGCCCATTTGTATTTCTATGGGGGATTATCTAGGTTATTTTAGCCTGTGAGCACAGAGGCTACCTTGGTTGCATTGCCTGAAGTGAGAACTCCTACTTCAGAAGGTACCATTCCCTGGTTGGGGTCCTGGTCTATGTAAATAGAGGGAAATGGCCAGTGATGTGTGTTTATTACTTTCTTCTTCCTAATTTCAAAGGCAACACGGCCAGCTACTTTCAGCTCCTGACGCCTCAACTCCCCCCACTGATAGACAGTTCAAGTTGCAAGTCCAAATAGACTCTCCCTCTCTCCCTTTCTCCTTCCCTCCCTCCCTCCCTCCCTCCCTTCCTTCCTGTGTTTTTGTTATATGTTCCACTGAAGACACAGGAAATTGACTCAATAAATGGGAAAGTAAAAGAATAGATTTCTCCACTAAGGAAAACTTAGAACAAAAATAATTCTAAGGCAATACATTTGGGGATTATTGATTATCTTAAACATGGTTATTTTTAAAGCTCAGATGTTTTGGTTTTTAGCTAATGTTTATTTTAGAATATTTGGTGATCTGTGTCTGGGGCCTCATAGGATTGTCACCATCACTGCACACAGAATGCAAATAAATTATTTGTTTCCATTGTTTAATCATGAAACAACTTGTGATTAAAACAAGACATAATCATGAATTCAATTACTGACTTTGCACAGTCACTCTGGTGTCAGCAACAATAAGCAGCCAGCATAATTACTTTCATATCCAATAAAAGTGATTAGCTACATTTAAAATCAATCTTTTGAGAATTTCTAGATGAATGTAGTATTTAAAAGTAGTATAATCTTTGTTGTTCTTCTCCATGCAGATAAAGAATTCATGTATTAATCCCCTGTCCCTAAACACTATGTGTAACTGATTTGAATAATAAAATAAACATGCTAAAAATAAGTAGAACATTCCAGAAATAAATGATCCACAGCTTTTAAGTCGAATATCATTCTGAGTAGTACATAAAAGCCTTCCTTGTTCAATTCCTCACTACCCAGAGCCAGAATCATCTCTTTGTCCCTGTGTCCACACAGTATTTGCTGCAAAATTAGCTGTTTTGGTTTTGGAGTGTTTGTGGTCAAATAATCATATTTGATAAAATGGCCTCAAAGAGCCAGAATAGTGATGCTGACAGTTGTGTTATATGTTATAGTATGTTGTTTTAGTGCTGTATGCAATCGGTTTCATTTGTTTCCTTACTAGTCTGTTTTATAAATTAAGCCTTATCAACAGTGAACCTGAATAGAGTGAACATGCTACTTGGGATGTGTTACTTCAGACAGGACCTTAGCATGTTCTGTAGGGGGGAATATTATGCTGCTATTGTTACTACTACTACTACTACTACTACTACTACTACTACTACTACTACTATATTGCCATAATTGTTACATTTCTGTTTGGTCACTTAATTGGGTAACAGACACATGGTGAATAGATTTCATAAACATTGCTTTGATTATAACTTACACTGGAGATTTCCCTTCTTCCCTCAGATTTAAAAACTTGCACAATACTTTATTTTTCTAGACCTTTCAAAAGTAAATTGTAGAGGGTACAGCTCCCAGAGAATTTCCCCAGAGCTCAAAGCATCGATGTCTACTTCACATTCATGGAGAAAACACAGATGCACTCTACTGCCTTCTGGCTATACAGCTGGGCAGCTCTGCACCTATGCACAAGACCACAATCACCAGCCTATACAAATACCTGCTAGGACACCATGCATTGCATATTCTGAGATACTTGTGGGCTCTGCACTTGGAGATTTTGAGGGAATTTACAATTTTCCCAAGTGTTAGAAAACTTCCTTTTAATGTAATTGAATCTCTTTGGTATAGCGTAATTGAGTTGCCTGTCCTCATGAACATAAGCACACATGTTCACACAGGACATATGGTTTCCAGGGATGAAAACATTTCACTCTCTTTAACCGAATGTTGCATTGGTTAGTTTATATGTACATGTTATAGTACATATAGTTATATGTGCCAATTAAGTATATTTACCTGTGGTTGATTCCTCTGAAGTAGTTTTAGTTCTTTTACTGCATCTGAAACTTGCTTGGTTTCAACACATCCCAGAACACTGCATATATTTTTAACTTCTTCAATAATATTATTCACATGTGTCTGTAGATGACAAGATCAAATACCACTTATTTAAAATTTGTCTTTAGTTGACCTCTTTCTCATGAAGACGGTGTGGAATGGAAGGGGGCTTTTTAAAATGACTGTCTATATTCATTTTCTATTCTTTTATTCAGCATCCTAGCACATTTTGAAACATACTGTACGTTTTAGAGATTTTCCGTGTCTGGACCTGGCTTTTCTAAGCATATGTAGCATTCTCTGACTTCACGAGACAACTCTCAGGCTGTCATGTCAGCTGCCACGTGGCTCAGCTTAGCACATGGTGCTGGCAGCTGCTTTCAGTCCACAGGCCCAGGCATACCTCTGCACATCATCCTACATCAGCCCACTTGAGAGACTGCAGAACTATGAATCTACATCTGGCTCCTTGTCCAAAACTTTTCTTATCTTCCTCAGGTCCTATGTTTGGATAATCAAACCCTCATATTGGACACCATATGTGACAAGTCTTCCTCTGTACCACCAGCTCCCAAATAGTGACACCAAGACAAATTATTAATCATGAAAGTGTGACCTTAGCTTAGGCTTGTTCCCAACTAGCTCTTAAAATGTAAATTAACCCATTTCCACTAATTTATGGGCTGCCATGTGGCTCGTGGTTTTCCCTCTCCTCTTGCATGTCCTGCTTCCTCTGCATCAGGCTGCTGACTCTGCCTTTCTTCTTACCTGAGTCCTCTCTGTCCCCAGAGGTCCCGCCTAACCTCTTCCTGCCTAGCTATTGACTGTTTAGCTCTTTACTAAACCAATCACAGTGGCACATCTTCACACAGTGTAAAAGAATATCCTACAACGGTCTATATATACTTCATATAACTGCTTAACTAACTAATTTAAATGTAACTTCACATTATATAACATAAAATGAGAAATGAAAGAAAGGAAGGAAGAGATAAAGGCAGAGGGATAAAATAGGAAAGTAAATGAGACGAAGATAAGGACTCACAACATAAAAATGCTCGAAGCTGCTTACTCAATTAAATTGAATTTTAGATCACATGTTTTTACACTAATAGGGCACCATTTCGTCTCTAGTAGAAAAGAAAATCACTTCTCAATGTCTTCATAGTATGATTTAAGATATTTTTATAAATAATGAAAAGAAACTTGGGGTGAATAATTAATGAATACACAGAAGAAAAAAATTAGACATTGCACAGACATAAACAGACATGACTAATGTGCGAATATAGAGGATGGTGTTTAGTTCAGATTTGTTTTAAGTCTCTCACATATTAAAAATATGCAGTTGTTCATCATAGCGTGGAGAATAAATATCCATGAGTAATCCCTGTGCAGAAGAGTCAGCTGCTTTATTAGTATGTGCCTCATCACAAGTGTATACACTGAGAATCACGTGGGTACCACAATTCTACTCAGTTAATAAGATAAACCAAAAGCCACATTTCCCTAAGAGCTAGAGTTAAGGTTACAGTTTTCTGTGCATGTCATCAATACTGGGTTGTAATTTGTAGTTTCATGTTTAAGACTGGACTTTGTAGATGGAGTTTCCATCTTTTCGGGCTGCCCTTCAGTCCCAAATAAACACACAGAGACTTACTTTAATTGTAAACAGTTTGGTTGATGGCTTAGGCTTCTTATTAGCTAGCTCTGTCCTAACTACTAACCCATTTTTATTAATCTAAGTATTTCCACATGGTCTTATCTTACCAGAGAATGAATGCTCCAGCATGTTACTCTTCTAGTGGCTACATGGTATCTCCATCTTTTTCTCTGCCTCCTTATCCTAGAATTCTTCTCTTCTTCTAGTCCCGCCTATACCTCCTGCCTGGCTACTGGCAATCAACCAATAAGAGAAACATATATATAGAAGGACATCACCCATTAGGACTTGATGAACTGAATAGCCCATAGGAAATCATTCCTCTGTTAATAGACTGTCAACACATCCACTGTAGTCAGCATAGCTCTATGGCAATGTTTTATGTTCTACCCACAATCATTAAAACATTAATTTCCATATGCCTACACCATGTCTTCTCTACAGCAGGAACAATAGTAACTGAGCAGAAAGTTTCTATCAAGATTAAAGGAGAAAAAAGATAAAAAATTATAAATGATAAAATTCTAATGTTTAATTTTGAGCTTTGGATTATATTCTTTGGATTATAAAAGAAATCAGACCTTACCTATTATACACAGATAACTAATGAGGATTAAAATGCCATAAAATTATGTGAGTGGAACACTTAAAATGTTTTCTCATTTGTGCACTAGAAAGAGCCAATTGATGAATATTCTAAAAAGGTATAAATATTACCAATTCAAATGAAAATTCTGAGTTTTCTTGGGTTTCTAGAAATATGGGAGCTGGTTTGTTTTGTAACCCTTGTGCAGTATGTCTTATTGTCTCATGTAATCCATTTATCTCATTTTACAGTCACAAAACTCTAAAAGATAAATATGTTAATTGTAGTCATGAATCACTGAGATTTCTGGAATATGTTAAGTGAAATAATTCAATCATAAAAATAACAAGATGATGAATTTGATATGAAAATTCAACAAAGATGGTATTTAAGATGATTCCAAAGTTTCTTTGCTTGGAAATAGAGGAAAGTGTAGTTTTAGTGGCTGAGGAGGAGAACATTTAAGGGAGGTGCCTGGTGTTGAACTTCTGTCCTCCAAAGGTTTCCATGCAGAAGAGAGCGACCTCACAAAAGTCATATCAAACACACACATACAAGTGCATTCACATGCACACACACACACACACACACACAGAGAGAGAGAGAGAGAGAGAGAGAGAGACAGAGAGACAGAGAGAGAGAGACAGAGAGAGAGAGACAGAGAGAGAGAGAGAGCTTTAAGTTTAAGCTTGGCAGATATTCAGACACCATGAAATTTTTAGGACTGCTATTTCATTGAGGTATTTTTGAACGCATAGCAAGAGATACCCAAGTGAAATAGAACAAGGTTCTAGCTCTTGCAATTCTCAGATTAAGATGCAAAATTCTCTACACACAAGCACACAAACCCCGCATTTTCAGTAGACAGTATGTGTGGAACTTAGCACATAACAGAGATTGATTAGCTCTGTAGATGACAGACAGCTCGAGCTATCCTCCAGTATGAGCTTCTACTCAAACACTGGTGGTTCTTCAGTGGCCTGAGGGAACTATCAGTCTGGATGTAGGTTCTGACTTGAGGACTTAATGCTCATGGCTCACATTCTGCCAGGTGTTGATAGATGAAAACTCAATAGCTGGATGCAATAGAGGAAGGGATGATTTGGGACTAACACTCAGAGAAGGACACAGGGCACTGGGTGGCTTACGATCTGTAAAGGACAGGAGAAGACAAGCCTGATAGAGAACATGTAAGAATGCTGCTTCCTGCCAAAGCTTTTATCTGAAAAACAGATGGTCATATCTCTTGTTATATAAACGTGAAGACGTTAACCTATTTTGTTTACACGGAATCTGTGTTAAGAATTCTAGTAGGTCAATGTGGTTTGGATGTGACATGCCCCCTACCGGATTGTGTGTTTGTAGACATGGTCCTAAACTGGTGGTGCTCTTGAGGGAGGTTGTGAAAACTTTAGGAGGTAGGCCTGGCTGCCAAAACTGCTTGGTGGCCAGGCTCACAGGTTACAGGTTAGATCTTCTTCCATCCCAATCCCCTTCTTTCTCTTTTAGGCTATGTGAAGAGGTGAAAAGTTCTGGTCTTAACCTACACCATCAGGAGCTGACTGCTACACTACAGCAGATAGTAGCCATGAACCACAATGAACCCTCAAACCATGAACCACAATGAACCCTCAAACCATGAACCACAATGAACCCTCAAACCATGAACCACAATGAACCTTTCTGGGTTCAGTTGTTTCTTGCCAAATTGCCAGTTACAGTTTGTGAAAAATAACTGTTTCAGAGGTTGTTACTACTGTGAACTCGGGCAGAAACAGACCCAAAGCAACTGTGTGGACATACTTTCCAAGGATACTCCAACATATATACCTGCATATCTACATATCTCTCTATCTGTTATATGTGTGTGTGGTGTGCATGTATGCATTTGATGTATATGTATATATACACTCATGCTCACACACATAAACTCAAGTACACACTCATACACATATATGTGTACACACAAACACATGCACATACATGCATACACTCACATGTACACACAAAAAGAGTGGTTATGGATAAAGTTAGTTTCAAATGGCCAAATCCTATGAAAGTCCTGTATTCATGTATAAAGGAAGGTGGATTTTGGATCAACATAAGAGAACTTCCTCTATAGTATTGGATTAAGAATTAAGTAGGTAGCCACAGGAGGATGGAATTCCTCCACTTGTAGGCTCAAGAACATCAGCGGAGTTTACAGAGGAGTTTACAGAATCCGCTAGAGTTTTGGCTGGGTTAAATTTCTCCTAACTCCAATCCTTTGAGTTAATACAACCACAAACAGCCATGTGATGCAATGTTCTGTGAGACATGTTCTGGATTTTTCTTGGGAGATATTTGATGTGTCACAGGCCTCACGCGCTTTGCATTCTGACACCTTAGATAATAAACACACCTGGAAGGGGTTTGGAGCACTTGAAAACATGGCAGACAAATGTTTACCCATCAGATCTTCCTGGAAAAGAGAATGGAACACCACACAAATGAAAAAAACCTAACCAGCCTGGGATTCTCTAGTGGTAACAGAATCAAGGGCAAACTGCATTTACACAGCCACAACCCTTTCCCAGTCCCAGACTTCACAGAAATCTGAATGTGTGTCTGCTCAGATATGATATATGAAAGGATAAAAATCAATCCATGAATTCAGAGACACATTGAGAATTTAGGATGCCTTCCTTTCTATTTTATTCCTGCCATATTTTTTTTTTTTCTGAAGAGAGGGATGTTTTCTCTGAAGAAGAACTTAACCTTGAAATGTAGAATATTGAGCCAATTGTAAAAGTGAAAGCAGCTGCCGTATAACATACAAAGCTGTAAATTGTTATGACCTCTACAGAGATGGGAGATCACAAGTTATAACCAAATGAACATAACCACGGACACTAACTGTCCAGCATTTAATTGAAAAAATTAGTATCCTCACAGAAACACAAGCTAATGCAGCTCAATGTTTATAGCGATTAGTGAAGTCACACTATGTCATGACCTGGATATTAGTTATGTCAGGGACAACACACAAATTCTCCTAAAACACATCAGGGGTTTTAACAGTGTTGTTAGCAAGGTGCCTAAGAAAGGCACATGATAAGAATAACAACACAATAGAACTGGTGTCATGTGCTAGCAACACTTTCTATAAGACATGGGTGATGGGAGATGTCATTCTGTAAATATGTTTCTCTTATTGGTTAATGAATAAAGCATTGGTGGCCAATAGGAAAGCAAGATAGGTGGGACTAGGAGACAAGGAGGAGAGAGGAAGTAGTAGGAAGGAGATTCAACATGGAGGTTGGAGAGAGAAGAATGCAGGCACCTCTCTCCAGTAGACCATGTGAAAACACTTAAGTTAATAGAAATGGGTTAATATTTAAGACAGAGCTAGCCAATAAGAAATGCTAGTAACAAGCCAACAGCTTTATATCTAATACAGTGTCTCTGTGTATTATCTGGGGCTGGCACAGCGGTGGGACCAGACTGGCGGAAACGCCTGCTATTAACACATGGGATTAAATGACTACCAGTCTGACATGAAGACCTGCTAACGGGGTGTTTCAGCAGTAAAGAGCACTGGCTGTTCTTCCAGAGCACCTGGGTTTGGTTCACAGCACCTACATGTGGCTCACAACCATCATAACTCCAGCTCCTGGGATCTGAAGTCCTCTTCTCGATTCCACAGGTGCTAGGGGCGCAGAGAGGTTCATTTCCTTCGGTGGCATAGTCACTAATAATTTGCCGCATTCCATGACCTCTCATCCAAGCTTATGCGGCCAGTCTGGATGAATCTCAGTAGGTCTCACACATTCACAAACCAAGAACAAAAGATAAAGTATGAGGGGGGATGAGAGAAGTTAATAGAGACTGAAGCTCTATTATGTATGTAAGATGTATTATGCTTATGTATGTAAGCATGAAAAGATCAAAGAATTAAAAAATTCAAGGATGAACACTACACACAAAATTAGGCAAGTTGAAATTGAACCTAGAACTATGAGGGAGGAAACTGTAAATAATCCTAAAAAAAATAAGAAAAAAAATTTGCAAAGCTCTGCAAGCCAATCTTCAATTATTAGATAAAAAGCATAAAATATGTAAAATTATAAACTGAGTTTTAAGCAAAAACTGAAGGCTGGAGAGATAGTTCTGTGGTTAAGACACACACTGCTTTTGCAAAACATCTGAGTTTAATGTCAGCATCTACACTAGGAGGCTTGTAACATGCATATTATAAAACACTGAAAATTATTATTACATTTATTAAAGAAGTAAATAATCATAAATTTGTTAATAAGAAATAAAGATTTACACCAAATATTACTACATATGTCTCAAGTTGGACTCTATCACACATCACCAAAAAAGAGGAGCTTCCTTATATTGTGAAATGTACATAAACACTGGATACCTATGTATGAACAGCCCTAAATACATAAAAATTATTGTTATTTTCTCAAAAGTCTGCCATCAGTATAGGAGATAAACTGAGGTCTGTTTTCTAATGGAGTTCTATTCAGCACTTAAAATGATCATATAGCCATCATATGGGACAAGGTGTGTGTGTGTGTGTGTGTGTGTGTGTGTGCTTTGATTTCATTAATATACAACAAATCAAAGGGCATAGAGATCTATCATTACTAATGCGTGCATACTTCAGTGATGACAAAGAGAAGAAAAAAAATACTTTCTACCCCAGGACACTTCTTCACAAACTTTGAAGAGTTACTATCTTTGTTGGTCTATGAAGTGTATTCATGTGTGTGCGTGCGTGCATGGGTGCGTGCGTGTGCGTGCGTGTGCACGTGTGTGCGTCTGTGCACCTGTGCGTGTGAGTACGC
Organism: Cricetiscus sungorus; assembly: GCA_030556225.1. Lineage (NCBI taxonomy): Eukaryota > Metazoa > Chordata > Mammalia > Rodentia > Cricetidae > Cricetiscus > Cricetiscus sungorus. Next base: position 44,975,567 of record JANBXA010000735.1, on the reverse strand, counting down.
GTGTGTGTGCGTGTGCGTGCAGGTATGTGCGTGTGTGTGCGTGCACGTGCGTGCGTGTGTGCGCGTGCGTGTGTGCGTGTGCATGTGCGTGTGTGTGTGTGCACGCGTGTGTTCCATAGTAAGCTTGTCTGAGCACAGCATGTGCTCTCTCCTTTCACCAAGTGCGTTGCCAGATGAGCCTCAGGCTGTCAGACTTGATGACAGCCTTTATAGGTGACAGGTTGAGCCATCTTGTGGGTACAAAGCGCTGTCCCTCTGGAGAAAATAAAGGGAAAGGACCCAGAGCTCACAATGCCAGCAGTGCATGGCCCTTAGCCTGTATTCCGTACACTGTTACTACAGTTAATGCGTGTTCTTCCTGTGACACATGACATGCCACTAAACCCCAGAGAGTGTAGCCAGTGTTGCCTCCTTCTTTCCAGAAAGTTGTCTGGGAATCCCAGATCCATGGCCGTGAGTTCTCTTCCACTCCAAGGACTGGGACTGTGAGTTCATTTTTGTATTTCTGCAGTCTGGGGAGTGTTCTTCACACAGAGGCTCTGACTTTTAATCACTTCAGCTGGGCCTGCATTTCTGCTAAGGAAGGTTTCATTTCTGCGACTGTGCCTTATCTTTCGTGACCTGCTCTTCTCCCCCATTCCCAGCTTCTCTATTTCTCTATTTCTTCCCCCCCCACTCATCCTCAAGACTTGTTCATTTGTTTTCTATTTTGTTCTTATGATTTTTTTACTCCTTTCCTGAACCTTTTATTATATCTGATTGTGATTATAAACTGGCTTGACAACTCCATTCTGGATCCTCTATAATCCTCCTGCCTGGCGATAGTGATAAAAAAAAAAAAAAAGTACAATAACGATAACCCCTGAGTCATCTTCCTGTGAAGATGATCTTCCAATCACTGCCCTTTGATAACCATATTACACGGATCATTTTCACTGATCTTTAAAGATATCATTGTATTATATTTTATTATCTCTACTCTAGCGGTGAGGAATATGAATTAGGGAGGCTAGGTAATATTCCTCCTAGTGATAGAGTTGACAGAAATATCTCCCAGAAGTTGGGAGCTCTGTTTCTGAATTTTGACCTGACTGTAACTCTGCTTAAATTATGCTGGGAATTGAACATTCTGAACATCTACTGGTATGTTTGCTGTGACTGGGAGGGCTTTGCTTCTTAAAAAAAAATATAACATGCATCGTTATATCCTATACTCATTCTTTGCATTTTATATTTCTTTGTGTGTGTGGGGGTTGTCCTCTTTGGGTGGTTTATAGCTTTAGAGAAAGAGGTATAAGTCCTTATTTCTCCTGAGCCACTTGTGGATATAAAATATGCATTATTCTTTTGATTATTGACTTGATAACCTGGGTCATGGGCCAGATGGCTGAGGGCTGGAGAAAAGGGTTCTTAAGCCCTTCCTGGACCAGGTAGACATTGTTTGTAGCCAAACCACATTTCAAAGCAATCTTAGAGATATGCTGTGCAATTAGTTCAGTGCTCAGTTAGATTCTCTGATAGATCATTGGGATTTCTTACCTCTAAAAGTTCTGACTGACATTTCAGTAGGAACCCAGCAAAGTATTGAAAGCCCCAGTAAGAAGCGATTTTTGAACCAGAATTCAATTCTTTCAGGAAGGGCAAGATATGATTTTATAGTGTGTTGGGATGCATAGACTCCACTCTAGGAATTACTTATGTGCCCAATCTCAACCCAGGTCATTAGCCACTTCAGGGAGGCCACTCACCACCTCTCTAGCCAGTAAGCAAAAATTGCTCAATTATTTGCATCAAGTAAGCATTCGGGAATAACCTTGGATGAAACTTGGTTACAAGATAAATTCAAAATTCATTCCTGACAATTCAAAATATTCATGGGAAAGAATTTAGGAGCAAAGTGTTCAATGGAAAAGTTCCATATAACCCATCTGCATAATTAGCCATCTAAAGCCCAAGCCAGGGCACCTGATCTAAAATACGTTGAGATACGTTGAAATAATTATTTCTAGGAACAAACATATTTGTCACTTTTAATTACTCCCATCATTCAGGAACATTCAGGATTTATTTATCTGAGGGATTTGTTGTTTTGTTTTCAAACCATGCACAATAACCCGAGTTTGTAAGAGATGGTGAAAACGTGGTTTTTCAAATTGATGCTGTTTGTGACATTAATGAAATGCTGCTTCTCAAAGAAGCAAGAGGAGGGACACTGGTGCCTGATGCAATGCTGCTTAATTCATTTGCCCATAGGCAGGTGCAGCCCTCAGTACTGGCAATGTTTTGGTCTGCTCACACATTGTTCGGGATGCTTTATTTCAAAAGCTCACCTACCAAGCTTTGTAAAGTCTGAAGAGATGGTTCAGTGGTTAAGACTGATCTGGGTACCCGAGTTTAATTCCCCGCATCCATGTCATGTCGCTCAAAACCACTTGGGCATGCAGCACTTGAGAATCAGACACACTTCCTGTCCTCTGAGGGCAACTGCACTTGTGTGCACATACCCAGAGAGACACATATGTGTGCATGCAACTTTACACATTCGGTCTGTGTAAAGCTCTTTGTTTTCCATTGAGTTCATCTGGAAACATGCAGGCACTGTGGCCTATTTATAAATCAATCCATTTGCAAGCAACAGCTGTGATTTGCTGGTGACAATGTGAAGACAACGTTTCTTTGATGTGTTGCCAATATTTCTGTCATACTGGGGAAATTAACAGTAGCCAGTGGTTTCTTTCAAAGTGAACACATGGGCAGCTTCTTATTTGAGTAATGCCATCAAGTTTCTAAATTTGGAAAGCCAGAAATGTCACAGACCCCCAAAAGTCTGAGCATGTTTATGTGGACAAGAGGTGACTACAACTTATGAACAGCACTGAGATGTTAACTAAGTGAAATCAACTCTTAATTAGATTATTAACCCTCAGAAGTGTCTCTGCATAGATTATTGAAATTTTTATGTGCCTTAGGTCCTGGTAAATTTCAAATTTTGCCCTAGAAAGAAAGATGATTATGGGATTGAAGAAATGAAGCTTAAAAAAGCACAACTTACAAAACTGTGTGTGTGTGTGTGTGTGTGTGTGTGTGTATGTGTATGTGTGCATATACATGTGTTGCTGTTGCTATGTATGTGTGTATATATGGTTGTGTGTGTGCATGTGTGTGTGTTGTCTGTGAGAGATGGAGAGATGGGAGAAAGGAGATAGAGAATGAGTGATAGAGAGGGAGGGAGAGAGTGAGAAAGACACACACACACACACACACACACACACACACACACACCGTGGGGGTATGGATGCCTATGTTTGCAGACTCCTGTACACGCACCCATGAATGGGTGTCTACGTAAGTCTTTCTGTGCTGCACGGTTTGATACAAGGACTTTCACAGAACCTGGAGCTCGCTGCACGGGCTAGGTGGCCTGGCCAGGGAGTCCTCAGGACCCTCTTGTCTCTGCCTCCCCAGATCTGGGGTTACAGATATGTGCCACCTTATCCAGCTCCTTTTGGATGCTGGGGATCTGAACTCTGGTCTTCACATTTGCCATAGTAAGCCCTTGGATATCTCCAAGGACTCACTTCTGACACTTGTCACTTTTGTGGGAGTGGGTGTGTCTCTGACTCGTGTGTCTGTTCCTGGGATGCCTTTCCTCCCTCTGGATTGCTTCCTCTAGCCTTGATATAAGGGTTTGTGTTTACCTTACTGCATCTTATTATACCATATTAGATTGATATGCCTGGGAAGCCTGTTGTTTTTCTGAAGGTAAACAGAGGAACAGTGGATCTAGGGGAAGGAGAGGTGGGGAGGGAACTGGGGGAGTGGAGGGGAAGGAGGAGAGGCTGCAGCAGGGATGAATTATATGGGAAAAATAATTAAAAATTTAAAGAAGAGTGGCAGTTTCATTTACTAATATTCCATGTCTTTATATAGCCAAGTTCAAGACAGACCCTAAAAAGACAATTGCAACCGAGGAAGTGCTAAACTTCAGGGAGGAAGAAGAGCTTTATAATTTTAGTGTCACCCTCATATTGTTGATAATTTGTACAGCATCCACATTTATCTGCGTCCCTAACAAGACCACGTTCATTCCTATTAGGAGCAGTCAGTTGCCCGAGCGCTTCCCCTTTCCATGGACCTGTTGATCCTACTGATCCATGAGAAAAGAAGTCCATATCCACAAAGTTAGATTCTGATTTACACTGTGGGAGATGGTGTGGTGCCTCCCTTTTGAAAGACCAGCCTTTCCCTAAAAGCAGCTCTCAGAAATGATCTGCCTAATGGAGGCCACAACCTGGAGGCCCAGCAGGGGCCTGGATTTTAGTAGTCTTGGACTGAATGCAACATTCTCTCCTGCGGAGAAATCTTCTCCTCCTACCATTATTCTCTGGAATTGATCTCTCCATGCAGTCAGCTGCAGCCAGGAAATCGGCAGCACATAATCATGCAAATACCACATTTCCCCTCATCTCCATCTTGCCGTAGGATGCTGGACCAGGCCTTCATTATCACCTTGGACTAATGGGATGCCTCTCTAATCACCCATCAGTCATTGCACTGCTGCCAGCAATGGCCTCTGCCATTAGCTGATCAATCAAAATTTCATTAGGTTGGTTATATATGATCCAAAAGTATCTATATAACTCTTGCCAGCCTCTCACCTTGAGCCTGATTGAAGTTATGCTAAGTTTAGTATAGTTTCCCCAGCCACACTAACTTGTTCCTCAGTTCATTGCCTCTGTTTCTATCTTTATGTATTTATTCATTTTTCTCATTTTACATATCGATCCCAGTTCCCTCTCCCTCTCTCCCTCCCTTTCTCCCACCCTGCCACACCCCCTGAGCACCCTCCCGTCCCATTCCCCCCACTTTACCAAATGTTTTCCCTACTGTCCACCATTTTCCACTGACCAAGAAACACATACCCATACTGCAACAAACAATGGAAGTGTGTGATGTTCATTGTCCTTTCTGGTGTGGTGTGTGTGCGTGTGTGTGTGTGTGTGTGTGTGTGTGTGTGTGTGTGTATGGCTTCTTTTTGGTATCATCTACAGCATTTTATTGCATATTCCCTTCACCTTATCTTATACTCATGGTGAATGGAAATCCCCTTCAAATGTGGACTCTGTTGCAATTTAAGAAAAGCCACCCTCAAGAGAAAAAAGGCATATGACTGGGATCAAGCAGAGGGGTCTTTATTAGGGAAAGGGATCATAAAAAGGGGAGACCAGCAACCTGAGACAGGAGCATCATAAGAAAGGAAAGAGGGAGAAAGAGAGTGGGAGAGAAAGAGAGGAACAGAGGGAGAGAGGGAGGGAGGGAGGGAGGGAGGGAGGGAGGAAGGGAGGGAGGGAGAGAGAGAGAGAGAGAGAGAGAGAGAGAGAGAGAGAGAGAGAGAGAGAGAGGATGGGAGGTGGGCAGGGCCCTTGTTAAAGGGAACACAGTGAATGTGCACAGGTGGTACTCTTAGTGGCTGTAGCTGAGGGAGTATCTTGTCAGAACCCCAAGGACAGGCCAGTAGAGATACCTGTATACTAATGGATTGCTTTATTCATCTCAATTTCTTAAGAAACTTGCCAAGCTTTTTTAAAAAAAAACTAGAAGATGTTTAATAAATAGATGGCTAAAGTTATGGAAGCTAATACCTGGTTTTTCAACAGGAGTTTGACTTGGAAGTCATATTTCTTTATTACTGTGAAGAGGCATTGTCTACAAAGATAAAACCAAAAATTTGATTAAATTTGAGTAGAAAATTAAAATCACATCTTCAGCACAGACATTTATCATGAGTTCTAATTTTTCCAAGATTCTCTATTAGTCAGAATGTAAACATTACTTGACATGACTTAAAATTTTTTCCTTGAAATTATTTTATTTTCATAGAATTTCAGAACTAATTCAGAGAATTCTTACGTCAATTCCCCATAGCCTATCACACTTGGCCCATTATCCCTTAAAACATATTTAAAATTGTAAAGATTTTCACAAGCCCACCATTCCCACAAGGTGCACAGATCATACTTCAAATGGTGTGATTGTTAGTGTTAACTGCCAACTTGGCGGAATATAAATTCTATTTTGAAAACAAAGGCTCCTGGGTGCATTTTGACTTAGGTTTAGTTTAGATACAAAGAATCGCCCACTGTGGGTGGGTCCATTGCATGGGAAGGGAGATGCTGGATTGTATAAGATGCAGAGGAGGGACTGAGCACCAACACACCTTCACCCTCCCTCTCTGCTTCTTTGCTGCATCATATGCAATGTGACGAGCTGTCTAAGCTCCTGCTGTTGTGACTCCATATTGCTGGATTGTAACCTTAAACTGTGAGCTGAAACAAGTTCTTTTTCTTTTAAGTTACCAGTCTCGAGTCTCTGTGATGTAGGAGATGGTTGCTGGAAACATCTGGTAAGACTAGTGCTATGCCTTTCCACAATTTCTGGTGGTTGAAGATTAGTCACTGAAGACCAGTAGGATAGTGTTAATAGTCAGCTTGACAGGATCTGGAATCACCTAGGAAATTCACCTGGAGGCATGCTTCTGAGGAATTGTTTATATTAGGCTACCTAATTAGGCTCTGCCTCTGGCCCTGTCTGGGGGGATTATCTTGATTTAAGTTAACCGAAATGGGATGATCCACCCTGGAAGTAGTGGCATCATTCCTCAGGCTTTGGTCCTGCACTAGCACTCATGTTTCAATTCTTTCTGACCACAGAGGTATATATTCAGCTACGTCAAGCTCCTGTTGCCTTGACATCTCCGCCATAATTACTGTACACTCAAATTAAGTTGTCTGTGTCATTGTATGTTATCACAGTAGCTAGAAAAACAGCTAATACAGCCAGCAACTTGCATACACAATGAAGGTCTTTGAAAGTCCAAAGGGGTCAGTGTTTGCAAAGCTTCCAGATGGATGACCACAGGGGACTTCCTGGAGAGTGGTGTGCCTACAGAGAGCTGTGGTCTCTGCTTCCTTTCTTGTGCTTTTAAATGATCTCATCCCTGACCTCTGTATGTTTTATAAGTATCAACATGTACCTTTGAATTGCTCAAGCCATCATGAACCTCAAAGGGTTATAAAACCTCAGTTAAGAGCTGGTTGATCGCAGGCAACAGTGACAATTAGCACCTGAAAGGTAGTCATGGAGTCTCCAGTGGGTTCTGAGCCCTCTTTGTATGTTCCTTGTGGCACTACCTCAAAGTAGACCTTGCTAACACTGAATTGGAGGACACAGAAAGAGTCTACTACAAAACTGAGCTCTTGCTTGTTAGTAGAGCAACAGAGTGGACTGTTCACATCTTTTAGGGCCACAGGACCTTCTGTGTTGATGTAAGACCAGAGGAGAAATAGTTTGCTCTACAAAGTGCAAATGTAAATCATACGCAGATAGCAGTAAATGTTAATATTAAGAAATATTAAATATGCAGTCTCAAAAAAAAAAAACCAGTGGGCAGGTGTCTATGATGGATGGGGTTGTCTTTATCAACAAATTACTCTATTATTTCTTTCCCACATGTTCCAGCTTTATCTGTGTTTAGTGGGGTGTATGTGATTGGAGCAGAGATTCCTGACAGCTTTGCTGTTCAGAGCACTTTCCAAAACATTATTAACTTTATCTCTTTATTTGCCCTGAAATTCCTGAACTGAATTGAATAACGAGTTCTAAAGACAAAAACCTACATGGAAAACCCATTAATATATTTTACAGTAGCTTCCTTCTCAGGCATTATCACATTAGCTGTCAGTTCTAAGACAAAATACATAAAGTCTATACAAGCCAGCAGAGTGGTAAGAAAATAATAGTTGTATTTTTACGTAAAATCTGTTCCCAATTTTAAAAAGAACTACAGGGCTACACCTATTCCTTCACTTTGTCTGTTAATATATACATATATCTTAGAGAAGAAATTAATTGGAAATATTGATAGTCAATAATTTTCTCAACTTGTAAGAAATAGATGGACCATAGAAGGTGGAGGACCCAATGGGAAACCCCTGTCATTATTCTAGTCATCAAGGGCTTGGTCCTGTGTTGTTTATGTTTTGTAGAGAAGGGATTTTGGTGTGTAGTCCAGGATGGCAAGACACTTGTAGTTTTCTGGATCCCTGCCCCATCCGCCTCTTCCTGAGTGCTACATGGCAGGTGTGGACTCCTGAGCAGGCAGAGCTTGGCGTTTGAGTCTATGAAGACTTGAAGGAAAGCACTGTCTCCGGAGAGCTAAGACTGCAATGGCTCTGAGGAGGCTGGGAAGGAACCATGAAGCTGGTAACACTGAGGAGCGATGGGTTGGCTTGTGATGGAAATAGACGCACACACCGAAACAAAGCTAGACTTGGCTCTGCCCATGTCGGTAGCTCTGCGTCTATGTGGTTTGTGTTGTTGTTGCTGCTTTTGTTTTTAACATCACTGTCTTAGAGGAGGAGTACTGGGGTGTGGCATCTCCTCCAGCCTACCCAGATTTTGACTGCCACTCGCAGGATAAAGCTATGAAGTAGAGGAGTTTATCTGAACCTAGCCCATCCCTATGAGATGTCCTCTCCCATTTATTATTGGAGGACATTTGTTTCGCTCTGATCTAACCCTATGCATGGGCACCTATGCATGGCAGCCAAGGCCACCTCATGGGTGAGGGATAAGGCAACTGTGAGACAAGAACAGGAGGGTGTCACCTTTGGGACCATTTCTCACAGCCTCTGCTTCTCCATTCGGTTTCCCAAGAGCCAGGCCCAAGTTGCAATCTTCAAACAAACCAGGTGGAAGTAACGCTTCCTCTCCCAGCCATTTCCCATTTATACAATCATTTGTTGGTTTTGCTAGCTCTCTACCTTACTTCCATTTCCCCACTTTGGCGTTTGTTTCTCCACAAACTGTGAACACATTTATTTTGAAAAAAAAAAAAAATGAAGCTGCAGCCTCAGTTAATATTGCCAACAACCTTTATGTGGTCCTTGTAACTATCTGTGAAGAAGAAAATTTGGACTGGATGATCTTGGGACCCCTTTTCACCATTTTATGATGGTACAGAACGAGCCTGGATGCATTGTGCCTGCCTGGTACTGAGGTTGAGGAGGAAAGCAAATATAAAGTCACAATGGTTTAATGCAAAAATGCAGTCCTGGGAGATTCCATTGTGCCTGCATCCAGCACTCATGCTAACAGTGACAAGGGAGCCTGGGGTCCATTATCTGACCTCTCAGAGCCTCTGCTTCCTTGATTCTGAAGCAGATAAGATAGGCATCATAGCACTGAGAGGAGGTTTAGGTGAGAAAATGCTTGCAAATTGTACAATAGTTTCACAAGGTGATGAATGCTGTTAATATTCCAAGCCAATTTAAGGATCTCTATAGCAGGCTTTGCTTTAGGACTTATGTCATCACCCCACACACACCAAAATCACACCCCCCCACACCCCAGGTTCTTCCTAGTTCTGCTCAGAATAGTTTAATTCCAGAGAAAACCAAACCATAGCCCTGATGACTTCCGTTTTACTGCCCGGTGCATCTATTCTAAACAACACAGGCACACCTTTAGGTGAGAGGATCATCTATGAGGCACCGGTATTCTGTCACTCGAGTTTTCCAATTGGAATTCACTCTCCTCTGCCTATGACATACCAATTACAGCAGGGAGGTCCAGAAGAACTTTACACAGACGATGGTGACTTTCAAGGTGTGGAAATTGAGTTCTACCATGAGCTGAGTTACACGAATACCCAAATTCACAAAATGAATAAGAAAAAAGAAATTCTCAGAGAGTAATAACCAACAGCGGAGGTATTTCAAAGTGAAAGTCACATAATTCCTCAAGCACATCTGAGTAGCTGTGAAGCCTAGATAATTATTAACAGAGCTTGGCACAGGGAGGTACGCAGTAAAGTGACATAGCCAACAACGTACCAGGGAAGGAACAGTGTTTACAGCTGACTGAGAAGATATTGAGAAATAAAACATCTTACCTGGATATTTTCCAAATATGTGTAAATTCTAGGAGCTGGTTCAGATGAAACAGACTGCGGTCATCTTCACTCTGTAGACAGGAGAATATATTAATATTTATGGAGTGAATAGGAATGAGGGGCAGATAAAAATAGGTCTGCAGCTTTGTGCTGTCATTTCATTCACCTCTTCTGATAACCTCCATTTGTCATTTTTATACTCTGTTCTAAATAACTTCCACTATTTTCCTTACCTGTGGGAGCTTTCCTTCCAAGTAAACAGGGACCTGAGCCTTGGATGAGGATAAACCCAGAGGATGCTGGGAAAACATCTGGGTATCACCAGGTGAAACAGTAATTGCTCCTAATAAGGAGATGTAGCTTGAATAATAAAAACCCAGAGTCAGATGTTGGGGTTAAGACGGAAGATCAGAGAAGCGAAGCTGCCAGCCACTCTTCTTACCTCTGCTCAGACCGAAGGGGCCCCCAAACCTCAGACAGACAGCTCTCTACTGCACTGCCGTACAGACCGCCTGCTCTCCACCAGACCTCGGCCGCAATGAGTTCCTGTCTCCTCCTACCTTACAGTCCTCCCTCTGTCCAGCCACATTGCTCCTGTCTCCACCTCCCTAGTACTGGGGTTAAAGGAGTATCATCTCCAGTGCTGGAGTTAAAGGTGTGAGCTCTGTTTCTCTTTTAGAGAATGTAGCTCAGGGTGGCCTTGAACTCACAGAGACCTGTCTGCCTCTGTCTCCAGAGGGCCGGGATTAAAGGTGTGGCCACCACTGCCTGGCCTCTGTGGCTAACTAGTGTGACTGCTGGGATTAAAGGTGAGTGCCACTACTTGCTGGCCTCTGTGGCTAGCTAATGTGTCTAGCTTTCCACTCGGCTCTTCAAGCATCACCACAGGAAGGCTTTGGGGACCAATTTGCCTGCTTTCCTCTTCTCTTTTCCCTTTTCTCTCTCCCTCTTTTGACTTCTCTTCCTTTTCCTTCCTCGCCCCTTTTTCTTCCGTGTACACTCCAGGCCATGGCAGTGTGACATCTAACTTGCTAGATGATCTGATGGAAGATACCCAAATGATTCCATTTGTTTTTGTTTGTTTGCTATTGGCTTTACCATGTCTGTTTCCGAAGTGTAAGGAAGCCAACTCATGTAGGCAAATAAATTACAGCTATTGGTAACTATAGATTCTAGGAGTTACTTTTCTGGCAATTTATTTTTCCTCAAAATTTCAAGAGTGTCTATCTTTAAACATTAGTCTTGTGGCTCCTATGCACAGGCTGAACACACATACATATGTGCACAACACACACACACACACACACACACACACACACACCCTTGATTCCAGCCTCTTTCCCAGTAAATATTCATGCAACCCCTAAGCACAAGCGCTCAGAGTCCCTGTCCTTTCTCATAATGGCATTGTGGGCCACATGCGGGTGACGAGTTTCACTGTTGATCCTGTTTCTTGTAGTCTGTGGTTTGAGTGCGCCGAGCTCATACACCCTATTTTTCAAACTGCCCATGTTCCTGACAGAAAATATCAGAAGAAAGTCCTAGATGTTGCTGCATGTCAAAGGTGAATTCGTTTTTATGTTGCCTGGTTTTGTGAGTCGGTTAAAAAGAGGCGAGGTGACATGGAAAGAGTGAGGTCAGCATTATACCACAAATAATTTGAGAGCACGCTGTTAGCAACGGTGCAGAAATGCTAAGAGGAATTTACATTAGAGTTACCAGGGTGACTATGACAGAAATTGTGGCACTGTTATTGTTTTACCTTGGAAATAGAGAAAGTTGAAGTTTAACTCTATATAACTCGATAAAACAAGGGAAATTACAAAGATGGGGGGAAAGCAAAAGAGAGAGAGTTGTGTTTGTTGCCCTCGTGTGGTCAACCAATGACATTACAATGAAGGATATGCAATGCTAAGCTCTATTGCACAGGTTTTGCAAGAATACTTGCTGGAAAAAGAGGCAGAAGAATTTAGGTGTGCATGCCCGTGAGTGTGTGTGTGTGTGTGTGTGTGTGTGTGTGTGCGCACACACACACCAAGTGACTAATGTTTTAAGACATAACATTAGATAACTAATGTAGCTGATTGTAACATGAAGAACGTCAATTTTCACAGAAGTTAATTCAAAGCAAGCATATAAGTAACGTTTTTATCATGAGATTGTTTTATTTGCATGTATCCATATTTAATACTCACATTTACTGTAAAGTCATTTTATTTCCCTCCAGACATGTTTTTTGAGGGGGGAGTAAATTAGTCTTTGTCTTGTTGTCACTTATCACGAATGCTTATTTCAAATATTTATTTATTTTGGATGTATGGTGTTAGCCTGCTTGTTTGTATGTTCCTCACAGGCTTGCAATGGTTGCAGATGGTAGACCATGCTGAATCCATAGAACTGGAGTGGAATAATATTGTTAGTTGCTTTGTGGGTACAGGGCACTGAATCCAAGTCCTATGCAACAGCAGGCAGCGTCCTTAACCACTGAGTCATCTCCATGGTTCCCTAGAAAAACTTTTAAAAGTATCTAGAAAGGATACAGAGAACCTTCAGCTGCCATGGAATACATTGTGCATGTCATTTTCTCTAAAGCTGACTTAGTATTTTTGTCTTGAGGAAAAAACAAATTAATTTTTTTCCTCTCTCATTGGAAATCTATTACTGAGCCAGGTCTGTTGTTCAGGCTTGTGATTTCAGAATTTGAGAGAATGAAGCAGGAGGATTATACGTTGGGAGTCAGTAGGGGCTACATGGTAAGATCTTGTCTTGAAAGACTCCATTATTGTTACTGGTCTGTGAGTGCCCTTTGAATGAGAGGGAAATCATGTTTCTGGGATTAGCTTATGCAATTTTGACAGCATGTTTGATCACATTTAAAAGAAATTTAAAGAGAAATGAAATGTTAAAAGAAAGATATTCAGTTATTTACTGAATTGTGGTGTGAGCATTAGAAATTTGAAATCTATGTTGATTTCTGAAGACCGTTAGGTTGCTTTCTGGACAATCACAGCATTGAGATGAATTGAGCCTCATAAGGCTTTGCACAATTGGAAAGCATTAAGGTAATTGCCTAAAGACAACAAGTCCAATAAATTTAGTCAAGTGATAACAATGGTTATATTCCTGCTGTAAAGCAGAAAGCTAACTAAATTTATAATCTTCTCATAAAGGAAAATACATAATTCATACATTTTTACAACTGAAATTCTAGAAATTAAAGAGAATTTGGTATCACTTTAAAGGTAGAATTAAGAAAGAACATTCACTGTTTATAAAGACTTAAAAATACACTTAAAGTATAGTAATCCAAATAATAAAGAAGTACAAGCTATAACAGTTGTATTAAATTGATCAGTATTCCACATGTCTCCAAGAAGAAAAACTTTGTTAAACTTGTGTTAAAATGGAAGTAGCTATCTTGGTTTGCTCTCTGTTCATGTGGTTAAAACACCATGACCAAAAGTAACTTGGGGAGGGAAAGGTATATTTGGCTTGTGGGTTACTGATGGGAGATGCTATTCTGTAAATATGTTTCTCATACTGGTTAATGAATAAAACACTGTTGGGCCAATGGGAAAGCAAGATAGGCGGGGCTAGGAGACAAGGAGGAAAGAGGAAGTAGTTAGGAGGAGTCAGCATGTAGAGCCTGGAGAGAGCAGGTGCCGGCCTGCCGCTCTCCGGTAAGATGAGCCATGTGGAAAACTTAGAATAGTAGAAATGGGTTAATAATTAAGACAGAGCTAGCCCATAAACAATGATAGTAACTGGCCAACAAGATTGTATCAAATACAGAGTCTCAGCGTGTTATTTGGGGCTAGCGCGGCAGTGGGACCAGGCGGCTGGCAGGGAGCAACAAAAAGTGGGACCAGGCAGACTGGCGGAAAACAAACATGCTACAGGTTACATCATTGAAGGAGGGCAAGGCAGGAATTTAAGGCAGAAACCGAGAGGCAGGAATCGAAGCAGGGACCATACAGGAATGCCGTTTACCGGCTTGCTGCTTTTTTATCAACAGTCCAGGCTCACTTTTCCATGGATAAACCCGCCAATGATGGGTTGTACTCTTCCATATCAACTTACTGGTCAAGAAGATGCGCCGTAGACGTGCCCACAGGCCAGCCGGATGGGAGTGATTTCTCAGACAAGGCTCCCCCTTACCAGCTGACTCCAGATTATGTCAAATTGAGAGCTGAAGCTGACTGCCACAGTGACTATGGTGGTCTGGATGAAGATGTCCCCCATAGGCTCATTCATTTGAGTGCATGGTCAGCAGGTGGTGGATCTGTTTGGGCGGGATTAGGTGGTGTGGTCCTATTGCAGGAATTATTTCACTCGATGCGGGTGGGCTTTGAAGTTTGAAAACTCTATACCATTCCAAGATAGTGCTCTGCATCCCTCCAGCTTGTGGATCAGACACAAGCTAAGCTCCCAAATGCTACAGCAGAACCGTGACTGTGTGTCCCTCTTGCTGCCATAGTCGCTTCTGTGTTGGTCATTGACTGTGAGCCCCAGGGACTGTGAGTCTCCAATTAAATGCTTTGTTTTACAAGTGGCTGTGGTCCTGGTGTTTTGTCAGGACAATAGAAAATGCAGTAACTATCACATATAGGACTTGCCATCGAGAATATACTTAATGGGTATTGAAAGTTAACAACAAAATTGTGATACATCAAAACTGTTGCTATCTTGATTAACATGATTTCTGTAGTTTAGGTCTTCAATATTTCTCACAGGCCCATATACTTAAGGCTTGATCTCCAGGTTGGGGTTATTTGGTGTGGGAGGAGCCTTTAAAAAGTGGGTCATGGTTGGAGACACTAGATCCCTGGAGTCCCAGTCTAGAAAGGGATTTCCAGACCACAGAATTGCTCCCTCCCTAGCTCCCTAGCATTGTGATTTCTGCCGTTTAGATCTTGAGTGTGCCCTTTTTTACTCGTTCAAACTATTAATTATTTTAAATGCCATGTCTTCTCTTCTGTAAAGCGATACTGGGAATTTCCTGAAAGACCAGGTTTGGAGAGCTGGAGACCCTGAGCATCTCTCTCATACTCCTTGTGAAAGTGTGAAAGTTACCATGGCTCTCACCGGGAGGCAGGGCAGCTGACTCCCCTGTGTTCTCTCTATTCCATGGAGCAGGCATCTCGTCCTTCTTCAGGACGAGCTTCTTCATTCAGGAGCATGGGGACAGAAACGACATAGTGAATACTTGTGGAAAGAACAGAGGATTCACCATATCTTTGCCTTTAGTCACACTGTCTGGTTTTATTATTTTAACCTTTAATTTTGGCTTTTTTATTAAAACAGGGTCTCATGGTATATGTTGGGTGACTAGGAACTCCCTAACCAGAGCAGGCTGGCCTTGAACTCACAGAGAGCCATCTGTTATATATTTCTAGACAACAGCACTGCTTCAGAGAAAACAAATGTTATTTTTACCTTTCTCCCATCCTTCTGGAACTAGCCATGAGTAATGATGTTTACTGCCGGAAATAAAACTTGAAGAGTTTAGTAGCTGATGGAAGCAGAAGCAGACACCCACAGCTAAACACTGAGCTGAACTGGAATCCAGTTGCAGAGAGGGAGAAGTGATGAGCAAAGGGGTCGAAACCAGGATGGAGAAACCCACAGAAACATCTGACCTCAACAAGGAGCTCATGGACTCCAGTCTGATAGCTAGGAAACCAGCATAGGACCAACCCAGACCCCCTGAATGTGGGTGTTAGTTAGGAGGACTGGGCAGTCTATGGGGCCTCTGGTAATGGATCAGCATTTATATTTATCCCTAGTATACGAATGGACTTTGGGAGCCCATTCCACACAGAGGGATACTCTCTCAGCCTAGATACCTAAGGGAGGGCCCAGGCCCTGCAACAAATGATAGGATAGACTTTGAAGACTGCTCCTGGGGGAACAGAAAGTGGATGGGATGGGCATTGGTGGGGGGAACAGGGAAGGACAGGAGGGTGCAGGGTTGACATATAAAACAAGCTTGTTTCAAATTTAAAAACAAATATCACACAAAAAGAGTAAAGCTACCATGGAGCATTAAAAGTCAGGGACTCAATTGTCCCCATGACTGAAATCTTATGATGAGAACGGGGGTTTACAGTGGCAGCTGCAGACTGTGTGCCTCAACTCGGCTGCGTGCTTCTGTCTGGACTCGACGACAGCGGCCACAATGGCAAAGATGTAACACCGGGCTTCAGTTCTTACTTGATGAGTCCAATAACGAGCCTGCTTTCCCTGGAAGTTCCCTTTCCTTTTTACAGACTATGCGGCTGTGAGCCATCTAATTAATTTCTTAACTACTTGGCACTTTAATTACAGATGATTTGGAGACAACAGCACTTAGCACCTGCCTTTTCCCAATTCACCTATTGCATCCTCTAAAGGCTGCAGTCAGTACCTGCAATCTACTGTATATACCCAGAACAGTTTTGTCATTAAATCCCTAGGGTGTCCCAGGCTTTGGGCAGGGTGGACATAGCTGTGGGAAAACCCAGTTAAGTAAATGAAAATACACATTGTCCTACTTAGCTCCTCTGTCACTGTGGTGAAATACTGACCAAAAGCAGAGTGTGGGGGAGAGGCTTATCTTACATCTGTCTGTCCATCACGGACAGAAGACAAGGCAGGGGTCTGGGGAAAGCTATGGGAGAAGGACTCTGCTTATTGGCTCTCTCCCCATGGTGGCTTTCTCTGCCTGCTTTCTTGTATAACTGCTGACCCACTGTCAGGGCTGACACCACCCTCAGGGGGCTAGGACCTGGGCTGTCAATCATCATTAAGAAAAGGAGCCACAGATGTGCTCACCAGATAACCTGATAGAGACAGTTCTTAGTTTTAGGATCCCTCTTCTCAGGTGACCTAGTTTGACACACACACACACACACACACACACACACACACTGAACATTTTAATCAGTTATCCTTTATCTCAAATCTGAACTTGGAGTGGTGTGTAAATCAATGCCTTTCTCCTATGTAAGTCAGTGGGGTGGGGTGGTCTAAAAGCTCTCAAGTTTCATGGCTTGGCTCAGATCTAAGATCACCAGTTCCATCTGTGTAGACTGAGGTAATTACAATGGGCGTTGTTTCTGTTAGTATTTGATTAACAGAGATGAATATTAAGTGTTTTTAGATAAATATAAACATGATTTATGTGTATTGTGTCAATGTATTAGAATTGTTTGAGATTAAGATAAATCTTTCATTAAAGATTTTCTGTTCTTAATGAAGTTTATGCATGTGTGACTATATATGTTAGTATGCGCACGTGACTGCAGATGCTTGTGGAGGCCAGAAGGGGGTACTAGACCCCCTGGAGCTGGAGTAATGGGAAGTTGGCAGACACTAGCGCTGGGGACTGGAGATTGAACTCTCATCCTGTGCAACAGTAGCAAGGATTTTTAGTCACTGACCCACCTCTCCAACCACTGTGCACTTTAATTTCTGTGAGCCTGAAGCACTAATAATGATTGGTGAACTACTACACCAGTTCAAAAATCGTTTTATCAATTTGTGAATTAGAGTCACACATTGCTTCTTCCTCCCCTATGTGGCAATAAAATATCATGATTTCAGCTTTTTTTCTGCAACATTGAGGCCGATTTGAAGGAACATAAGCTTATTAGCGTTGAGATATCAGTTGGCCTTTGTGATTTCACTCTGCCTAGATTTCAGATGCAGAGTCCCAGAACTGTCAACAATGGCTGAGCCAGAAGCCGGATCCGGGAGAAATTTCTAAACAACTCTCTTTTGGCCTCATTATGTTATAGTCAACATAGATATGTTGCAAAGTAATGTGCTATCTGACATTTATTTTTATGATGACACACCTCACTCTATATATATATATAAAATCACATGCTAGAAATCTGTTATCTGATGGAGATGACAGGACACTGGGATTTTTTGCTTAAAGCAGGTAATTGGAAGATTCTGGACATGAAAACTGACAAAATAGCAAAGTTGGTGCACATTGTGCCGTTTTGGTTGGGAGTAACTCAAGACACCACCCGAGGAATAAAATTCACGTCTAACAGCATGAAATTGTATCATTGATGTACACTCATCCCTTTCTTGGCAGATTATTGCATGCAGCTATGCATATTAATCTGGTTGGACCTAAGCTACATTGACAGGGGCACAAACAGTCTGCAAACAGGACAAGACTTGTGCAAATTTTTTTTTTCTCCCATCAGTGGGCTCTCATTTATATTTGCATTTCCCTTTGTTTCTCGGTGATTACGTAGAAGCATGCCTATCATGGCCTCAACAGGTCTCTCACAAACTATTTTCTTAAGAAACCAATTGGCTTGTTGTGAGGTTGAGCGGCTAGTTATCCTGGGATGCTATAGCTAAAGAGTAGCATACGTGCCCCAGAGTGGGTGTGTGTTAAAACAACAGACATTTACTTTTTATCGTTGTAGAGTCCAAGAGGTTTAAGTTCAAGGGGTGACATCTGCCTTAATTATAGACAGCTGCTTCTGGGCTGTATTCCAATAGGGGGATCTGACCTCTTATGTGGGCATCGATTTAATAAGAACCCTGCTCTCTGATCTCTTCTAAATTTAAGTGTGCATCATTCGACACTGTCTCCTAAATCCTCGCCCTTGAAGGGTAAGTCTTCAACTTAGGAATTTTAGGGTGTATGAGACAAACTTTCCAGTTCCTCGCGTGAGAGCTGAAGTTACAAGTTCATGTTAATGTTATTGTTTCAGTCTGGATTGTCAAGGGATTTTATGAAAATATTTCACCATGTCTTAATAACCTTACTGAAATAAACACCTGCTCATTAAGCTAAGTAATTCCAGATTGGCAGCAAGCCATCAAGATAGAACTACGTTTCTTAAATGTGCCAATGCGCCACATTGAAACCCACATTCATAAATCTTACCTTCCGAGACAACTTTCCTGGAACATCACTGTTTTTCTGAAGAAGAAGCTGGAAGACAGATTTATTTTTCTGAAATATTTTGTGGCTCCCTAAGCAGTGATCCCTAAAGAAAGAAAAGGGTAAACACAATCATATCTTCACAAAATTCTTCAAAATGTGTAGAGGCATGCTTCCTCAATGACTTCATTGCTGTTTTCTTAAAACTTAGTCTGATAAAGTTTGGTAAATGGTGAATTGTGAGTACATGCAATGCATGTGTTCATCCATACATATGTTAATATGAATATTTGTATGGTATATATACATTTGTGTACTCTGTTAAATTAATACTGAAAGAAGGTATGCATATCCAGCTATATATGACAACAGATTATAATTTTTAATGCTTTATGTAGAAAATGATTACCTGTGAATTGGACATATTAAATTACAGTAAATGATACTCTATATGTGTTCGGAGCCAGTCATGTCAACATGGTTTGGGATGGGCTAATTGATGCCATGATGACTGTGTGAGAACTATTTTATCCAGCAAGCAAAGTGATATTGTGGAAACAACATGGGTTTTCAAGACTTATTTACCAGCTCTATTGCATTAGGTATGGCAATTAAACTTAAACTATCTGGAATTAAATACTGTTTTCCTTAGAATTGACATATTAATATATACATCAAAGGAGTAACAAGAACATTTTGTCTAATTTACTTTATAGTATTATATAATTATAGAATAATAAAATATCATATATAACAATTAATTATATAATTATATAAAATAATACAGATTATACACCAAAAAGAAAAAGTAAATATTAATAAAATCATTTTATATTTTATGAGTAAGAATTGGCTTTGTTTCTTTCTATTTCTCAGCATACTTTCCCTGTAAATTACTTTCCAAATACAAATTACGTGATGGTC
Organism: Cricetiscus sungorus; assembly: GCA_030556225.1. Lineage (NCBI taxonomy): Eukaryota > Metazoa > Chordata > Mammalia > Rodentia > Cricetidae > Cricetiscus > Cricetiscus sungorus. The sequence goes on along the minus strand of JANBXA010000735.1, from coordinate 44,955,795 downwards.
AAAATTAATTTTCATTTCAAAACACGCCATATGAAATAAGAATTGATTCTTCAGTGAAATGAAAGACTTCTGTATCTCTAGCAATTTTGACAATATGTTGAAATAATACTTCATGCATATTAAATTTATGTGAATTAAACACGACACGAAAGTGTTTCCCAAGTTGCTATTGTGATTTGTCAGACAAATTTTAAATCATGTGACCTTTTATTGGATCTTGCTATTATAGAGGGAAAATGAAAGAAAAGGGTAAAGAAACATTTAAACAAGAGAAGAGGTGGTGTTCACTGAGAGGCTAAGAAAAACTTCTCTCTGGGGGAAATCGCAATGATTAGTCAATGCTGACAGTGAAGGAAGAGATGGGTGTGCCATCTAAGATATAAATGTAGGTGACATTTTCAAAGGGAGGCTTCTGGTTACTATAGGATTTCTTTTTCTTCTCTTTTTTAAGAATTTATTTTTAATCCTCTGGGCTTCTTCATTACAGCTGTAAATTTCAGTACCCCTGGATGATAGTTATTAAATTGGATGCACTGTGTTAATGTATCCCTTCCAAAGGATCTTGTTAGGAAAACTTCATGCAGTCCTTAGGGGCCTTTACACTGATAGTTTACTAAATATCCGGGGATAACTGTTTCTAACAGTGTCAGACAAGTACATCACACTGTTAACATGTTATTGTTGGGCCCTAATTCCAGGGTCCTGATGGGCCTGTGGGAGAACCCCGAGACACAAACACCAAAACCAGGAGATGCAACAAGCAAGAGGTGTTTACTGAACGAGTGCACTCAGGTGACAGCAATCTCAGGGAAAGCGGCACACCCCACAAAGGGTTCAGGCTCCTTTTTATAGAGACAAACCGCAAATCAGCATACATGCATGGGGCACAAGGTGATGGATTACAAAGTATGGTCTCATGTTTGAGAGATCACCCAGGTATGACCTGTTCTTCTTCAAAGGAAAAACCATAGGATGACTTGGAAAGTTCCCAGACTGTCCATTGGCCAGGAGTGACCCAGACAGAGCTGTTCATCTCGGACCATTTGTTCCAGTGTTAGGGGCCTATTTCCTTGTTGTGGGCCAGGACCTGTGAGAAAGTTCTTTCATACTCTGGCTTTCTCTTGGCTGTACATTTAGAGCCTTCAGTTATTCCACAAAGGTTTGATGATTCAGTAACTAGCCCTATTTAACAAGATCAGCCTAGCATATAACCACTAGTCCCATCACCATAGTAACCTTTCCTGTTCTCATAATTCCTGATCTTTCCACCTATATCGACGTCCGTTCTTTATGATTTTCTATATTCTGCTTGTAAGGACTATTTTCCTTATTCTTTCCTATATCCTTGCACTGAAAACTAAAGCCTTTCATTATAAACTGTCTATCATTTAAAACACATAATTTGTTTTTAATTCATGTGTATGGGTGTTTTACCTATGTGTGTTTCTGTGTGCTGTGTTCATTCTGAGTGCCCGTGGAGGTCAGAAGAAGGCATCAAATTCCCTGGAACTAGATTTACAAATGGTTGTGAATTATCATCTCAGTGCTAGGCCTTTTGGAAGAGCAGCCAGTGCTCTTAGCTACTGAGCCGTCTATCTAGCCCCTCTTTAATTTTTAATTGAGAACTTAGGACTGTCATTCTTATATATAGCTGCTATATTACTTTAGACTTGTATTAATACGTTGTTTTTCATAACCTAGGGTTGAGCTGTTCAATATAGTGGCCATTGGTCACCCACTACTAAATATATAGTAAGACCGGCTAGAATACCATGTGTTTTAAGTGAAAAATGTGCACAGTGCTATGAAGGTTTATCATAAGAAACAATGCAAAAATATCTCAATACAACTGCCTATATGTTGATCTAGTATTTGTATCTATTGTTTATAAAAACTTAACAGGAGAGCCAGAGCTATGGCTCAGAAGCCAAGAACACTTGCTGGTTTTCCAAAGCACCTGAGCTTGGTTCTCGGCACTCACACTAGTCTGCTCACAACAGCTTCTAACTGTAGCTGCAGGATTCGACCCTTCTCTCTGACCCCAGCCATCACCAACCAACATATATTAGGACATACATTCACACACACACACACACACACACACACACACACACACACACACACCGATAAAATAAATATTTTTAAATGTAGGAATATATTTTTTGAAATTTTTGTGACTTGAAAGATAAACCTAGACCACATGTTATTTTTCTGTTAGCGAAAAAGGAAGAGAAGTTTGAAGAAAGTGCTAAAGAAAGGTAAGTAGATTCCATATACAGCACTGTGCATAAATGAGAGAAGAGAAACTCAATTTTTGTTTCACAGTTCTACAACTGGAGAGGAGAGGAAGGAAGGTTAGTGTAACAAGAGAAAAAGACACCGTTTGGCAACGGAAGTGGGTGTTTTAGGGGAGGGTGTGAGCACCAAAGGAACAGGATAAGTTGACAGTGGCATCACTCATAAAACGTCAACACTGGCATCACAACGCCAGCTTGGATATCTAGAATTTAAATATGACTATTTGGCATTTGTTTTAAAAATCATGAATAAAACTTTACATTGTCAATTAATTGAATCTCTACGATACATATAAAAGTTAATGATTTTGTTATTTTTCATGTCTACTAGTGTATCAAGATTCCTGAATTTGTTATTTATTCCCCCAACGACTATGTGACTCTGGTTACCTGCTACTTAGCATCCCGGTACAGCTATGCACAGACATGCTGCTTAAGATGAAAGGTTAAATACGTGTATATAATTACCCCTATTTCCTACTCGCAAATAGCTCATGTTATTTGAAAGTATAATTATGGCATTCTATTTATGTAAATAATGAATAATAAGCACAATGCCCAAACGATATGCAAATGCTCATATATGTCTTGGGGGGGGAGGAATCCAATGAATGTACAGGTGTGTCTACTGATTCTCACTCATTATGGTGAGCATACCTTATACATCTACATTTACGGGTGTTTTCTTTGAAATAAACATACCACTGATTGACAGGATAGCAAGTTGCAAAGCATTATTTTCTTTGTGCAATTTGAGACGAGGTCTGTGTGGGATTTTGAATGAGAAATGTCCCATCAGCTTGATTAGTTGACCACTTGGCCTTGGTTATTGGCCTGTCTAGGAAGATTTGGTAGCCTTAGGAAGTAGATCCTTGCTGACGGAAGTACATAACTGAGGGTGGGTTTTGAGGCTGCATAGCTTATTCCCTTCCCCCATTCTGTCTCTCCCTCTTCTCTATGTGCGGGTGGATATGGGATTTTCCTGCTCCTACCTCTGTACTTCCTGTTTATTGCCATGCCCTCCTTCCCATGGTGTACACTCTTTATTTTTGTTTATGGAAACATCAGTCAAAGTGAATCCTCTCTTCTTTAAGCTGCTCTGTCATTATACTTTGTCAAAGCAGCAAAAAAAAAAAAATGAATGTTATTCTTTTGATTTATGTAATATTAATTTAAATCAATATGGTCTCTATTAGTAGGCCAATCTGCTCTCAAACTCATGGGAGTCCTCCTGCAGCGACAACTCAATGTTTATTCTCACCTTTCGAAACTACTTCTGGATTGAATTACAACTCAATGTGAAATGGTCATCTAGCAAACTGGGGTCAATCTCTAGCATCCATAGGAAAGAAACATCCAACGGGTTTAGTGTGAAATGTTAATATAATGCAAGAGAGAGGATTATGCTTTGGTTTTATGAACATAGAGAGCCAGGGTCACTGCCAACTTCTGGAAATATTTTTTTCGGGAAGATTCAGCAATTTAGCTGAACTGTTAACCCTTCCTCTAAGTAGGTCATTTATTTAAGGCAAATACAGCAAAATGTTAAAATATTAATGTGATTATTAATATTGATTGTCACCTAGATTGGATCTAGAGTCACTGCAGAGCAGAGATAAGTCTCTGGCACGACAGAGGAATTTTCTAACTTGGGTTAACTGAGGTGGAAAAGCCTTCCTAAATGAGGGTGGATGTCACCATTGCACACTGTCTTGGATTTCATAAAAGGTGGGAGCTGGCTTAGTGCCAGCATTCATCACCTTCTGCTTCCTGACTGCAGATATGACCTCATGCCTCTCTGAATTCCCATCCACAACAGACTGTGTCCCATTGAACTGCAAGCTGAAATAAACCCTCCGTCCCCTCCCTGTCAGGTATATTGTCATGGGTGAAAGAGAGCAGATAAACTCAGTGACACTGTGGGTGTTTCTGCAAACCAGTCCTACTCAGTTATTGCCATTTCTCTTTTGGGGAAAACATGGAGAGTAAAGGTTAAACTTCTTAAATTAAAGAGACAGTAACAGGTTAAATTCCAAATCCTGGACTGGTGAGCGTGGATCAGTTAGCAAAGGGCAATCATTTGAACAAAGTACTTCCGTGGGGCATAAGTTGGTATCAACAGCTTTTACTCAGTAAAGAAGTGGACCAAATAGATTCCAGCTTGTCCACTCAAATGTCCTGCTTTTCTGATTACTTCCTTCTATAAAAAAGCAACTATTCTTCATATTCGTCATGTGAATGTGCTTTTATTTTTTCATACAAGGAATACAAAACTATACTTAGCTCAAAATAAAATTAACTAAATACAATTAAAACTTTTGTTTTACTAGGGGAAGTATTATATCACAACTTATTCGCAACACCTTTCCTTTTTACTTATGCACCCAGAACAACTGAGTTAAGCAATTGAGTTTATCAATTAAGCAAAACAATCTCCACAGATAGAGTTACCTATGACACAGGGTCAATAAACACATAAGTGATGCTAATAATTTATGTTCTCTGTGAAAATATATACTGGGTTCCCCTAAAGTCTTTTGGGGTTGCAGCACACAAAATATTGCAGTTACCACCCTAGGAGATCGGGCAGAGATAATTGATTCCACCTCAAGGTTTCGTTATTTCTCCAACAAATCTCTAGAAAAGAGAAACATTCTGTAGACTTTATTAATTTAAAACCTTCAAGAACAAAGACTAAAACAGCACATTAACCTTTATCAAGCTTGCATTACTACAGAAAGCCAACTTTCTCTAACATACCATTTGTTTTAAGAATATCAGAGAACCAGGTTATTTCAACATCAACTAATTGAAAAAAGATTTAATAATTATTACCTTTGGTAAACAGTGATTTGAAAGCACAAAATAACTTGGTAACTGCATGATGGCTATTATGTGCCTAAGTATAATTAGTGCAGCTCTACTTAGAGTTGATTTCATATATCTTTTTGCAAATGCCCTTCAATGGTTCTGTGGTTCCCTTTACCACATCTGTTGGTCAATAATGCTTCTCACATTTTATCTACTTCAATGTCTCTGATCTGGAGTATGCTGTGGTCCTTTCATGTAGCATATGCTAGTAACTCCAGGCAATTTGAGTGTGAGTGATTGACTGGGAACCTAATGCAAATCTGTTGTGTGTTATTTTTATTGTCAGCTAATTATTATGAATAGATACTACAATTAGTTTAAAATTTTAGAAAATTCCCTGGGAATGAACTCAAAACTAAAGTGACCAGTGACCCTCCTACTGTGTGAGACAAACATGTTCTTGGCTGTAGCAGGGATCTCTGTGGCGACCTGGTCCTTTCTATTCTATGACAATCTTGGGTCCTGATAAGTGAAGGGTGCTCAATGAAAGTTCAAAACGTATAACAGAGTCTTTAAATGTGGTAAAAAAAACTTTCATTTGTGAGAAGAAAAAAGATACACACCCAGGGTAGTTAGAGCGCAGTGTTTATCGCCTATTCATATGGTATCTTAGCCTAAACTGTGTGCGGCTCAATCTTTTCCCCACTGGTGACAACAGGGTTAATTTTTACTTTGAATAGAAGGCAGTTACACTTGTCAATCAAGTGTTTAACGGTCCAGCTCATACACATTATTTATGCTAAACTGCAGTAGTTATAAAGGGAAAGTCTTCAGGATTATTTAAAAACCTTGCGTTCCTTGTAGATGTTGGCCTCCATACAAAGGGCTAACACTCCGTAGTTGCATCATTCTTCATAGATTATGAATTGCATGTGAGGAAACACTTGTGTGAAAAGTTAACATGAAGGTACAATTGTCATCGCTCCAGAAGGAAAGGCAATCGTAGTAAGCAGGGAATGGCTCATCAACGTCCAAGAGTCTGTATCCCTCCTGCACCCGAGGATAATAGCATTCGTGTTTCTGACTGCAGGCTGCAACTGGAGGGTCGGACGGTACCAGAAGCTTGAGGAGGCCAGGTGAAGTGAATTACTAGGGAGAGCTCTCGCCATGGTTATTACACTGGAGGTCAAGGAGAAGGAAGGTGGTGAAAGAATGTAATGTTTTATGAACGAACCAAATGATATGTCTCTCAGTTGTATTTCTACTTCATCCTTAAGTTAGTTTGCGGGCTACATTATTTCATGTTTCACATTACTGAATATTTTATATAAGGTTTGTATGGGATTATGACAAACCCGAAGAAGTTTCTCTTATAATCCTTGAATTTACTTTCTATTCATAATACAACTTATCATATAAAAATCTCATTTTAAAGTTATTAAGAAATTTGACATCACCGGAGAGTAGCTTGCCCTATCCAACACAAAAGAATGATCATGTTTCCCATGGTTTGTTTTGACGACATTTATTGGCTTACATTATCCTGAAATTTAAAAAAATGCACACTGCAGAAATTTGCAATGACAGTTAAAATGCAGTATGGCATTTCTAGCCACACGAGGGAAAGTCTTTTCTGTTATTCTTATCCCTGTCCCTTTCCCTTAAGCTTTCCCGGGTTGGCAGGAGCTTTGGTTACCCAAGCCATCGTTATTGTTATGGCTAGTAATGAACATGTATTTTTGTTCATATTTTCTGGAGCTGTCAGTCATTTACACTGAGGAGAACATCCCCTCCTCAGAACTCTGCAGCTTCCAATCACCTCCTGTGTCCCACCTTCTCATCTCCTCCTGTCCCTGAGTTCACAGTGGTCTCTTTGTGCCCGTGACTTTCTATGCTATGCATGGGAAGTGTATGCACTTTTATTAGAATAAGTCAATTAAACTGCCCCCCACAATTTCTTCCAGTTTTGCTATGTGTTGAATGCCCTTTAGCGCTGAAATACTCAACCTATCTCCAAACTGATGGATAACTCTGCTTCTCTACGTGTCTGTTTCCTAAGCGCTGTGTTACTGAGCTTCCTGTGTGTTCTGGTCATTGTTGTGTGTGGCTCCTTTCCTCTAGTCTCCCACCACTCCGGTACCTCATGCCGCCTGGGTGGTCCCTGGAGTTCTAGCCTGGTTGACATTTCATACGTTCACTAGTACTCATCTCTTAATTCTTTTAATACGTCTATATTTTATCCTGAATTATGTATATCTGTGTGTACTTGTTTGTATATGTAAACATGAGGGCAGGTGCCTGCAGAGGTCAGAAGAAAAAAAAATTTATTCGTGGTTTTGAAGCAAACAGTGTGGGTGCTGGGAACCTAACACATAACTTCTGTAAGAGCAGTGTATAAATTAATTTTAGTGCTTTTGTTTGCTTATGGCAGTCTTGCTATGTGTCTCGGCCTTACCTAGATCTTTGTGCATTTATGAATTTTCCCTAGAGATATTTGTAGAAGCAAAGGGTTGAGGATGTAGCTCAGTTTGTAGTTGCTTACCTGACGTGCAGAAAGCCTTGGATCCTGTCAACACCTTGAAAACTAAGTGCCATGGACTGGCATTTGTCTGCAATGTTAGAATTTTGGAGGGAGAGGCAGGGAGATAAGAAGTTAAAGGAGCAACATAGCAAGTTTATGAGACCCGCCCGACAGACATGAGCCTTGGTCTTTAAAAGCTTAAGTTGTAGAAGCAGAATTGATAAACAGATTAAAGACATTACAAAGTCTTTTGATGCCAAATTTCCTTCAGGTCCTGCTGAATCTGTTTGTATCTTAACAACTGAGTGATGCCAATTATTTCACTGAGCTTTGTCATTAGTATTTTAACAATTCATTATTCAAAAATGACAATGATTGTTTAATTGCACACTTCTTATTTAAACTCTTTCAGCAAGCATCCTTGTCCACTTGAATTGTGTTTCACATGGTTGAGCCCGTTTTTGTCGGTTGATGGTTATTTGTAAGAACAAATCACTAGTGCAGTGTGTATATTTGAGGCGGTTGAGACTGTCACGGAGTTCCTGCCTGGGTGTCCGCTCTTTAATTATTGGCCATTGACTTTTCGGTGTACTGCTGTCTGATCTTGCTGTCCACATGCCTTCTCCTCTGACCTGTAGCCAGTTGATTGCCAGTGTGACGATGACACTCATACTGGGACCAGGAAGATGGCAGAGATTGTGTAGGAGTCATCTGTGTATTTTAATCCACTTACCAAACATTTGTCCATGCCACGTTTCATTTAGTGCTTTGGGAATGGGCTACTCTGACCTTCTGTCTCTACCCTTCCCAACCCCTGCAAAATTGTGTGTACTTTCCCCATGACCAGGCCACAGTGAACTATTTTCATTTCTGTATTCCACTCGTGCATTTTACAGTGAAAAGTAACAGCAGTTCGAGCAAATACCAGTTTGAATTTACATTTATTCCAGCTCCGCATGACCTGGAAGGCAGGCTGACTGTTTACCTGTATAAAGTAGGAGATATTATGACAATTATCTCCAGGATATGTTGTGAGATTTAAACGTCTAGCCAACACAAAGCAATTGGTTAGCGTTTACTGGCAGATGCTATCGTTACCTTGCAGTTTTATCTACTAGAATATTCCTGATGGAGTGGAGCGTTAGTATGAAGGTCTAAAGTATGTCTTACTTCATACTTAACTTACAGCGTGTCACACGCGTTCCTTCTATAGAAAACTTACTTCTTTTTATATGGATTGTGCGTGGAAATGTGTATGCAGACGTGTCTGACCATGCCGGCAGGTGTGAGGCAGGGCTTAATGCTGGCGTGCCTTCCTGAATCACTCTCCACAGCACTTCCGAGACAAGCCTCTCTCTGGACCTGCTGCTCATCTTTTCAACCACACTTGCTGGGCAGAGTGCCTCCAGAATCCACTTGTTTAGCATCCTCAGCACCGGGGCAGCAGGACTGCATCCCCACACTGAGCATTCACGTGGGCCCTGGGCGTGTGAGCGCTGGTCCCCATGCCCGCACACCTAGCGCTTCACCCACTGGGCTGTTTCTCCAGCTCCCCACGTAGCTTCACGAGCAGATTTCTACATTTTTAAGAGATACCCTTTAGAAAAGTAACATCTAAACAGCATGTCCATGTTTCTTCGGATATTTTAAAGAATGGTTACGATAGCTGAATATTAAACTTAATTACATCAAATTGGTCGATTATAACTCTTAAGTAAGAGTATCTCTCTCTCTCTATATATATATATATATATGTGTGTGTGTGTGTATATATATATACATATATACACACGCACATACATACACACAGATATATAGTTTGGGTATATATACTACCTCAATTCTTTTCAGGGAGCTAAGGAATGTAATTAAGTCATGCAAATGCCTTATAGTCCTCATTAGTCCAACCTGATTAACTCTAAGATGATTAAATGAGTATAAAATATTGAAAGTCCATTTTTCTGTACATAACAAAACTCGAAATTAACATGAGAACACGTACAGCGTTTTTATGAGTCAACAACCGAGCTATTTATGGATGCTTTACTGATCGGAAACAGTTTTTAAAGGAAGGTAAGGTCCCCTTAAAAATCATTCTGCATCACTCACTCTAAGGTACCACCCCTTCAGTGCTACAGTTTTCTGTGTTATATTTCTTGCCACTCAATAAAATTTGGTACAAATATTTGAAGTTCTTTCATGATCTTTGGTCTCATTTGTTGGCATTGAAGACTATGTATACATTTAGAAACTTATGTATCCAAATGACCAAGTTTTAGTATGGGTCATGATAGAATTAAATAAACTAAAATATTTTCTTGAAGTTACAATCATAAGCTGAGAGAAAGCACCGGCCCAATTGTTGAGTATGTCTTAAACAGACAAAGGGTGTTAATTTGCATTGTGTAGCAAAGCATTCATGACAACAATATGACAATTATTATTATAATCTATGACACAAAATGTCAAATAATAAATTCCAAGAGTTACTCACAGCTAATCTGGTACACCAGATTATTGGATTAGTTGTGGTTCATCTACCAGATATTTTCAAGTGCATTTGTGGTAGGACAATGACCAAATGGAACTCTCAAACAAAATGGTTTATTTTAGGCTCATGAAATGTTTCTAAAATTTACAAACACGTACACACCTAAAGAAAGAACATTACTGCAAAATACTTGAGTCTTTATGGTCTACTACAGATAAGTATTTATCTTTCCTTAAAGATACATTGCATTTTCCAGGCTGGCCCCAATGGTTTGTTGTGATGAGGAGGCATTTTTAGCATTTTTCTTTCTGGGACTTTTGGACCCAAGATATAATTCATGTAAAATATCTTTCATGGGATGGAGAGATGAGTTAGCAGTTAAAAACACTCGCTGTTTTTAACTGCTAACCTGGGTTAAATTCCCCACATTCTCATTTCAGTTCACAGCTCTCTGTAACTCCAATTCCAGGGGATCTGATTCTCCCTTCTGGACTCCAGACATGGTACACAAACACACATTCATTCAGGCAAAGCACCCTTACACATAAAATAATAAAACATCAATCATTACATCTATAAATAAATATACATTACCCCATAAAACAATAAAAAAGGAAGAGTACACATATGATTCACAAAATACCCAGATTTCCCCAAATGGGATACAATTTATTTCTAAGTTATAACTTAACGGCATGGGGCTGACAGTTTTTTTCCCTGTAGGTATGAGGCTCTGAGTTCTTCTCCAGTATGGTTCCTACATTAGTTCCTTTTTTTCACGACTTTTACCAAACACAGAAGTGGTGAAAGGTGGAAGGGTTTATTTTGGCTGAGGTGTTCAGAGGGTGCCACCCATCACTTTAGGGATGCTAACATGACAAGGATGTTGTATTTGTTTACATGGGACCTTGGGGCTATGGTTTCTCGTGCCCTGGTGGACCAGGGAGCAGGGGTAGATGGGAACTCAAACACCAACCTGATGCCTGCCAAGTGGACACTGCATCCCAAAGGTTTCAGAATGTCATACAACAGCACCGCCAGCTTCAGAGCACGCGGTCAAACATCTAAGCTTGTCTGAAGCATCTCACATGAAACCAGTTAGCGCGTCCTCAGCAGAACACACTGTTCGCAAGATGTCTTTTAAAAGCACAACAAGACAAAACCTTGCCGCTTAAAACTGACAAATTATAGCAACCAAAATTGACTTTAATGAGATACTTACATCTGTAAAAATTCTTCAGAGCCACGTATACTTAGAAGACACTCTTTGGGGAAAAGCTGCTCATTTGCACATAAAAGCAGTGTTTCAGCAATTAGGTCTTTGACAAGATAATTAGCTGAAAACAAAAGTGAATAATAAAAGTGAGTAAGAGCTTATGAAACGTTGACCGCGAGGCTTTTGAGAACAGAACCTGATGATAATCACATTATGAAGTCTTGTAGCCAGCTAGCGCCACCAAGGGGAATTAAAGAACAACACATCTATTAGCTTCATGGTTGTTTTAGATAAAGCAAGCTTGCAATCATTTTCAAGTTCAGTCCTGTCTGGATGGAAAATGTCAATGGTTGTTATTGCGTTTCCCACATTAAAAGCAATTGATCCATCATCTACACAAAAGAAATTCTTAGGAGGCTGGGGAGGTGGCTCTGAGGATATGAGTTCAATTCTCACAACTGTCTGTCACTCTAGTTCTAGGCGATCCCGGGTTGTGTTTTCTCTCCAAGGGCACCGAATACAGTGCACACTCGGGCAAAACATCCATACATATAATAATAAAATAAAACAAACTTTTAAAAAGAAAAGAAAAAATGTTTGGGTCTGGAGAGGTGTCTCGGTGGTAAAGAGCACTTTCTGATTCCGCAGAGAACCTGTTTGGTTCTGATCATCCACATCTGGAGCATCAGAGACGCAGGTAACCTCAGTTCCCGGGGATATGCCGCCCCCTGCTGGCCTCAGAAGGCACTGCACATACATGTTGCAGGTACAGACACGTGGGCCCATACATATAAATATTTAGAAATGTAAACACAAATATTTTAAAATATATGCTATTGGCTTGGCATTAAGATAATTTTACTATCATCAAAATGTAGTTCTCTGTTTTATGCTAGCCCTGGATATAATACAGATGTCATTATTTTGAGTGGATTTGCATAAATATCTTCTTTAACCTTTGGGGCTCAGATTCCTTATGAAGAGTTTGTGGTGCAATAGCCTCTGCCATGTAGGAACCTGACGTGTATTTTTATTTTAGCCCATGATAGAATCAGTCTATCCACTTCTTATAGTTTTCCTCCATTCCTGAACCCTTAATTATCCAGCAGCTTAAGCATCTGGACGCAGAATCTGGGCTGATTAGATCAAAATGCAGCACCATTGGCTGGAAAATCACAATCCTGTTTTTAAACATTGGGAACTGGCTCTAATAGAGAGACGGAAGACTGTAGGTTGTTGGACAAACAGTGTGTGTGCTTGAGAGCTCAGCTGTTTTTCTTGCTTTGGAGAAACAAGAGTCGACAGAGAACAAGGTACGGGAACAATGGCACAGAGAGACCGGCTCTGTGCTACAAGGGAACTGTGAGTTTTGGCACGCGTGTTTCCATTTCACCCTCAAGTCTTTGGTGCATTCCTACTCTTAAATCCTACAAGAGATGTTTACATTGTCTAAAAACTCTTTTCTTTTCTGCTTCAGCCAGCATGAGTTGGTTTCAAGCCAGATGGTCTTAACTGGAAAATCAGCTCCTCATGTCTGTGTCTGTAGCCCTCTGTACTTATTCAAATGGAGCAAGAACGAGGAAGGTATCTTGACAGACATTAAACAGTGAAAACATTTCCTAACCCATGGTGTACCTGAATATCCTTGCCTGTTGTTAGTAATAACCCATGAAGTCACAGCTAGATGTTTAACAAGCAAGTTATTCTTCATAGTAAAAGACCACAGAGCAAAGAACAAACAAACAAATCAGAACACTACATAACTTTAAAGAAATCTCCAAGTGGTAGAGAGGAAAAAGTCCAATAAATATAGCATAAATTTCTAGGAACCATCACAGGGGCTAATTATTGGTCAGGAGCTCTGATAAGTAGGATAGTATGGGCTGCACAGATATCTTAACCTTCTCACTGCGGGAGCAGACATACTTTATTTCCTTTCTCACAATTTATTTGCACATCTGAACAAAGTATTTGTTCCTGCTGGGTAGGAAACAAACATTTTCACTTTCATGTCATCCTCACTTGGAAAATTTTAGAAATTCCATGTATTTTAACTGTGCTGAAAACTTGCTCTACCTGCTATTATTAATAGCAAGGAAACAAAGACTGTCTGAGAGCCATGTAAAGAGAGTCCCTGGTCTCAACTCAGATGCCTACAATAAAAAGCTCCTGGCTGGCTTCCTTTTATTTCCTCACAGGACAAACCAGCATGAAACAACGGGTCTTTTGAATGATTTCAAGGCTGTCTATCGGTACTGAGATTTGTGTATCTGCTTGCAAGTTTTCCTACCTTGTGGCAGAAGATGAAAGGTCTGTGCCGGGTTATTAGTGGAAACATTCACTCTGAACTTGGTGTCAGCGAAGAGCCGGGAGGGATAAGCTGTAGTGATGGCCCAGATCTTTCCAGAATTGGAATTAATGTCACTTGCATGAAACGACTCTCTTATTCTGGAAAAAAAAGGGGGGTTAGGAGATTATTTGTGTTGTTTTCCTTTTTGAAAACCACCACCCAAGCATAAGGGGCTCCAGCGGGATCTGAGAAACCCTGAAGACCAGGAAGCAGCCGCCGTAGCATGGCGCAAGGTCTCAAGCTGGCTTGGTAGAAATTTCAACCAAGAACAAGGACAGGGCAGCTGGAGGCTTCTGGGGGATGCTCCAGTTGAAATTATGAAGACTATGTTTGCCTAACTGTGAAACAGGAGGATCCATCCAGTGCAGCATCGTGGAAGCCTGATGCCAAGGCTGCTCCTCTCAGATCCCTCACATGCCTAGCTTCCCTAAAGTTGTAACTACACTTTGGATCAGAGACATGAGTGAATAAATCAATTCTTTTGTTGGTGCCTAATTCACAAACACTTTCCCTGTTTCTCCACAATCTTTAGAGAGTTGTGGATTTTAGAAAAACAACTGAGTTATGAGTCATGCTGAAAAATTAGCATACATTGGAGTCAAAGAATTGATAAAATATTAATCCTTGGAGCAGACACACTGGGGTTGAATCCTCAGGCTTCTTCTTTAGGGTATTAGGGACAGGGGCATGCTATTTCACTTGTCTCTTTGTGAACACGAAAGGAGCCACGGCCACCTACTTCAAAGGTTTTATGGGAGGGTTGCAACAGAAAAGGCATAAACGATTTACAGACTCTAAACCGTGTAGCATAGCATAGTGATTAGTCTGTATTGCCCTGACTGGTCCCTACAGGCCCGTGTTTAATGCCATGTGTAGAACACACTACGAAGACGCTAACAAGCAGAAAATGCTTTCCACGACGGAAGGAAATCTTACTGGTACTTATTTGTGTTGGTTTTACTGACGTTTAAACTCTTCTTAAATGTAATATTATGATTCTGCGTTAGCCTTTGAAACCTTCCTGTTTTGGCCCATGTGAAATATTCTCCATGGCCTCAGATGGCGGTGTGTTCAAACACTTGGTCCCCAGATTGTGTTGGAAGTAGGGGACCCTTTAGGATGTGCAGCCCAGCTGGAAGAAGTGTGCCGTTGCAGGCAGGGCGAGCCTTGAGGTGGGTTTCCCAGGGTCTCTTCCTGTCCTCTCTCTGCTTCAGATACTGGCATTTATATGAAAAGATACTGTTCAATGGTTGGCAAACACCCGATGCGGTTGCTGGGAACCACACTGGGTCCTCTGCAAGAGCAGCAAGTTCTCTCAACTGTGGTAAATAAAGCAAAAATATTGTTGTCTTCAGTTATTCAAATTAAGAAGAGAAAGGACTCTCTGGGTTTTTGCTGTGTAAATTGCCAAGAAGTTAATGAAATTTTAAACATTTATATACAGCTTTGAGTTGTATATATAGTCTTCCAATGTGGTTGTCAGGGACATTTGTTTGTTTGGTTTTTATTTTAGCTACCTGCAAATCACTTTATTTTAATTTTAAAACATAAGCCTATACTATAAATAAATGAGGAAGATGTAGGAACAGAAATATCCTTTAAATTAATTAGTGAGCCAATCTTTAACCTAGTTTCATCACTTAGTAGGAAGCCAAAACCTTTAAATAAATACACTTTTTTTTTCTTATATTTAAGACAAAAGATTTAAGGGAATGAAATTAAGAGGACTAAAAAAAAATGCATTAAATTTTCAAGTTGACAGAAAATTTTCCACTAGATACATGGTAATGACATGAGAAAAGCAATCACCTTTATATCTTAATATTAATGTTTAGATTAGCAAGGAGACCAAGGGCATTGCTGGAATGTTCTCTAGAAATCCATGATGTTTTTAATGGAAAGAAACATACTTGCTTATTCACTGCGGGGGCCACACCCTTGAGAGAGGACTCAGCTGAGTTCCTGTGGGAGGCTGAACCTCTACCAATGTAGCCTGAGCCACGGCCAAATGCCACAAATATTTATGAAATGAAATGAGCTGTGAATATACTGAAAATCAAACTACCAATGAACAAGAGCAGTTCTGACAGAGAAAGTAACTTTTAATAATCATTTTAATGGAAAAATACTCGAGTGTAAAGAGAAAAGCCAGTTATCAGGTGATCAATGACAGTTTGTCAAAAGAATTGCTTTATTGCATTAGCAAGCTACAGGGAGTTGACATTTTGCACACAGAGCTAATTACCGTGTGGATCGAAATCTAGAGACATTTATTCAGACACAGACACTTCAATATTTATTAAGGAGCAATACTCACTTTCTTACTTTGTTACAAAAGGAGGCCAGGCTCTTGTTACTCCCTTGGGGTACTTCAACTATTTGAATGGGACAACTAACTTGCTAGAAGTAAAAAAAAAAAATGCTAAATTAATACCGCTCAATACATAGCAAATGTCCACATGTTTATGCAATTCTATTTTTTTTGTAATGAACAGTTTGGATTTAATTTTACCTTTTTAAAGATTCTATTGAAGAAATAGTTACACACATAAAAATGGATAGATCTTAGGTATGCTATTGTAGTTTTCACGAATGTGCACATCAGTGTTATCAATAACTGGGGAATATATTGAACAAATCTGTTCCACCAAACTATCTGTAATTAGCAGTGTTTAGAGTTCTGTTATCATATATTACTTACATATGCTCCTTTTACTTTTTGCTATTAAGTGATGTGTCTTTCTAAATGGCTTCCCATTGTCACCTATCATTGGCATTCTGTTGTGTAGCTATCCCATGATTCCCTTGTTCCTCTTCCTTTTGATGGCTTTTGGGAACTATGAAGAAATCATCTTTTCGTGGCCAGTGCCTTTGTGGCCACCTGTTTAGCATGTTCGTAGTATATGGATTAAACTCTTAGTGAGAGGGTGCACATGTGACTGCTTCTTTTGCCATGAAAGCGTGGCCTTTTCCACCTCTAGGAATGCTTCCTTAAACCACTGTTTGCTGATATTAGAAGCACAGCAATCCTTTTCAGGCTGAGAGGCAAATGCTTGGTTATTTTCCTTTTCAGTCTATCTGTCAAGTTAATCTTTTTCTGGCACTAACTGACCTTTACGTTCTTCAAACATAGTTTGTTATTTTCTGTTTGTTGTTTGGACTTCTTAGCCATTTATATTTAATGAATTTATGGAAATGGTCTGGTTTCAAATCATCATGCTCACATGTTTTTATGCGTGTTTCTAATTTTAGTTTTTCCTATTTCTCTTAATTATTCCTTTTTATTTAATTTTCTATTTACCTCTTGGGTCAATATAATTCCATTAGTAAATTATTACTCCACTGTCTTGGCTTCCCCTGTCTCTGGCTCCCAGGCCCTCTGTTTCCACTCTCTGGCTACCACAGTCTGTGACTACCACTGCCTCTGGCTCCCACCAACTGTTCCTATTCTCTAGTTCCCACAGCCTCTGGTTTCACTGTCTCTGACTCTCACCTTCTGATGAGAAGTTTCACTCCTTCAGACAGTTGTCATACTGCAATCTCTTCCTAACTTCGTGCAAAACTTTTCTTTTTTTATCATTAAATATTTGATTGCCATGTGCCTATATTTGAATGACTTTGCATTTATTCCCAATTTGTTCCTTTTTTTGACTCTATAGTTGGTTATTTCCAACTAAATTTGAGTAATTTTCTCAACAATATTCCTTGAGCCTTCCAAATACCCCATTCTTGGCCGAAATGTAGTAAATCCCCAGAGACTTCTGCTCCCACCATTGCGTTACTTCCTCGTACATAGCACAATACCCAGCAAATCCAAGTACTTCTGAGGCCAGGAGTTAGGGCCCAGCTTAGGGATGTTTCTGCCATGCACACTGCACCAGACTGCATGGCTGCAGGGAGCTGCCCTTCAGCCACAGACCCGGGTACGGACAGCTCTTTGGGAACCTCGTACTATGCTGCCCGGCGTCTCAAGCCTGAATTCAGCAGCTTTTATCATTTTGTCATTTTCACAGTATTTGCAACACCAGGGACATTTACTGATTATTGTACTGTCATGATGTGAATTAGATATCCTTAAGAGATATTCAATTTTGATTCAGATAGTTTGAGGTGGCATTTCTCATGCTATGACCTCCTTGCAGGGTTAGGCATTCTTTTATTCACATCTGTTGTTTTATGGTGTTGTCATTTGTTTGTCAGCGGATGAGTTGGAGTCACATTCTAGAACTCAAGAAATCTATTTTTGTTGCTCCAGACTCCTTCTGTCCAGCACATCAGATCATTATTTTGTATATAGTAGCTGCAGTGTGCATGCTCTCCCTCTCTTCTTTCTTGCATGCGTGCATGTGTGTGTGTGTGTGTGAGTGTGTGTGTGAGTGTGTGTGTGTGTGTGTGTGTGTGTGTGTGTGTGTGTGTGTGTGTGTGGTCAGAGGCTGGTGTCAGGTATGTTCCTCCATGAGTTCTTCACCCCTTTATTGATGGTCACTCACTGAACCTGTAATTCACAGACTTGGCTAGACTGGACGACTAGAAAACTAGAGATCTACCTGTCTCTGCCTCCTCAACACTGGGACTGCAAACTCATGCCACCAAACCTAGCTTTCCATGTAATTGCTGGGGATCTCAAGTCCTCATATTTACTTCCCATCTCTCTATTCCCCTTTTTCTTCTTTATTGAGATCTACTTTTGGCTTTATCTAGACACTATGAGCAGAATAACTCTATGGTTATCACAGTGACCATAAAGTAATCAAAGAAAGTATTAGAATCAGTGGCACAGTAATTACTTAATTACTTTGTCTGGTTCCTAAGCAGATTGCCTGCCAATCAAATAATTTAGGAGCTTCTGTGCACAAGGACGTTTCCCCCTGGTGCTAAAGATAATAAGATTTTAAATCAACATAGCATGACTCAAATTATAAATGTTATGAAATATATCTGTACTTTTATAACACAGGAAGAAGAGATGAATGCCACCAGCTAAACTTTGAGTTATACTTTTATACTCATATAAAAGTATACTTTTATACATTAAAACACATTATGTAATGATTATTTATTTATTTAATATGAGTGCTCTGTGTGCATATACACCTACATACCTGAAGAGGGCATCTGATCCCGCTATAGAAGGTTGTGAGCCACCATGTGACTGCTGTAAATTGAACTCAAGATCTCTGAAAGAGCAGTCGGTGTTCTTAACCACTGAGCTATCTCTCTAGCCATAGGTTATACTAATATAACATGTTAATAGATGTGTTGAAGTGGGAAATTGAAAACTAAAAGTGAAGTGCTTTATGTAGCTGTTAATTTTAAAACATGGCATTTGAGCAAATAAGTAAAATGTTCTAAATTTTCCTACTTGAGATTATTTAGCTTCATTACCAACTAGTCTGGTCCTCTACTGAGTGATTGTTTCCATGCTCGTGTGTACTGCACATACCTCTGTGTTGTCCAGTAATGCGCTCTCCCGTGCCCTGGGTGGAAGGGAATCTTTAGAGGACATCAGAGGAAGATCTACAAGGTTCAAACCTCCACCTCCTTGATTCTTTCTATCGGGTGTGGCGTCTACTGAGTGTGATAAATAATGAGGGAACATGCTGCCCGCAAATCCTACAGGGCCCTTGTGATGTTCATTTCCTGACTGTCTTCGTAGATTACGTTTCTCCAGGCTGGTGGATGCTGGAGCTAGAGCATTGAACCTGGGAACCTCGGCACCGTGATGTTTTTCTGTGCTATTTCTCCAGGAGTCTCCCTCATTTATGATCTGATGCGTTGGTAATACAGCAGGATTAAAACCAATGGCTGATGTTTTCCCATGCCAAAGCTGGGAGATGTCAGGGCTCTGAGAAGTGAATTCATCCAAGTGTCTTGGGTGTGTTCCATATATGGATTGCCAGTTTGAATCCAAGTTTGGTGCTCCTGGCACAAAAAGTGGGGTCTCTTCTTGGTCACTCTCACTCAGTGGAATTTCATTATTGATCTCCTCCACTAACTCATCAAAACCCAGCCTGACTTGGTTGGAAGAACGGCACTGATTTGCCTGGTGAAATTGTTGGTGATCATATCCACCTTCCTGTGGTTCAATGTGATTTGGGTCTGTTTGCCAACTATATGCCATTTTTGATTTTGTTCAACTGAGAGGATTTTCTTGGCCCCAAGTATCTTCTTAATTTTACAATTTTTCCTGGAAAAGGGGGAAAGAAAACTGTCTTTAGTGACAAAGACTTGCAAGAAAGAAACTTGTTAAGTAAATATACAAATACTTGGATCATTCGCTTGGCTGGTGAAAGCCTCCTAGAGTCCTAAAGTAGCCTATGAGGACTGCTGCACAGAGAATCTGGTGCTCTGAGGGAGAGAATTGAGCATAGCATTCTTTGGATAGGAAAACAAATCTATCTCAGTTCTGGCATGCTTAGTTTTTATGATCATTACTTAGTTTTTTGTATGTGTACCACTTGAGTGCCTGGTGCTGAGGATTTGGGAAGAAGGAAGGCCACAGGCTCTTCCAAACAGGAGTTAAACAGATAGTTGTGAGCCACATTGTGGGAGTTGGGGACTAAACCAAAGGCTTCTACAAGGGCAGCCAGTGAGTCTAACCACTGAGCAATTCCTCCAACCCTCATACATCTTTAATCCACACAAAACCCATCGTCCCCTTGGACTTGATTGCCTTTCTACCTGAGACCAGGGTTTGCTCAGCCATTCAACTTCCTATGGGAGCACTAGCATGCTAACGCCTAGTGGTGGCTGAACTATCTTTTCACTATTAGCCATTATCCCACTCATATGAGCAGTCTCAATCTCTCCCACTCCGTGTTACCAATCATCTTACAACAGTTAACTAGAAACTTTCCACTCCAAAACTCCTTAAATATAAGTGATTGCAATTTTTTCGTTCACTTCTCTAGAACTACTTCCATTAAACTCGTTAATGAGTTTCATGCCGTTAAATTTAAGAGATTTTTTTTTCTCTCTTTTGAAAAAGCTTTGGTACTCTGCAGTATTTGACATTCACACTCCGTCCTTTCTTTGCAGTCCCCCTCTGTTACTTTGACTTGCTACCGACAATGGCATCCCAAATTTCTCCTTTCTGCTATTTCTCAAGTGCTCCCTTGTCTATTCATCATTTTCTTCCAGATCCCTTCTGGAGTTCATTTTCTCCTGAGCTATTGCCTCATTGTAGGTTATTCCGATCCTTCTATGCTCTGGAAACTTGTTTTACTTTTAGTTTTGTGCATCCCCCCCCCCTCTCTCTCTCTGTGTGTGTGTGTGTGTGTGTGTGTGTGTGTGTGTGTGTTGGAGTGAAGGTATCTGCAGAGCTCAGAAGAGAGCACCGTGTCCTCTAGAGCTGAAGTTCCAGGCAGTTCTGAGCCACTAGTGGGTACTAGGGACTGAACTTGGGCTTTTACAGGAACAATGAACACTCAAAGTCACTGACGCATCTCACCAGTGCCATTCTGTGATTTAAATCATCATTTGCTACCACTCTCCATGACTTCACCTAGGACTACTGGACCTGCTTAGTGTTTCTGTTCAATACATTTTTATTGTGGCATCATCTATATAAAGCCTAAAAATACTCATACTAGTTGGTAGTATTAAAAGTCTAGATTATTAATTTATCTGTTTTGGCAATGTTATTCATGTGTACTCTTATGCCTACAGAGGCTTTGTAGAATCACCTTTCAATTTCTGAACTTTGTAAAACTTAAAATCCATTACGAGATGACAGTAATGACTTTCCTTGTGTGCTAGTTTGGTATATGGTTACATTTCCATTATAAAATTAATTAGTTTAGCTGCTTTGTAAATCTCAATTATCTAACATTCAACTCATATTCCATTGTCCTCTATGGCACAAAATATTCTCAGTCACCCACCCAGTCCTTAAGCCAGACACCAAGGTTTCTTCACTGAGTCTTATCTCTCCTTTTTTTCTGTGTCCAAAGACCCATCAGTTAATTTCTCATATAAACACATCTTGGATCCACTGTCTCCTGTATACCACTCCCAACTCCTAATTCAAAATCACCAGCTTTCACCTGAAATATATAACTCTCAAACTGCTTCTGTATTTTCTGCAGCCCATTTTGGTCCTTATTTTCTTTCACATTATAACATTTTATTTCAGACACGAACTGCATATTTCCATGGTTACAGGTTTTTCAGTGGTTTTCAGCACAATTTTAAGTCCCTACATGACCTGGCTCTGCTCTCTCTCTCTCTCTCTCTCTCTCTCTCTCTCTCTCTCTCTCTCTCTCTCTCTCTCTCTCTCTCTCTCCCACTCTAATCCAGACAGCTCTCCAACTCATCTGGTATTCTTTACTCACCTAGGATTACAGGCATGAGCCACCATGTCCATCTTATTTCTTCCAAATAAAAAATTCCAGACTAGATTAGGCTACAATGCATCTTCTACAATGTACTCCTCCCATGGCAGGGGTCACACTTTTAATTATATTAACATTTCTCTTTTCACTTCTACCATCATCTTCTCTACTTTTCTCACTTATCACTCAGCACCAAGCACGTTACTTCACTGGTAGTAGACGCTCATTTGTATTGGTTACACAAAGGAGTCAGTGACTTAACAAACAAACAAAAAACACAGAACCAAGATACAAGAGAACAAAAGAGAAATGAGCCTGGAGTTAATTCCTTCTTATCATGCAAGTATGGTTTGCTTATGATAGTCAGCACCTAGTTCTTCCCAACTGAGTGGACCCAGAATCTTCCGGACCTTTTGGCATGCCTCTGAAAGATTACCTTGGTTGTGCTAACTGGTGGTGACACGCCACCTACTGGCAATGTTGCCATCCCTTAAATGGATTACCACACTAAGCAACTGGAGGGAGGTAGCTAAGAAGCAGCTTCTATTTACTCTTTTCTCTTTAAGCTTGTAGATGTTCTGTGACAATTTGCTTCACGCTCTGGCTGCCTTGACTTCTCATCATGATGATTGCACCTTTGAACTGTGAGCCTAGAGCCATTTAATTCTCCATTAATCATTTATAATATGGGAATTTGCTTTTATTATATTTGCTTCATAGATTTAAAAATATCATTTAATTAATGAATTATAGTGATAATACTCTACACACTCACAAGCAAATTGAATTGATAGATTTCAAAAGATTTTTAAGAGATTTTAAAAAGGCATGTTCAATAAAATATTGAACTGAAACTTTTTAAAAAAAAAATGTGTTGGGGCTGGATAAATGGCTCAGCAGTTTAGAGTACTGGAAACTTTTTGTTGAAGACCAGGATTCAGTTCCCAGGACCCACATAGCAGCTTACAACTGTCTTTAATTCCAGGTCCAGGGTATCTGATGCCTTTTTCTGACTTCCACAGGCACTAATAATATTGTACACAGACATACAAGCAGGCAAGCCTTCATACATATAAGATTAAAATTAATAATAAATATTAAAATATTATTTAAAATTCTTTTAAAATTTTGACTTATGTAGATTTATATTCCCCTTTCAAGAACTGACATTAAAAAGATCCTTTTCTGTTTTAGTGACAGCTGTGTTGTACCTTTTCATTAATCTGTCGTATATATAGTGCACTTTTTCATTTATCTGTCATAAAAGTCAGAATTTTTAAGCAGATGAACCTTTGACTTCACCAGCCTGACCCACAGGTTTTCCTTAACTGATGGCCCACTCCTCTTTATTTTATGATGAGAACTGTGGCAATGGTAATACTCTAAAACACTGTTCACCTCATATTGCCAGAGGTCAGACTTACAGAGGACCAATTACCTGACTTCAAAGAGAAATCAAAGGCAAAATAGGCTCTATCCTCCAAATCCACAAAGGTGACAACATTTGCTAAACAGCTCCAGTGCTTAGAATAGGAACACAAATGTCATTTTCTCAAAAGTACACAGAATTGCAGAGAACCTTTCTAAAGATGTCAGTTCTTGGCCCCAGAAGTTCTGGGTAGACTTGTTACTTAAATGAACAAAGCTCAGAAGACATGCAGAGGCTACATAAAGATGATCTTGGGTTCACACAAACTCTAGACATAGAAAACAGATCAGCTTTCAAGATTATAAATAGGTAGAAGATAAAGCAGATGAGAATTATATTAGCACTGAGCCCATCAAAGGTGCCTAAGATAACCCAATTGTATTTCAGAATGATGCAAAGAAATGTGTAACGATCACAGCTAATGTGAGTTCTGAAGAGACTTTGAGCTGGGAGATTGATTTGCAGCCCTCACTGGGGCCTTTACGTGCCACACTAAGCTTGTGCAGGTATCACCAGGTGCAAACGCAACCTTTAGACTTTAACCTTACAGAGTTCTCATCTTCTTCCTTGCAATCTGTTGTATATCATCTATATTTGTTATGTAGTATATATTTATAATGTTCTTAATATTCTTTTGATCATTCCATTTTTTAATTTCTAGTTGGAAATTGATTAACATGGTAAATTTTGCAACTCTCCTTGTGTCTCCACTTAAGTGGAGCCAAAAGGTAATCGGAGAACAGATTCAGTTGTCATTTTTACAAGTCACACATTTTCTTGATCACTGTTGGTCCTACACAAACCTCACTTCCTTTCCTACCCCCTACAGCTTTTTGGGTCTGAATGATTGACAGCTGTCACTATCCGGGAAAGATACTGACTTGACTCAGATCAATCCCTACCTTTTCACATGTGTACCAAGCTTTTTCTTCTGGGCCATCCACCAGCTCCCAAATCATGACACAGAGACATTATCAGTTCCAAATTCTTGGCTTAGGCACACTTCAGGCTAGCTCTTTTAACTTAAACAAACCTGTTTCTCTTTATCTACCCTGTCCTTGGGGTTTATTACCTTTCTGCTCTACATCTTACTTTCATTGTTTCTCTATGCCTGTCTGTCTGGCATCTGACTGGCTTCTTGCCATGGGTGTGTCTCTCTTTCTCTTCTTCTTCTCTAGTTCTTTCCTTTTCTCTCCAGCCCAAATTTCTCCTCCCTATTTATTCTCTCTGCCTACCAACCCCACCTATCCTTTCTCCTGGCTGTTCAGCTCTTTATTAGACTAATCAAGTACCTTAGGCAGGCAAGGTGAAACAAAGGCAACATAGCTTTACATAATGAAACACACATCCTTACATCTTAAAAAAAAACCCAGCATAAACAAAACAACACACCTTTACACAGTTAAAGTAATATTATGCATCATGAACAAATGTAACACATCTTTGCCTAGTTAAAATAATATTTTACAACACACATGTGTTGCAATTTTAAAAAACTCAATGTTCAATGCAACATTGAGTTCAAGCGGAAGGAGTTTTTTTTTCCTTCTTTTAATTTGGGGAAAGGGTTCTTAAAAAGGAGAAAGTGGAGGGGGGGAGACTGGCTTACAGGGACAGGAGACAGGAGCAGTGGGAAAAAGGAAAGAGGCAGAGAGACAAGAGAGAGAGAGAGAGAGGGGGACAGAGAAAGAGAGAGAGGGGAGGGGGAGAGAGAGGGGGGGGGATAGGGTGCTCATAAGGGAAACATATTGAGTAGGCACAGGCCGTGCTCTTACTGGCAGCAGCTGATGGGGGTATCCTTGTCAGAACTCCAAAGGCAGGCTGGTACCAATTCCTAAGTGCTAACAACACATACTTCCCAGCTTCTACATTTATCTACTCAGGATAAGTTTTCAAGCATTTTAGGTCAAGCACTACAAATACAAAAACATAAAACGTGAAATAAAGCTCTTGCTTTCCCAGAACACATAGACTCAAATTTATAATTAAGCTAAGTATTCTAGAGTTACACCAATGGACCATGGAGACAGTAATTCAATGTGTGTGTGTGGGGGGGGGTTGGGTCGAGATTATACTGGAAAACCCATTTTTCTTGAAAAAGTAAAGGGAGTATTTGCAGCTTACGTTTTAGGTATGTTGTCAGCTTTAGTACCCGAGAGGTAATTTAGTCCATGTCATGGGAACTGGTTTCAATGACTTACATGCACATGCTGTTGGGACAGTATTTAATCCTGTTCCTTGGGTATGCCTTACCAGTGAACAGTTGTATAAAGACAACCTTTAGTCCTGTGTATAAGCTTTGGGAGATAACCTGGAGAGGTCCCTGTTTCAGGCCAGCTGGGAGCCAGGGAGCCCAGCTGCATCCTGATAGTCCTGGTGATGGGTGATTGTTGCAGCTGCTTTTGCACAAGCCTGACCTAGACAGTGTCAGGACTAAAAGAGCATGAAGCAGTTGAGGCAACTGTTTGCATATGAACCCCTTCTCCTGCACACACTTGCGTTATTGAATGGCCTTGTAGTAGATGAGGGGACTAAAGGGTTATTCACGACAATTTGCTTGATGTTCAGAGACATCTTTTGCATTAAAACCATTCGTGGAAGCAGTAGGATTAGTCACAAAAGACCTTGGCCTGTAGAGCTTCAAGAATATGGAGTTCTCAGTTTTAACGGAATGGAAAGGAAATGATTGAGATGTGGAAGGGAAGGGTGTTTACTGAGCAGAGGATGTTAACATTGCAAAGCCATAAGGAAAACCGTGGAGGACACACAAGACTAGGAAAAGGAGGAAAAGGAGGAGATGGAGGAGGTGAGGCGCTCAGAAGGAGGAAGCTGAAGCGAATGAAGGGAAGATCAACGTGTCATGAGAAACTGGTGCAGGCAGACCCAAGTGCTGAGTCCTGGAGTAATAAACACTAACATGGTTTAAAAACGCCGCAGGAAAAGTGATGTCATCACATGTTCACAGCACACTGTGCAAGAAAGTGGAGATCTGATACATGATATATTTAAGAAAAAAAAATTGATCAATGACCTAAAAGGATAATTAGAGCTCTTCATATTTTCATGACTATGGAAGATATGCTATTCATAAACTCTTGAGGCTTACCTTTCAGACGATCAAAGAGACAGCGATTTATCAATGTAAATACTGCTGGAAGTTTGGGAGAGTGTCTGCTGGTGGTAATGACAGTAGTACAGATTATGAGGCTACAAAAATATACTCATATATTATTATTTTATTCCATGACGATATAATATGTTATTATATGATCTCATGGTTTGGGAGATGTGAGGTATAAGGCCTGGGTCTGGTGATGTCCCCTCTCTGTCTCTTTTCCCGCAGGGAAAAGTTCTAGATAGAGCAAATAGCATAAGAAAAGGTTGTTTGTGTGTGGGTGCCTCTGTGTGTATGTGTGCCCCTCCATACACAGGCATCAAGATAATAACCATAATGAATCTTAATTAATCCCTGAAGGCTATACTTCTAACACCACAATCGTATAAATTTTATTCCTGCAAAATACCTCACAATAAGAAATTATTTTAATAGAAGGAGTCTGAGGTCTTATCAGATGCAAAGCATAACCAAGTCACTGCCACAAATACTACATACATCCATGTGTTTTTGGTTAACACAGATATTCAGATATTTTAAATATGGTTCAATATAGCTTCCTGCTTTAATAATTTAGTGGGGGAAATGAAGATTTTCTGAAATTATCAGTATGAATTTATGAGTTAAGGCAATGCCCTCCTATTATTAGTCATAGTGTTTTTCCTTAAAATAGGTATACAAGTACTACTACACATTCAACACATATCAGTACCACTGCTGATGCTTAATATCTGGGTTGTAGTTTTCTACATGTAGGTATAAAGCCTTTAGGGATCAAATGACCCTTACACCGGGGTCACCTAAGACCATAGGAAAACATAGATCATGATTGTAGTAATGATGTATTTTTAGCCACAAACTAGAAAGCAGAGTTGAAGGGTCCTGAAAATGGCTCAGTGCTTGCTGTCAAGACTGAGGACCTGCACTCGATTCCTAGGATTTACACAGTTGGAAAGAGAGAACCGACTCCTGCAAGTCAGACCATGACTTCTACACACTTGCTGTGGCATATGTGCATGTTTACGAGTTTACACATAGGCATAACAAATACATAAATGTAATCAAATATTATTTAATGAAGATTAATCAGTGTTGCTTGGGAGACTAACATCAGGGTGAATAATCGTGAGATAAGCTGGAATACCCCATAATGCCTGTGAGTAAAGAAAGTAAAGACTGGTTTAGCAGTGCCTCTTTACTGGGAAAGGTCCTCATTGAATCACAAATGTTAACAACAGAAAATGAATTAAACTTATCAAATGTTTAAATCCATGAACTGATAATGACAAAGTTATATAATTAGTTAATTGTTATTGTATAACCGCTAGCATTTTAAAGACCTGGCATGCCTTTCATATTCTCTCTCTCTCTCTCTCTCTCTCTCTCTCTCTCTCTCTCTCTCTCTCTCTCTCTCTCTCTCTCTCCTCCCTCCCTCCCTCTCTCTCTCCCTCCCTCCCTCTTCCTCCCTCCCTCCCTCTCTCTCTCCCTCCCTCTCTCTCCCTCCCTTTCTCTCTTCTTCCTTCCCTTTTTCTCCCTCCTTCCCTCTCTCTCTCCCTCCTTCCCTCTCTCTCTCCCTCCATCTCTGTCTCTCTCTCTCCCTTTCTTTCTCCCTCTCCCTCCCCACCTCTCCCTCCTTCCCTCCCTCCCTCCCTCCCTCCCTCCCTCCCTCCTCCCTCCCTCCCTCCCTCCCTCTCCTCTCTCTCAGTCTTTCTCTTATTCTTTCTCTTTCTCTCTGTATCTCAGGCTGGTCTTGAACTCATGGCAACCCTATTGCCTCAGCTTTCCATGTGCTGAAACTATGAGGCCAAAGTTAGAATGTGAAATAACGATGATGCTGAACCACAGGCAACTAACTGCAAAAGTTCTTGATGAATATGGAGGGAAAAGCAAGGTTCCCAGCAAGTTACAGGTATAAAATGCTTAAAGTAGTGTGCACCACTTGCCACAGGAGCCTTGAGAGAGGACTGATGCACTGTATTAGAACTGAAATGAACATACAGGAAGGTAAGGCCAGGATTACACAGTAACATACACACTGCAGTGGGATGCTTGAAAGCCAACAGCAGCCTGAGGAAGAGCTCAGTTTCCCTTTAGGAGGGGAAGGTAGTGTGCAAGAAATAAAGCACCAAGGTATCTTGTGTAGATTAAATCTCGATGAACACCGTCCTCTGATGCCCCTCTGCCTTTGAGATCCCTCATTCTCCATGCTTTCTGGAGGCTCTGCATAGTCAGTTCAGCGTAATTCTTTAAATCATATTGACAATTATATGTAATATTTTTTTCTGAGGGAAGGTTGCCTTGTGTAGCCCTGGCTGTCTTAAAATTATCTCTGTAGACCAGGCTGGACATAAACTCAGAGATCCACTTGCCTCTGCCTCCCAAGCACTGGGATTAAGGTATGTGGCCCCACTGCCCAGCTAGTATGCAAATATTTTAACATTTTTTAGTGCTAAAAATTGATTGAAACTAGTAAAAAAAAATCTCATGAGTTCAAATGCATGTTTTAAAAGATGTGACCCCTCCTTGAAAAGATTATGTCTTTTCATTATAAATTTCCCAAAGCAGATGGTCTCTGGGCATTTTGAGCTGACCTAGAATGATAATAAAAACCACAAACAATTCTGTAAGCATTTTACAGAATCCTGATCTGAAATTATCACATTGATTGCTTTTTGTTGACACTGTTTGATTTAATTTTAATTTTTACTTTTGAGACAAGGCCTCATTTTGTGGCCCAGGATGGCCCTGAACCCTCGGTGCAGTCCTTGTTAACCCCAAACTTGTTGATTCTCTTTCCCGACCCTCTCATGGGATTACGAGCCACACATACCACCTTGCCTACCTCTTGACTTTATCCCTTTGGTGACTTTGTTGAAATGAATCATAAATGAAGTCTCCAAATATTTCATTAGAAAATAGCAATAGCCCTTGAGCCTGGTCATGTCTGTCTACAGTATTTCCTCAGTGCCAGCTCTAAGGTAACCGGAGTTACAGAAATGAAAGCGACTGGTCAGGAAACTCACCTTCCAATTCACTCACAGGTGCACGGCTTGCTCAAAATTAACTGCCTGTGACTCAGATTCGTCATTGCCTTTCATTAGGGACAGTCAGTTCTTGTCAGTACATGACAAAAAGTGCCTGCCATTTTACAGTTGCTGATTTACTGTATCCTCTAATAAATGTTTCTGCTTTGCCCTTTTTACTTAATTCCCCGATTTTATATACTTTCAGTAAAATACAAATGATGTATGTGTATGTGTGTGTATGTGTGCATACATGTTCATGCCTGTCCATGCATGTGCTGTGTTCATCTTTGTTTCCATCTGGCTATAGCATCCTATCTCTTGGGTTGGGTTGGGTTGCGGTCAGAGCATCCTGAAGAGCATACACTGTGCCTCCAGGAGCAGAAGATCACGGTGGTTATTTACCATCACTGTGTGAGTACTCCCCAAATAAATATCTGTTAATTCTTTATCCGGGTGTTCATGGACCTCCTTTAACCCCCTTCAAAGAACGGAGGTGGAGGGAAAGTAATTCAGTGTTAGTTTTATTCTTTGGAAAGCCTGAATATGAGTCTTGAATCAAAGTGACAAGCTTCTTTATCTCAGAGTGGTACCATCTTCTCCCCAGAACATGGCGTGAGGAGCCCCGTGTGGCTATGCAAAACTTATGGGCACAGAATGTCTGGTTTCTGCATCCATAAATGCAGGGAAGGGGACAACAGTTGTCACAACTTAAAACTTCTTCATCAAGTAATCTTAAATTCATAGGCAGCTAAGTGTTCAAGTGCTAATATCCTTGTGCAATCCTTCTTATGTAATACAGAGAAATGAGGACAGATTTGGTGCCAGCATCAAAGGTCTACAACAAAAATCAATAATAATGTGAATATGATGGTCACTTTTAGCATTTTTAGAAAGCATTTTATTTTAGCAATATAAAATGCTTTATACCAGAGAGAATTCCTTTGTAGGGTTTAGCATGCCCTCCCCCAGTGAATTAGATTAATATTTAAATGAAAGAACACAGGGAGGCAGCTTAACAAAATCATAAAAACAACACGCAAGGTCTGGCTCTTTATCGTTATCTTTTGATGTGATATTATTTCTTTAGAATGCCATATGTCTATTAATGTGACTCAGTCCTTCAAAAATCTTGTAATGAAGACACGGACTTCATCTATAGTTTATAGTTCAGCATGACCAGCTGTGAAGACTGGCAAGCATTTTGTCAATCCATTTCATATCATGTGCTAAGTAAGCAAGACAGAAATGGAAGAAATGTACTACACTGCTTGCACACAACACACACACACACACACACACATTTAAACATGCCACACACTCCTTACACATCACACACCCCATATATATATACACATACCACACACACTACATGCACAGATACCACACCACACACAGAGGCAGAGACAGGTAGACAGCTGGGA
Organism: Cricetiscus sungorus; assembly: GCA_030556225.1. NCBI lineage: Eukaryota > Metazoa > Chordata > Mammalia > Rodentia > Cricetidae > Cricetiscus > Cricetiscus sungorus. The sequence continues at coordinate 44,924,785 of JANBXA010000735.1, read as the reverse complement.
CTCACTAAAGCATTGAGATACACGAATAGGGAGAGGCCCAGTCTCAGCAGGTCAGGAGGGAAGTGATAGAGGAAGATAGATAGCTGACATCAGTCTCTATGCTACACACACACACACACACACACACACACACTCACACACACAAATACACACAAACACATACACACACACTCACACACACACTCACACACACTCACACACACACACACTCACATACACACACTCACACACACACTCACACACACAAACACTCACACACACACTCACATACACACACTCACACACACTCACACACACTCACACACACACTCACATATACACACTCACACACACACTCACATACACACACTCACACACACACTCACACACACTCACGCACACACTCACACACACACTCACATACACACACTCACACACACACACTCACACACACAAACACTCACACACACACATACTCACACACACTCACACACACACACTCACACACACACTCACACACACACTCACACACACACACACACTCACACACACACACATACACACACACACTCCACACACACACTCATACACACACTCACACACACAAATACACACACACACACACACACACTCACACACACCACACTCACACACACTCACACACACACACACACATACACACACACTCACACACACACACTCACATACACACACTCACACACACACTCACACACACAAACACTCACACACACACACTCACACACACACACACACTCACACACACACACTCACACACACACTCACACACACAAATACACACACACTCACACACACACACACACACACTCACACACAAACACATACATACACACTCATGCATACACACACACATACACACTCAAACACCCACACACACACACTCACATACCCACACATACTCACACTCATATAATTCACACTCACTACTCTAAGCAAGGTGAAAGATCTGAGATTATTTAAACCAAAATGGAAATTCATGCAAAAACTTCCATTTTGTAATCAGAATAGGGGTTGTTGCTTTTTTTTATCATTTATTAAAAGAGTCATATACATAATTGACAAGGATTATGGAGACAGAATTTGAGGGAAATAAACATGTAGTATTTACAGATGACACAAAGGAATTATCATTTGCTAACTTTCTCATAAAGCTGGAGACAGCTCATTACAGCTGTGGTTCAAGAACAGAAATCTGAATGAATCAAGGCCCCTCACTGGTGTCTTTCATGCCAGCAATTAATTAGAAGTAGTTGAGTGAAAAATTTTACTTGGGGCAGATTTGTCCATAGTGTCCTATCTTGAGAAAATAGAGATATTCTGTCTCCTCAGGAAAGTTTACACAACACTGAGTGTCTAGCCAAGGATTTTCTTCCTGTATGGTGATCAAAATTCCCAAAATGATAAAGGTATTAGTTGAATATTTTAGGTTGTTAAATATGAGCTAGAAAAAGGGGCATTTTTTTTTATCAATCAAGAGTCTTTCACTAAGAGAACACAGTGATCCATAAAGTAGGATTTGGGGTGTCTGATTACATGCGAGACATCCCCATGCTCTCATAGAAAATCAATGTAAATATGAGACAAAGATGAAAATACTTCTGAAAACATTTACTACATTTGTGTGTACCTGCAAATTAAGTTGAAAGCTTGTAGGAATGGGGAAAATTGTCAGTGTATAGCTGAGAAGGTTTCAACCATAGACAAAATTTTCAGGGTATAAATCAAGGAAAGTTTTCCCATTAATTCTTGAGAGACTTTTATAGAGTGCTACGTAGTCACGTATGTGGACACACAGGAACATGTTGCAGCCCTCATATGTATACACAACCACAAGATAACTAATCTAATGCTTACAACATTATTTGACTCCTACAAGTTGAGAATGTCTTTGTGTACACTAAGGAAGATGGTTATCAGGGTTAACTGAGATTTGGAAATTAGCTTATAGATGAGATCTATGCGAGTTAGGTCTGGGATACCCAATCTTTAAATTATCTTATCATTCAGGAAGAAGTAAAGTCATAGTTTTAGGCTCCTGCTAAAGGTTAGATGTAACTAAATGGGGAATATCCCTTCCTACCAGTCCTCAGAGAAGATGGAAGAACGATAAAGCAAGTCAATTAAACTGGAAGAATCTTCTAATGTGAGTGTGTGTTCAGGAAAGGGGTGCGCTGGCCTCAAGTGCCTCATCATATCTTGTTAATTGAAGTAGAATCTATATCATTAAAATATATACTAATATGTTAATTAATGATTGATACATAATTATATGTAATATAAATAAAGCATACTGTTGATTATATAATACATAGTATTAATATAATATAGAATTAGTAATTGTATATACTAGTAATATATAGAGAAAAATAAAAAGTACACATGTCACAACTAGATGAATGTAAACCAATTGCGGATACCATATAAAACCTACAGCTTGTTTCTAAGGAAAAGTATTACTTATCAAGTACGACTGCACATTTGGCTACTATTGATATAATTAAAAGTAAGTATACAGGTTATTCTCCCCCAATCTGGTATAGTAAAAAAAAAAATAGATAAGAATCATACATTCTTGCTCTCGTCTATGCCAAAAAAAAAAAGAAAGAAAAGAAAAAGAAAAAGAAAAAAGAAAAAGATACCATAATACAGGGAGCCATTATACTTTTGAAGAGAAAACTGACTATAGAGAAATGTCCAGAGACCTACAAGGATGACCCCAACTTACAATCTGAGCAACACTGGAAAGGCTACCTTCAATGCCCTTCCCTGATAATTAGATTGATGACTAACTTATCCATTATCATAGAGCCCTCATGATAGAAACAGAAGCAGACACCCACAGCTAAACACTGAGCTGAACTGGAATCCAGATGCAGAGAGGGAGGAGTGATAAGAAAATGGGGACAAGACAGAAACCCACAGAGACAGCTGACCTGAACAAGGGGGAGCTCATGGACCCCCAGATTGATAGCTGGGAAACCAGCATTGGACTAATTCAGACCCCCTGAACATGTGTCTCAGTTAGAAGGCCTGGGCAGTCTAAGAGAACCTCTGACAGTGGAACCAGGATGTGTTCCTGGTGCAGGAAAGGATTTTGGGAGCACATTCGCCATGGAAGGATGCTCCCTTAGCCTAGAGGCAGGAGGGAGGGCCTAGGCCCTAATCCAAATGACTTGACAGATTTTGTTGATCCCTCCTGGAATGTATCATCCTCCCTGTGGAGTGTGTGTGTGTGGGGGGGGATGGAATGGGAGTGTGGTGTTGGGGGGGGACATGGGAGGGAGGGAGAGAAGGAGGGAGAGGGAACTGGGATAGATACGTAAAATAAGAAAAAAAATAATAAAAAATAATAAAATGCCTAATAATTATTAAACATCTAAAAATAATCATACATTCTTAAACTTCAAAAAGATTCCTACATAGTTCACAAAGGAGGAAATCACAGTAATATTTTTAAAAAGTAGGAATAAAGTTTCCAAGAAAATACAGTTTTGTTTAGGAAAGTTCATGGATACACAACTCTTAATATGAAGCAGAAAATAAATGTTCAAAATATGCAGTACAGAACCCAGACATTCAACAGAAAAAGAAATTTAAAAAATGACTTAAAATATACATATTTTTCAGAAGAGACTTATTACTAAGAACTGATAGTTTGAAAATATTTCTAAGAATTAAGATTCATTTTGTCATGACTATCTTTATGCTGCTTCATCAGGTCATAAATTTGAAAGAATAGCAATAATTTAGTTAGGAATAAATGCAATAATTTTATAGACAAGAAGTGACTGTTTTGTCTTCTTTTGTAAGCATCATGAGAATTATATTAATTTTTGCTTACTAACTGGTGGAGGCAGTTTCTTATGTAAACTAGTATCAGTTATGATGGCACATTGTGAAATCACAAGATCCTTCTTCTCCGTGAACACTTGTCTATATCACTGGATAAATCTCTGTCTGTCTGTCTGTCTGTCTGTCTGTGTCTGTCTGTCTGTGTCTGCTGTCTGTGTCTCTGTCTCTGTCTCTCTCTCTTTCTCTCTCTCTCCCTCTCTCTCCATTCTCATTTCACAGACTTGCTTCCTAGCTGGCCCAAAGGCAGGTGTACACAATAGAGGATAAGAAGCCTGTCATGGAATGAGACATTGAGTTGGAATAAGAAGGCCTTGATTCAAAATATAGCTGACTGGTGTCCTTACCAATGTGTGTGACACGTGTTTATCCTCTCTCCCTGTGCTTCTTACCTGACACACAATTTTGCATTTGACAATTCATTCCAAAATGAGCGGTATACACATGCCACATATTAGGGTGAGTTTTAAGCAATGGGACATATCTTATTTCTCTTTTCAATCCCATGTGTCTGAAAAGTAATTGTCTGTCAAGACAGATGGTTAGGGGAGTAACTGGGAGACACATTAGATGCTACTGGTCCTTGGTGGCTTTCTAGTAAAGAAATAGACAGAAAAGATACAGCAAGATCTCAGTTTGAGTGACACACATAATCTGCTTTTCTTCCCAAGCCTGGCTACCAGTCTGGGACCCATATGTTAGGACACCCCTTCTACTGAACAATAAGTTCCCTTTGCAGTATCAGTGGGGATACAGTAGGCTGGAAAGCATGGATGTGAAAGAAATTCTACCAGCGGCCAGGACCGAGTGCAGCTCACTGTCAGGAATGTAAAATTAAGAGCATTTAGGAGACGGTACAAATTGTATCAATGGAATTGAGGGATGTACCAGCTTGAGAGGACGAGAAAGAGGAGAAGACAGAAAGGAAGCGGGAGGAAAGCAAGAAAGAGAGAGAGGAAGGAGGACAGGGAAGGTACAGATGAAGGGCGAGAGAGAAGGGAAGGATCAGACTTTCAAATTAGGGAGAACTGTATGCCAGATCTATACTGCAAAATACGGCAGGAACATCGCACAGCAGAATTCAACACTTTGAAACAATAACACACTTGTAGCCCTTTGCCTTCCTGTGTGTTTAAGACAGGAAACAGTGCATTTGAATCTCTTACCTGAAGCAAATCTCTCCCAGAAATTGCACATAATCAAAGTTCTTCTCTTCAGGACTCACGGAAGCAAATAACACAGGTCTATCTCACAAGCTCCTGAAGCCTCTGCTGGTAACTATTATCCCTGTCTGACCGGTTCAGCTTGTTTAAAAATCTAGTTTTCACCACCCTGGAGGGGCATATGGAAAAGAAGGCTTTGTACTGACAGGACAGATACAAGATTGAAGTCACAACCCCAACAATGAGTTAGCTTCTGTGTAGAAGTCTGTGCCAAAAATTTCTGAAAGCAGTACACAAAACAGAGACATGCTTTTGAAAATACATGCCTAAGGTATTTCAAATCATGTTTGCTTGTGTTAGTATAGAAAGAGGACTCAGTAGCTCCCCTGTCGGGAGCTGAGGGGATCCTGCCTGTCTGGCCCACCAAGAGATTACAAACCACTTTACTCCTTTTGATTTTAAGTTTAGAAGTGATAAACATTACTTTTTTCACTTCAGAATGCACAGTAAATTTACAAGGAAACAACCTACCCCCCAGCGAAAATAGTTTCAAAGACTACAATGAAATAGACCAGACATATTTGCTGTTGACTTTAAGCCATGTGTGGAAACTTTGAGGCAACTCAAGCCAATAGGTTCTGGACTCCAGGTAAGTTGGTCTCAGCCAAAAGCAGGAATATGATGCCATCTGTTGTCTATTTCTCTTTCTGTCTGCTTTTTAATTCTATTATAGTTTCTCCTAAGGTTGATTTCTTGGGTGCAAGTGTGTAGAATAGAACTTTCAGAATTATGTTCACTTTAAACACTGCATGTGGGAAGACATTTACTGTGTTTATGTTTCAAAACCGTACATTCCTCGTGCACACTTTCTATTATGTGTAGATAAGTATGCTAGCTTTCTGTTATTACAACAACAACAACAAAAAATGTGGAAGTCAATCTTGTTTTAAAAAGGGAACACTTGTATGCTTCAGTGTCTCTGGGGTTTTATTTAGTCACTAGGTTTTTGGACCCATTGTGTTGGACCTGTAGTACACAGCCCATCATGACTGGGGTTTCATCCCTCTCAAAACAACTGAGCAGCAGCAGAGGGGGAGAAGAAAGAGAGAGAGAGAGAGAGAGAGAGAGAGAGAGAGAGAGAGAGAGAGAGAGACAGACAGACAGAGACAGAGACAGAGACAGAGACAGAGACACGAGAGAGAGAGACAGAGAGAGACAGAGAGACAGAGAGAGAGAGAGAGAGAGAGAGAGAGAGAGAGAGAGAGAGAGAGAGAGAGAGAGAGAGGAGATAACTGAGTTCAAATATACTCTTGAAGAGAAGAGCCTCTACAGAGATATCTGGCTCAGCCTTGAAGAGAGTGTGATGCCACAATGAGCAAGCCTGACACCCTTACATTTTGGTGACACTTTGGATTCCTATTCCTTACGTTTCTTTGTTTGTTTGTTTTTGGTGCTTTGATTTAGTGCTGGGATTGAATCCAGAATCTTGCAAAATGCCAGGAAAGTGTCCCAGTCTGAGCTACATCTACAGAACTCTACAGAACCAAGGGGATTTATGGTAATTTTATTTGTTTCATTTGTTCTTCAAGTAAGCTGAACATATAAAGTATCTGTAAGTTATTTTTTTTAAACAAGGCATTATTATAATAAAGTACCCTGAAAACTGGAAATATTTGTTGCCATAAACCTCTTATCATGCCTCAAGGTAAGACTATATAGAGTTTATGGGGTGCGCCTAAGAGAGCTAGATTGAGTAAATAGGAACATTCTAACCTTGGTAAAACTGGAAGATTACGGTTAGAACAGTCTGATAGTAATTATTCATCAACAGGAAAGGACATGAAATTAACCTTGCACTGGGTTTCCTTTGGAACTGTGCCCTTCAAGGCCATAAATAGCCTTCCTTAACAAGTGTTCGTAACTCTTTTAGTAGAAACTTTTATTAACAATAAAATCAAATGGCAATTATCCTTTCATGGTTTGTTTTATGCCTTTGTTAAATAATGACATTCTTTGCATCTATGATTAGCATACTTTGTCTTCAGACAAAACATTTATGACAAAACAATTGAACTGCACAGTGAAATTATATACAAAAGACTAGGAGCCATGCTGTGTGTGTGTGTGTGTGTGTGTGTGTGTGTGTGTGTGTGTACATGCTTATTTCTGTGGAGGTGTACTATGTCCCATGTGTGGACTTCAGAGGACCACATTCAGATATGAGTTCTCACCTGTCAACCATGTTTTTGAGTTAGGGACCCTTCATTGCTGTGTAGGCTAGGCTATCTGCTCCATACGTTTCTGTATTCTCCTGTCTCTGCCTCCCATCTTCCCACAGGTGCATTCTGGGATTAGAGATGCCCGAAATACTGCTGCTGGCTGTTTTTAAGCTTGGCTCATAAGAATATCAAGGGTCACTGTTCATGGTGGTGCATTCTTTTAATCCCAATACTTGGGAGTCAGAGGATATGAGTTCAAAGCCAACCAGGTCTGCAGAGCAAGTTCCAGGACAGCCCAGACTACACAGAGCAACCCTGTCTTGATAAATGAAAACAAAGAAGACTGTCAAATGTCTTTCTAAAGAGTTCCCCTGATCTGACAAAGAATCGAGGCCACCTCCACCTGTTTTCCTCTGTAGGTGTCGCAATCCCCACTCTATGGCATATCAGATTCTTTGTTCAAAATGCCTGCTTGACAGGCCACACTCTTGCTCCAAGTCTGCCGAAGACTTCCCTATCTGTCTTGGACGGAGGAAAGAAGTTGACTGTCACTTCTGAAACTAAATGCAATGACTTGTTGTCCAAACTTTGAGAATGATAGCCAAGCACATTTTACATATGCTCAACACGCCCCTCCCTCTCTACTTAATGTCTTTTCACAAAACCCTTTGAAGCAGAGACTTATCCACTAAGTAGCAGGTTCAACAGCATCTGCTGGACCTTTAACAGCTGAGTATTATCAAGCAAGCTGCTGTGAATGGAACTGGCCATCCTCTGCTCCTGTGGAGCGTGAGGCATTCAGTTTCTCCTGTGTATTATGCATAGTTTTTGCCTGGTGCTATAGTATGCATAGCAAAGAAATGTGAACCTCCCTGTGTTTTGGCGATTAGGTTGTGAGTATTATGCTGTGACTTGTATACCTCTGTTTTAAATATAGGAAACTGAAGAAGACAGGAATATTTCTTGATAAAGTTATCTGAAAATTAAATGTCAGCCACACTGCTCTCAGAGTAAAAGAAAGTTGTTTGTCTTGTCTTTCATTTCAGGTAGGGATGAGTGGAAAAGGATCAATAGAATATGAAGTCCTTATAAACCAGAACTTTTAAGCCATCAAAAGTACTATGTGTTCAAACCCAGGATAAAGGAGAAATAGATTGCTATTGATGTTTCCAAAGCTTGTACAAGCCAAGCGCGTGCTTGTTAGTGAAATTAATCCAATCACTTCACTTTGAAATCTTGTCTAGTTACTGAAGAATAAACAAGTATGGAAGGTTCATTGAAGACCAGACTGGATATATGCTCAATTGACTACAGCTCAACAAAGGCAGGAGTTGAGCTCCATCCAGGCTTTTGCCTTGGAGCTTGGTTTTAGAGTGCTACTCCATAGTTTCAGCAGGAGCGTCTCAGGCCCTGGATGCTTCTCTCCATCACGTTCTTCTCGGGCTCAGGATGCATGGCTTCTACCTTTTGTTGTTGCTGTTAATATCATTTGATTCTCTTGGCCAGATACGTCCTTCATGCTTTAAATATTTAGAGTTTTCTCAGTAACACAGTGGCACAGCAGGCTGCAAAGTGTCATCCATAGATGCTCTTAATTTCTTTCATCATAGAGTTTCAACTTTACAGACAAAAGTTATTTCTCTGGCTCTGTGTGTGTGTGTGTGTGTGTGTGTGTGTGTGTGTGTGTGCTGCTCTTTTGAGGTCATCCTATGCAGGATCCTGGCACTTGTCCCTCTTTCTGACCATTGTACAATGGTGATGGCTGAGCATCTCTTTTGAATACGGATGCAGGATACCACAATGGCCCTGCAGGTGCTGAGCCACCTACCACTTGGCTGGCAGTGCTTTAATGAGACATCCTTTTCAAAACCTCTTTTAAAACCACAGGTCTTGGCTCCCTTCTTTTCTTTTAACATCACCCAGACCTTACATAAAACCTAACCTGGGGCCTGGAGAGATGGTTCTGTGGTTAAGAGTATTGGCTGTTCTTCCTTAGGACTGAGGTTCAATCCCCAACAGCCACATGGCAGCTCCTTAACATCTGGAACTCCTGTCCCATGAGGTCTCCTGCCTTCCTTTTGACCTCTTGGGGAGCTGCATGCACGAGGTACACAGACATACATGCAGGCAAAATATCCACACACATATGACACCCTTAAGATTAAGCATACACTGGCTATGAAAAAGATCTATTCTTGCATAGTAATTAAAGAGGCATGGGTCCCCCGGTTAAGAATGCGCTGTTACTGTACTCTAAAGACCTAGAGCTCTATACTATGTTATAAGAAAACAATAGATAAAAATCTCCCTTGATATTTTTTTTTAACCGAGTTGACTCATAGGTTAAAGAATGATTATCCCTTGTCAGGTGTTTAAGAAACTTTGGAACTCTGAGAAAACACTGCTTGTTAATGGATGGTGGTCATTTTCTAGTGTGCTGTGACAAGGTGTGCTCTGGCTATTTGCGGCCTTAGACAAGTGGTAGCCTTAACAGCAAATACTCCCCTGCCTTCTTCCAGTAGCCACGTTAAAGCTGTCAGTCACTGAGTCCACTCTGGCTCCAAAGGTCAGATTAAAGATGATGTTTTGTTGACAGAATGCATGTTTTTCAGAGAGCATCACAGCAAATACCCTTCAAATCAGGGAGAGGAAAAATTTTCTAAACAAAGGAACCAAAAAGCAAAGGAAGATGCTCTGAAAGCATCGCAACGTTGCCTGGGAATTTGCTCTTTGGTTGTGGTTATTTGCTCAGGGGTCTGGGTGTAGGCAACTGGACCGGAAGAATGCTGGGTTTTGTGGGAATTACATTGATCTGGAAAAACTAGTGTGTGTCTGACCTTTAAAGCAATGTTAGAGTTTCCAGCTGTAGACAGAAGCTAGACACATGTGTACAGCCCCAAGGAAGGGACGATCTGTCATTTTCTCAGAAGAGGACGGCCATAGGGTAATCGAGTCTTCTTCAGATTGTAATGGTTAAATTAGAAGAGTTCACTTACTGAGTGTTGACATTACCAGGGGATGTGAGTGACTAGCCACAGGCTACTTATTTCCTCTGGTCCTATGGAAAGAGGATCTCCAAGAGAAGAGGCAAGAGGAACCATGGACAGAACCTGCACCACCCTGACCATGTATGTGCCACTCAAAGAAATCATGTCACTGCCTAGGCAGGGAATATGTAAAGCACCTCTCCATTCGTACTGTTCTGAAAAAAAAATGGCAGTTATTGCGGTTTCATAAGGGTCAGGATAAACAAATAGGCCGAATAGATATTTATTAAGAGAGAAACAACTCACAACACAGACAGATTAACACAGCAGTTGGAACTGGATGCTCCTCTCTCCACATCTGCCAGAAAGAGAGCGTTCCCCGCCTCCACTCAGACCTAGTTCCACTGGTCACTTTGGCCCCTGGCTCTACCCCTCAATGGGTGTGGTCAGTGCCACAGAAGCAGACAAAGTGAATGTCCCACTACAGGCAGTGGTCAAATTGTCTGTCTGTCTTCTTTCTCTCAGTGTTCTTCCTTTTCCTGCAAGGGACTCTTAGATATGGGGCATGTGTTTGAAGGAGGAAGGCATGCAGGGATACCCATCCCTGGGTCTCTCGTGAGTGGGCTGCATCTTTCCTCTCATTCTGTCAAAGGCCCGGTTTTCCTTCCTGCCTTTCAACAGCTTTACCAGTTCTACAAATTGCAAGGAAAAGGAGGCACCTAAGGCCTTAAGATAACGGCATAGCCTTCCTCCTGTCTGCACCCTAGTACCAAGGGACACAGCTGCTTCAATGTGGGTGCTGTGGAGACCTGGGGTTAAGAAGGGCCAAGTTTAGCTGCTCTTACCAGAGAGCGAAAACAAAGAAGAATTAGGACTAAGTTAGTGTTCTACTTTTTGTATTTTTACTTCCGACCCACAGATTAAAGGTATATTAAATTACATGCAAAGGCTCAAGTAACTATTTTATTAAGATTTACTTGCACAAGTGAAATAGAGCCTTACCATGCAAGTTTGGAGTTCTGAGTTTGTTTCCCACACTTAACAAAAAGGCATGTGAAAATGTATAATAATATTTATTCTCTAAATTCTATTGGAATTGTAGTTATTTTTTAGAAAAATAAGTATACTTAAGAAAGGGAGCGTCTAGGCAATGTTATTGTCCACTACTAACATTTATAATTAGGTGGGCCTAATTATTTTCGGGTTTGAACAAGAGTAGACAAAGATTATTTCAAATCTTTGGACGAGAGAAGAGGATATAACTGCAGCTATAAAATCAATATGGTGCATATTAATGAATCCCTTTTGTCAAAGAACAGAGATAATCTACTCCCACGTGATCAAACCCAGGAACAGACTGGGACACCAGGATTTTCACTGCCTGCCAGAGTAAATTAAAGCCTGTGTGGACAGGATAATCCCAGAGATCTATAAAAGTGGAAATAACATTGGATGATCACGTAAAGAAGAAAATGCCATTTCTTTATGTCATGATTCCTGTCAGTTACCTAACGAGAGACAGATTAACAAGAGAAACGGAGAGACAGGTTTAGTTGATAAAAGTTTCATGTGACACCGGGACCTTACATAAATGAAAAAGCAAAGAAGCAGGCACACTTGTATGTTGTTGGCATGCTTGGTTCAGTGTGTTGAAATGGATAGCTCTGTAAGAATGTGATTGGACTAGGCAGCGCGTGAGCTTACGTAATAAACAGCACACCCTGATTGCTCAGATCCTACTGTGTCCCTGTGTCTTTGGAGATAAGGACATTTCTTTCCTCTCCTGATGCTGGTCTTATACCCTACTTGGAAAGAAAGGGCCAGTGTTACTGTTCAAACTATGTTAACAGTAGAGGGCAGGAAAAGGTCAGAGGGTGACTTTCCTGCTTATCAGATGTCATAACAGGGTGGTGGCATGCTCCAAATCCCATTAATAGAACATTAGACAGCCACAGCCTCTAGAGACGGAAACGGGGCTTACACGAGGATATTTGCAGAAAGTCTCTATTAATGGTTGCAGTGTTTCGTTTTAGGCGCAGGGTAACTAACACTCCTGTGCTGTTTCACAGCACACAAGCAGTGATGTGAAAATTCATGAACCTCACCACACACACACACTACCTCAGAAAACAAGAGTAGCAACAAAGAGGGGGATTCTTGCTCCTCTTTACCTGGGACAACTGGGAGTTGTCACTCTACACTAAGTCATTTCCCATGCGGAGTTGTACTCTCTAGAGTTTTGTAATAGTTTTGCCCATGACCTTAGAAAGTTACACCTACCCATTTTCAAATATTAACATTTGGCAAGTTTCACTTACAGCTTTCAACCGAGCGTTCCTTCTCTGAAATATATTTTTCTGGGAAACAACTGTAATTTTCATATAATTCGAAGGACAAATACAGTTGCATGTTTTCATGTAGTCGAGTAGTTTGTGGCACTCAGGGATGTGTTCCAAAGATGTCTGTTATCCTACGATCGTTTGTAATTTGAATAACCTTATTTTGTTCATTCAAGAAAAATTACTAGTTTCATATAGGCAATTCCTCTCAATTCCTAAAAGGTGTGGCGTGAATATTTATATAATCTGAGGTATATTGAGACTCAAATTCCCTGAAGATCAAGAGTTACATTTGAAAAATGCAAACCTTGTTTTTACATAGTTTTAAGAAAAACCTGTTTGTTATACAGTTCCTGCACTGTGTAATCAGAAGGGGGGGGGTTATTAGGCGAAAGAAGGGACCAGTGGAGGGGTGGTGGGACGTGCAGGTTTGGAGAGGTGAGTAAAAACATACCCAAGAAGATACAGAACTGTCATAGTGAAGACCCCACCACCACCATGCGTGCTACCTCAAAATGTAAATTTAAAGTAGGAAAAGAAAAACATGGACCTCCACATCATGTTCCTCCAGGTGTTTAAGTGAGAGACTTTTGTCTTTATTTCAGTGTATGTTTTCAGCTATAACACATCTTAAAGATGGCTACTGCAGAGTAAGGGGGGTTGCTCTAGTAGACATTGATGCCGAAGCGGCTGCACAAACACCAATCACGGGATTAGGTTGCACGAATACCTGTCTCGGGACCAGCCTCTTGTGTTTGTAGCTATCCGTTATCATCATTGTGCTCTCAGAGAACTCAGGGCCCCACAGCTATACAGTGGGACACGAAACTGACAATTCTCAAACCCGATCTTTGATCGATGCAATTGGCCATATCGAAAACCTCCAATTATTCCAGAAACGGAGCAGGCGATTGTTACAGTGGGCGTTCCCCTTCTCAACACAGTGGCTTTCATTCCGACCAGGAATAAAATCCCGGTCACAGACTTAAATGAGAGCGTTGTAAATTTGCAAAGTTCAAGGCTTCACAAACACTCTAGATCTTTGCACACAGAATGACCAGTTTGTTAAAGCCAGTGTTTCTCCTCCGAGGTGTCACACATGACGCAGCAGGAAGTTTGCTCTCTCCTCAAAAAACATGATCTCTTCCATCTTCTCCTCCCACCTCCCCAACCCCAGCCTTTCCTTCATTCCTAGGGCTGAAGCCAAACGTTTCTCACGTTTGACAATAGTCACTAAATATTACAAATTCTATGGCCCTCTAAGTTTGTATCGCAATCCTCTAACATCACATAGATCCATATCCACTGCGATCATACGACACACAATGGTATTCTTATAGGTGCAATAGCTTGACACTAAAGTAAAAAAAAAAAAAAACAAAAAACAAAAAACCAGAAGTTGGCATTCTCTTGAATCAATTTGATTTATTTCTTTGATACCGATTTTGTTCATACGTCTAGCTTCATTTTACGGTGCCCTATCTAAAATGCCATATGCTAGTGGTTTCCAGACAATAGATTAGATCACAGATAAAGGACAGCATCCATGGCTTTACATTGCGTGAAGAGAAGGAAGCAGGGTGTGAATCCGTGCTCCGTTTTCCAAATTTCAGCTCAGGTGGACGTTAATGAACCTGCATAGGATCTCTTTTTTTTTTTTTTTTTTTTTTTTCCTGCTAGTAGCAATCCTGCTTTTCACTATTGTAGAGCGCCACCTTGTGGACATGGAAAGCTTCTCCAACTATCCAATGCCGCTGCTTGTTTGCTGGTGGAAGCAGGAATGGCGCTGAGGGCAAGTAGGCCTCCTGATGTCAGGGAAAGGACCATTCTGGACAAGCTGTCCTCCAGCACTCATTTCGTTTCCCGTGACAGGAGACAGTTGGCTTTTCCCGGTTCTCATTACCAGAATCAAATGAAGCATGCATTTCTTAAGAGTTCGTGTTTGATTCAATGGTACATCCATTTTATGCATTTAAGAAAAGACTACTTTCTGATAGTATAAAACACCTTTGGCAAGAACCCATTGGCAATTTATGTGTTGGAAAGTTACTTGGGTTGAGTAAATAAAGTCTTTAAAATGAGTGTTCTATTTGTATAGGAATTTGGGGGGAAATATTCAAAATAAAAGAATCTGGTGTGCCACGTACTTTGAATTAAGGATATCAGACAGACTCAAACATATCCTCAGAACTAAGATCTCTCTGAATTTGTTGCGAACGAATCCTGTTTTACACAGTTTGTTTTCCTTCATCGGACCATCGTATTATTATATGGGAAATGCAGGGACGGACTATGTCCTATGTAGGTATTGCTAATCCTTGGTAGTTTGCATGGCCCTTTGACAGGCAAGCATTTGAGCACCACCAAATTTCCATGTAAGTCTTTCTAAGAGAAGACAGCTCAGCCTGCGGGACTGCTGCTAAAATAAATGACTAAAATGACAGTTGTCTGGCATGCTGTTTATGCCAGGCGTTCTGGATGGTTCTGTGAGAAGGTTTTCAGATCTGCAGGGGTGTGAAGTTTGAGCTTTACTCTGGGACTTTC
This sequence comes from Cricetiscus sungorus, assembly GCA_030556225.1. Lineage (NCBI taxonomy): Eukaryota > Metazoa > Chordata > Mammalia > Rodentia > Cricetidae > Cricetiscus > Cricetiscus sungorus. The sequence continues at coordinate 44,909,666 of JANBXA010000735.1, read as the reverse complement.
AGTTATGTCTCACCGTTAATCTACCCTGAGGGTGGTTAACCTCTGCCTTGCACAGGAAACACCCACCTGTCCATCTTTGGGACATGCTTCGGCTTTCCATTTGTCTGGTTCTAGTTTGTTGTGTAAGCAGCAAGTAGGGCAATATTCTCATAAACTCAATCTTCTAGAGGCCTCAAATTTAGAACCATAACTGTAATATATACATGCATATAAATATATATTTACAGTTACATGTTATCTTGTCATTGAAATTTCAACTAGCTAATTTTGAGTGTTTGTGGCTTTCTGGAAGTATCTTTTAACTTCTTAGGACTAAGTATGTTAGTTAATTTATTCCACAGATACGTGAAACTTTGACATTTCCCATTCTTCCTACTACTCCTCTGTCTCTTTATATAAATACACAGGCATGCACACAGATCACCTATTTTTATGAATTTTATGAATTTTAACCTCATTTAATTGCCTGTTAGAATGCTGTACTTTCTTGTTTTGCTATATGTAAAACACTAACTTTAATAAATTGTTTATTCTGGGTACAAAGATCTAGTGTCTGTGACTCCTGGATCTTTGCAAATTTCTAGCACTTATATCAGCACTTGGTCATAATTATCTATTGTATTACCAAGAACATCAACGTCCCTGGGGTATTTAATAAATTAAACACCCATGAGTATTTTTAGATATTTTCTACAGTGTGTAGAGTTCTTTTTTTTTCCCTATAAACAGAATTTACATTAGTAAAATGAGACTGATTTCAGTGTCACGTAGAAAGTTTCAGATTTGAAATTCTGTTTGGCATCGAGAGAGGTAACAGCCAATGGCATATGCAGTTCATGTGGGAGCCGTTTCCATAAACTAACAGATGCAGAGTAATAATTGACAGCTTAGGGATAATGACTTTATTTTTTTGCCGCGGGCATCTTGAGAACTCAGCATCAGCCCTTCATAATGACTGCACTTTAGCTCTGATTTCTCCTCCGATTCCAGTGTTTGCAGCTGTCCTCGGTGACTTGCGTTCATTTATTGCGCCACGTTATTTCGTTAAATTTCTGTTGTACTTTGGACCAGGTGAAAGTAAGGTTCTAGCATGACAGATACTATGACCTTCCTGAGCCTTCAAAATTTGTTTTTAACCATGAATCTCAAAAATTAAGTTATGACAGTAATAATTCCTGCTACATCCTGCTCTTTCAACTGCAATTACAGATGGCAATATTTGCAATTAATCTGTCCACAGACAGCCAGAGAGAGAGAGAAGTGGAAAGTTTGTTTGTAGATTGAGGGAGTAATGCGTTTTAAATGAATCAAGAATTTTCACAATGGTATAGAGCCAAGGCCACATTGAAAATTTCATTGCAATATCTCATAGCACACTGTACCTTCATGTTTTTTCAGCCGGCCTTTTCTTCCCTTGCCGTCAGGAGAGCCGAGAGAGCAGCGGGCAGCTCAGGTTGTGTGTAATAATTTACTAATCACCAGTGGAGTTTGTTCACTGTTGTTTTAGCTTATCGGTTGCTGCACAAATAAAACCGAATGTGCTCATGACTTGTTTGAGGAGCTTAGGTGACTGGTACGGCAACTCTCAAAATCACCTGTTATCTTCTTCTGTTAGTACCTACTCTTGACACAGCTTACAACCCACTGGTAGTAACAGGAACCAGGGTGTTTACGTTTTCCTTCCTCACCAGCTCCCAGGAAGTGGTCCCAGAGTTCCAGAAGAACAAAAGTCTTGCTAGGTCTTCTTTAATACTTAGAGTCTTCCTCACAGGATGCTGTCACTGTGGCTCTAGGTTCCACAAGGGCTAGGATTTCTCTGTAAGACTACTGACTTCCTTACTCTTCTCAGGGTGAGAGTTCTAGTCTGTTCCCCTGAAAACTTTCTGATGTCAGCATCTGGGGGAAAAAAATGAAAAAGGTGTCCTTTTTCACCCTAAAGACAGTTGACTCCCTGTCCAAACTACCTTGTGTTTTCATTTCCTGAAAGTACAGTTGTCATTTCATAGAAAATTGGGCTTTGTGTATGTACACCAGGTAATAAGATTGACCATTAAAATTAGCATTCACTGGTCGGAATGCTATCAGTAAAGGATAATATATGCGATTTATGTGGCTCGGGGAATCAGATCTAGGGCGTCATCATGCATGCTAGGGAAGCACTCTCCTGATGTGCATTGCATGTCTGCATGAGGTTCTGGGCATGTACTTGGAGCTGCATCAAATCTCCCAGGAGCTAGAGTTACAGGGGGACATGAAATACCTGATGTGGATGCTGGGAAATGAAGTTGGGTCCTCTGCAAGAGCAACACACGCCTCAACAGCCTGTTTATCAGTTCTAAAAACACGTTTAATTTCTGTTGGGAGCATTGGCTTCCGCACTGAGTTACACACCTCATGGAAACTCGCTACTCTGTACCAGTTCTGTAAATACGGCTTGCATTCTTGGTCACATCCACCTGAAAACCTTTCTGTGCATGGTCTTTGTCCTCTACACGTGGCAACCTAACGTGAGTGCCGATGTACCTTGGATCTGCAATGTTTCCTAACATCCACATATTAAGGCTCCCGGGGAGAAGAGGTTACCATGCTGAGAGCTTATGTTGAGGTAAGGCTTAGTGGGAGAAAGTTAGCCCATTGCGAGCATAACTTAGGCAGGGTTGTTTGATCCCACACATTTCCACCCTGTCTTCACTTTCCAGCCATCGTGAAGTGGGCGAAGGTGGCAGCTTTCTTGGTCACCCAATCATTAGTCCATGCTAATCTGTCTCACTACATGCTGAAAGGCACAGAGCCAGCTGTCATGAGTGGAAATTGTGAGCTAAAACTAAAGCCTTCTTAATTTCAAGCGGACCTGTCTCAGGCATTTGTGTACAGTGACAGACCCTTGATGAAGGAAAGGGCTCCACTCCTCAAAAATGAGTGTATGCATACTGCAGCTTGTTCCTCATACAAAATGCATGCTTTGTTACTAAAACAAAAAAAATGAGTTCAGTGAATCAAATAGGTCAGTCACCATATTTCTTACGAAACAATGAGAAAACTCCCAGGGATGTAACGACAGGACAAAGCTAAGGATTAGGCACAAGACCTGATCTTGTGGTTACTTCAAAGATTGTGAGTTAAAACTGAAACTTGCAAGGGAGCCTACATCTCCAAAGGGCTGCCCAAGAAGGGAAGGACTTATTAGACGTGCTGTGACCAGCCACTGTGTCGAAGCGCATCTAAAATGATCTCTGTGTGTGACGGACGCGCAAGTTGTGTGTGGCCATGCTCATCTGTATGCGCATGCGTGGAAGCAAGCCCAATGTCAACTCTGAGTGTCTCCCTCTAGTTCTGTACCACCTCCTTCTCAAATCTCAAGATATGGTAGTCCAGGATGATGGAGATCCACATTCACTCATAACTTTCTCCTGTATCTGTAGCTCACTATTTGACACACATTGTGCAGTGCGCCCCTGGAACCCTCCTGCCTTTGGTCCTCTAATGCTGGGTTTACTACAGGTACAGGATGCCATGCCTGGGTTCTAAGTGGGATCCTGGGATCACAATGTGTGTCCTCACACTCCTAAGGCAAACATTTAACCCACCGCATGTCCCAAGAAGTTATTATGTGGAATATATAATATACAAAAAGTTTAAAGAATGTATTTTGACTGTGCTAGCAAGTACAATCATGAGCAATAAAAGCCAAGAGGAAAATTTTCAACACGTGGAAATATAAATAACCAGACTAGGCCTGCTGCATGTGGGTGACAGTTGTGTAGCTTGTTCTGCTTTGGGAACCTCTAGCAGTAGGAACAGGATCTATCCCTGGTGCATGAGCTGGCTTTTGGGAGACCATTCCCTATGGTCAGATGCCTTGCTCAGCCTTGATGCAGCAGGAAGTGGCCTTGGTCCTGCCTGGATTTCATGTGCCAGGCTTTGTTGACTCTCCATGGGAGGCCTTACCCTTTCTGAAGAGTGGGTGGGGGAAGGGTGAATTGGGTGTGGTGGGAGGAGCAGAGAAAGGGGGAGGAGAGAAAAGGGGAATTGTGGTTGCTATGTAAAACGACTAAAAAAAAAAAAAAAAGAACTATAAAAAGGATAACCAGAATATATGAACAAGAAACAGAGGATTCTGACACATTCACATTGTAATAGTGCTTGCCTAAATTCATAATCGATCAGTATCATCAAAATGGCTTGCCATGACACAAGGAGAAACTAGCAGCCACCTAATGCCTTGATGTGCATTGTTGGTCTGAGTGTGTAAGTGGACATTCTTCTCCTGGCTGGAAGATAAATTGTCAGGTTTGTAACAGATCTGACTTCAGCAAGCATTGCTCATTGCTCAAGATATGGAAATGTTGACTTTAGCAACTTCTCTCTAAAATGTTTGAATGGACATCTTGAAGGATCAATGGTCATTAATCTACTGATAAGTCATGTGATATTTAGTAATATTCTGTACTAATTACAGATTACAAACAGCATCTAGATAAGTAACGGCTAAAATACTGTAGTTTATTGGGAGGATGTGTACTAGACACCTGTTAAAAATACGGGAACTAGATTTTTACCCTTTATTTATGGATTTATCCATTTATTTTCTGCATATGTGTGTGCATGCTTACATGCATCCATGTGTGTGGATGTGTGTGTGTGTGTGTGTGTGTGTGTGTGTGTGTGTGTGTGTGTGTGTCTGTGCAGGTATGTTTGTCTCTCTGCAGATGTGGAGGCCAGAGGTTAATTTTATGAATGGTTCTCTACCAATTTCCATTGTATTTTCTTGAGATAAGGTCCCTTCACTGAATCTGTAGCATGCCGTGAGTCTAGGTTGGTTGACCAGCAAGCCCTGGAAAGACTGTCACTGCACACTTCCCCCCCACCCCCATGGCTGAGAATAAAGGCAAATGTCACTCGCTTAGCTTGATGTGGATGCTAGAAGTCTGAACTGAGATTTGTGGGCTCCGTATAGGAATCACATTACACACTGAGCCCCCTGTCCATGGTTAGAAGTTTATTTACCAACTCAACAGTGAGGAAACATAATGAGCAGTGAAAAAAAATGTATGAAATATTAATGTCATATGAGTATGTCATTTTCATGATTTAGTAAGTCAGCTTTGAATTGTATATTCACAGCAGTTGTGCATGGATGTATATAGGCATATATGAGTTCTATCAGTTATTTTTCTCCTTTATGGGAGATAATACCCAACAATAGGAATCGGAGGCAGGGAAGATTATTTGGACTCCCAGTTTGGAGTTACGGTGCATCATGGTAGACTTGGGTGTGGAGGGAGAAAGACTGTCACTTTTCTCATTGCTGTCTTTGTAAAGATGATTGTTTGGATGAGTGCCATTATCCCTTCACCAAACAGCTAGCTGAGATACTTTTCCATACAGCTGCTCTCTGGAAGAAATTCTGGCACTGCATTTTAAAGTTTTAAGAGCTCCTTATAAGTATTCTTTGCATAATATTGAGAAGAAATTGTTTTCAGATAATTTGACTTCCCCTTTAAGAGGTCAAATGCAGAAGATCATTTTTTGGTGCACGGAGCCATCAAATCACTGGACACGAATTGCCTGTATCTTGTATTTCAATCACCTTGATATGACAAGAAATTATTCTGTGAAATATTCATCATGCATACTCTAGAATTAAGGACATTTCAAAGATAAAGAAGCACATATTTCCTATGTATTTTTCTATTTGTAACATTGCTTAACAACCCCTTGTTTTATGATGCCAGTTTTGTCTTGTCATTGATAATCATGGCTTTAGTTTCCCTTATTTCAATTTCTTTTCAACAGTTCACAAGGACAGCTTATGATGACTTCAGTACTAATAATACTTAATTATAGTAATCTTAAAGATGATGCTGTAGTATTGGAAGAAAAAAACAACTCAATCATGATTTTTAACTTTATAATCACATCCTCTTGTTCTTTCCTTGGACATTTAATTTTAAGCACATATATAATATATCTGTATTCACAAATTATCTAAGATATTTTGAAAAGTGTATATTTGTCACCATGGTTGCAACGTTGGCTTTCTGCACCAAATGTTAAGCAAGAAATATGTTAGATCAAAATTAATTTAGTTCTGGAACCTTGCATTTCCAATCACTGCAACAGTTTTGATTTTCCCTGATCCATTTTGGCTTTTCAAATTCCTGCAAAATTCCTCTGGAGGGCACTATTACCATAAGCAATACAATTAGCTCTAAAAGGTTGTAGTTGGAAAAGGCATCAGACCTTTAAAAAGTTATTCACCTTATTTCAAATTTTTAGATCTTAGTGTTCATTCAGCCTTCTCTGTTTCTCTCTCTTTAGAGAAAAAAATGAAACAAAACAAACAAAACGACCCCTTTTGAGAGTGTTTAGAAGCCATCCTCACACAGGACACCTTGCCTGATAACCAGTTCCTTAAATGAATCAAGTGATGTTGAAGTCCAAACAGGAGGGAATAAAGGAAATTAGATCACCCATTTATTTGTAGAAGTCTGGTCTCCTGGGTTTCAATTCTTTGAGCTTCAAATCCTTTTCAGTTACTGTTTAAATGAGAAGTAAAAGGTATTTGCAGATTCCATACTTTCTTTTTCAGTAATGATCAGAAATTAAATGATACTTGTTAGATGACACAGAGCATTCCAAAAGTATCATTTTTCATTTTAGTTAAGCGTAATATCATACAAACAGCAGAGACTAATTTCTGATACTTATCTGAGGGGGGAAGAGGAGGAAGGGATAGACAAAACAGTATACACAGTCAGTAACTCTCTAAAAGCACCATTTCCCCTAGCACGTGCCATATCAGCCCACACAGTTCTCAGCTAATAGCAGATATGATCATGTTCATTTGACCATTGCCTCTTCTACCTGAAGCAAACTATGTCATATTGATGACATCATAGGAAGTAGATTGTTTGTCTCAAAGAGGAGAACATGTTCCATGGTCCCAGTAGTTCACTCAGCTATGTTAATGGCTACCTCACTGTTGGCATCTGTCCAAGGAGGTCATAGGGAAGGGACCCAGAGTGGCTGAACCTCCTGCTGTAGTTGTTTCCAAACCCTCTGCTGATCTAAAGATGTCAGTAAGCATTTAACTAAAAACATCCAACATGCTGCAACATGTTTATCCCTACCATTTCCCACCTGAAGCCATGAAGAAGATGGAGGGAAGGAAACTGTCAGTCATAATTAAAAATTGGACTTGGATCTCTCCAGACCTAACTCACCGCTTAGCAGTGAGCATTGGACTGGACTTGTGAAATTACTGCTTAGGGAAGGTGAAAAAAAATGTATCTGATGGTTTGGGTATTAAATTCTTCCCCAAGATCAGTTGTAACGAGTATGTTCTCCCTGCCTGGTCCCACCACTGCACTAGCCCCAAATAACACACAGAGACTCTGTATTTGATATAAGGCTGTTGGCCACTTACTAATTTCTTATCAGCTAGCTCTGTCTTAAATATTAACCCATTTCTACTAATCTAAGTTTTTCCACGTGGTCTCATCCTACCGGGGAGCAACGGCCTGGCGTGCTGCTCTCTCCAGGCTCTCCATGTTGACCCCTCCCAACTACTTCCTCAAATCCTCCTAGTCTCCTAGCCCCTCCTATCTTGCTATCCTATTGGCCAACAGTGCTTTATTCATTAACCAGTATGAGAAACATATTTACAGAATAACATCTCCAATCAATCAGTGTGTTGTAGATTTGCTTACCTTCTGGTGTCACAGCTAGGAAGTACTGGAACCTTAGGAGGGGCACCCAGAAAGAAGCTACATCAGCCTGGGCTGCCTGTGAAGGCTACCCAGTGTCTTTCTTTCCACCCAGGGAAGTATGTAAGTACCTCATACTTCTCTTCTGTGATAACCTTTTCAATAATACACGAGGACAGCTTATGCTGATTTCAGTACTACTAATACTCATTTATAATCATTTTTAAGATGATGTTGGAATTCTGGAAGAAAACAATGCAATCATAATTTTTAATTTTAGAATCACATTCTCTTATTCTTTCCCTGGATATTGTAATTTCATCTTCTCAAGTATTTTATTCTAGCTGAATAACCCAACAGAATACTGAGATCCTTTCCCATACACACTCAAATTTATGTGTCTGAACTTCCAAGATGAGTGGGCAATTAATAATGACAGCTTTATTATTTTGTTCTTGTTGTTGTTGTTAGGTTTTCAAGACAGGGTTTTTCTGTGTAGCTTTTGGAGACTGTCCTGGAACTCAGTCTGTAGACCAGGTTGGTCTTGAACTCACAGACATCTGCCTCCCTCTGCCTCTGGAGTGCTGGGATTAAAGGATTGCATCACCATCACCCAGCACATAGTTTAATTCTTGGTAATAAAATTTTTGGGGATTCAATGCATTTCCTGTCAGACTATCAACAATACTCATCACACAAGTGACAAAAATACAAAACATTACTTCAAATTTTTTATGGAACCATAAAACAAGCCTGAAGTTACCTTGAGCCCCAAGAATAAAGCTTAGTTCTGAAGCACACTACAAAGCTGTAGTCATCAAAATGACATGGTTTAAGCAGGGATACACATGCAGACCAAAGGTACAGGGTAGAGTGTTTAGAAGCAAATCGACAGGTATACAACCAACTGGTCTTTCACTAAAGTACCAGAAAGATATATTGGTGGAAGGACAATCCTGTCAACTGCTCATAACGGGGAAAATGTGCTGTCTCTTTTATTAAGGAAACTAAACCCCCAACTCACCCAGGTTAAAAAAGTCAAATAGATGGAATAATTAAACATAAGATTTGAGAGAAAAGAAGCTACTTAAAGAAACCAAAGAATTGCTTCTACACTGTAACTGGCAAAAAAAAAAAAAAAAAAAAAAATTAGGCAGGGCCACTCTTAAGCACAGAAGACAAAGTAAGCATAGACAACACACATTGTTGTTGACTAACCAAATCCAACTCAAAGTCTTCTTACCACAAAGGAAATGAACCTCACCACAAAGGAACTGGGCCTCCAAGTACAGGGATAAATCACAAAGCATGAGGACATATTTGTAAACGGTATCTATGAAAACAGGTTACATCCAGAGCATTATGAAAAGGGCTGAGGAGATGGCCCAAAGTGTAAAATGCTTGCCATACAAAGAAAAGAACAGAAGTTCAGAATCCCAGAAGGCAACTAAATCTGGAGGCCATGTTGCTTTTGTTTTTGTAATCTCAGAGCACATGTGAGACAGGAGAGGTCCCTGGAAACTTTCAGGTAAACTGGTTGGGTCTATTTAGGAAGGAACAATAAAACATTTTCTTTCTGACTGTGGTGGCACATGGCCAGCACTCAGGAAGCAGAAGCAGTTGGATGTCTGTGAGTTTGAGGTCAACAAAGTGAGTTCCAGGACAGCCAGGAGTAATATACAGAGAAATCCTGTCTCAAAAAAACAAAAACAAACAAACAAAAAATATTAATCAAACAAACAAAGACTGTCTCAAACATGGTGGGAGGTACCTTCATGCAAATCCCACAGCATACATGAACCTATGATCAGAAATATGACCATGCACACACATATGCACACATATGCCATATATGCATGCATAAACATCCACAAATCATTAAAAAAATATAGAAAAAAGACAGAAAGAGAAAATAACATTTTAAACAATTAAAATTATGATACTTGCAAAGTGACAACTTGCAAGAGAAGATGAACATAAGCCAGCAGGTGAGTGAGGACACACCCTTCCTTGTCAGGGAGATGCTGGTAAACCCCAAAGGGGCATCAGAACCCCTTCTCGGATTGGCTATTACCAAGGACCTTGTTACAGATGCAGAGGGTGTGGACAACAATAACTCTTGCACCGTTGATGGAAAAATTAATGCATTGCAGCCATTATGAAAAGCAGTATTTAGCTTTCTCAAACGAAAAATAGAATCACTGCATCCTCTAGAATTTCACTGCTGATTTATATCCAGAGGGAAGGAAATAAGTGTGTGGAGATGTGCAAACTCCTGTGTCCTTACACCCCCATTCAGAATACCTAAAAGTGTCCATCAAGTAATACGTGGAACCAGATGGGACTGGCTCAGGGGTTTGCTGGAGTAGTCTAATTGATCTGAAATGTGTTGGGACAGACAGACTGATGACAAGACAGACTGGGGACAGAGGTGAAGCTGAGTTTAGAAAAACAGTATTTCCTCTTGGATGCACATCTGAAACTATTCATGGATCTAGTATTTGGGAAGAGGAGTCCTGAGACCAGGGAAAGGGGAAGGGATTGATGGCCAGAGAAAAGAGGAAGGGACTCATCATCTGTCGACACCATGTGGCCATTGCCTCCTCCCCAGCAGGCCAGGCAGAACTGAGTCATATACAGTGGGCCGGGCTGGAACTAAAGTGAGTGTAGGAGGGCTACGGGGATGGGCATGGAGAAGGGAAGGGGCTCCTGCATCTACAGGCAGCTGGGACTGCAGCAGCCACTGGAGCAGCTGGGGCCTGAGAGGTATGAGCTGCAGGGTCAGTGCCAAAGCTGAATCTCAAGCTGAACCCAGGCCCTTCCTTCTTACTCCTTTGTTTTATTATTGGGTGGCTGGATGTTGGCTTTGAATTAAGTTACTCTGGCCAGCTCAGGCATGGCTAGCATGGTCTGCCAGACCTTGCCCTTCGCCCCATTTCCTCTGCCTTGCTAAAAACTATTAGATTACATTCCTAAAGCCAGACACCAAGGTCTCTTTCCTTATTTGGCCACTTCTGCCTCCTGATACTGCCTACCAATGTCCAGCTTTTGAAGTATTGAAGTCTAGCAATCAAAAGCCCCCTTTGGCTCACCTAATTAACATGTTCAATTAAAACCCTCATCCTAACACAGGGTTCTCCCTTTACCTTTATTAGCCAACATTTGCCTACAGGCCACATCTGTCTATCTCCTCTCTATACAAAACCAATCTTTTCTCCCACTGGGACAAATACCTCTGTCCCCTTTCTCTAGTTCCCTTCTCCTTCTTCCTCTGGTTCCTGTATTTGTTCCTTATCTCCCTCTGAGGCACATAAAATGTCCTTAGTTGAGAACTTGGCGGTGTCCATGGTGGGCTCTCCCCCAGTAATCACTAATCAAGAAAATGTCTTACAGCTGGATTTCATGGAGGCATTTCCTCAGCTGAGGTGCCTTCCTCTCTGATGACTCTAGCATGTGTCAGGTTCACACACACACACACACACACACACACACACACACACACACACACACACACACACACCCAGCCAGTACAGTCAGAAAGCAGAGAGTGGGGCAGAAGTGAGGTCAGGTTACACACCTAGGGTACTGCTCCTGATGATCCACTTTCTCCAGAGAGGCTCTACGCCCTAAGAGCTCACAGCCTCCCATAAACAGAACCAGCAGCTGGAGACCAAGAACTCAGACACATGAGCCTATGGGGGACATATCACAGTCAAATCACAGTTGAAATTGATATATGTTTGAGAAAATAGCTAGACTTATTATGTTACATAATGTTCAAATGTATTAAAATAAATTATTCCAACCCCCAAATTGTATAATTTTTTACATACCTATTTAAAATATAGTTAATTTCAATGTAGCATAAATAGACCTCATTCATTATATATCCACACTCAATAGTTAGTTATGGACTATCTTTCTCTTTTCTTTCTTTTTATTTAATTGTGAAAGGAAATTTCAAATGTTTAATAATTAAAGGAATTCCTTTCTTTATTCCTAATAGTTTGCTTCTCTGGTTGGAAGACATCTGAATAGAGTCTTTTGTTTTTTCCTTAGATAACACAATAGTTTGTTTCTGATTAAAATGTTGTGCCACTAACACATTAAGGCTAATGTAATCTAAGTAAAGAAATACAGTAAGTGTAGCCTTTGTATCTGAATTATTCTCCCTAAATAACCAGTCTTTAAGGTGAAATATTTTCCTTCCACCTTCTTTGTTTTATGGTTTTATTTTTTGGAACCTTTCATCATTATATTGCATTTGAAGTTCTTTCTTTTTTTCTGGGGAAAAAGAGAACTCTTTGAACTTTACAAACAGATATAAATGGAAAATGAGAGAAGGAAGGTCAACTCTTGGGCTTCTCACCTTTGCGATGTCCTTTGAAAGGGGTCCCCAGGTAGCCTTAACTTCTGCCAGCTCATGTGAGCCTGGCTTGCTCCTGGGCTTAGCCTACTTGGCAGAATGACAGAGGTCAGATTTTCACACAAATGAACAATTTGCCTGATAAAGTGGGGCTGGTGCTTAAGCCCAGGCTCTAATGAGCAGCCCCCCTCTCGGAGCAACTACTCTGCTTAAGCCTCCCCGAGGTTTCTGGGACAATTTCATGTGACCTTTAACTGAGGCCATATTTTACCAGATCACCAGTTTCTCATCTCCTTGGAGTGCTTGCTGATGTCAGCTCTTAGGAGAGACCCAGGGTGCACACAGCAGATGTTCATTATCTATCCTGAGAACTACTGGGCCCCTCGCCTAGGCCACTCCCTCCGCTGGCAGCCCTCTATCCCATCTCCTGTGGAATAATGAAAGCTTGGAGGATGTGCAGAGCCTCCAAAGAATACGTCTCAGACTCACACAGTTTCTTCCAAGGGCAAGGATTGTGCTTTATTGTTTCATCATTCCTCCATCACTTAAAAGATGTTACTGTAACTTTAAAGTTCTGGAGAGCCCGGTATTCGTCTTCTAGGGACCTCAAGTCAGGGATGTGCCGTTCTTCTTGTTCTACTTTATTTTTAAAGTAGGACTGTGTGCCAGATAATGTAATATATTTCTCACATTGCTTATATGTTTGGTTGCTAACTGCCTTTAATCACATAATATTGGTACCGCTAAGACAAAACCCAACTCACGCTTTGAATCAAAAGATGTGCAAACAATATAACACAGATACAGTTTTCTTCTACTGATTACATATGCATAAAGGCAAGAGACTTCCATTCTGTTTCCAAGAGAGAAAATACTTGGATGGGATTCTGTCATCTCCTCTATCCTCTGTCACTCTCTCCTAAAAGAGAGTGGCTGTGAGTCATTTTAGAGGCCCTGGGAATCCTAGCTGACAAGGTGAGCTGCTGCCCTTATCACGAAAGCCACGCTAGGATGGGCTTCAATCTAATGAGGGAGCAACTTAATTCTGAAATGGAAGATTCAGGAAACACATTGCAATCATACACAGAAAAGACAAGCAATAGTCTTTCCATCTTTATCAATGGAGTCACTAGACCTTGACCTTCACCTGCAGCATACACGTATGGTTTTCATTCAGTTGTAGACTGAGGTGAGAAGGGAAAGGTAGCATACATTCATTCATTTTATTTAGTCTTTGTGTGTGTGTGTGTGTGTGTGTGTGTGTGTGTGTGTGTGTGTGTGTGTGTAGTAGGTGCACATGTAGTTCAGGGGTCAGCATCAGATGTTATTCCCCCATAGCCAGCCCCCTTGCTTTTGAGACAGGATCTCTCACTAACGTTGAGCTCACCAAGTAGGTGAGGTTGGCTGACTTAAGAGCCCTAGGGGTCTGTCTGTCTGTCTGTGCCTTCCCAGTACCAGTGTGCATCATCTCTCCTGGCTTTGTATGGACATTCAAGGGATAAAACCCAGGTCCTCACCCTTTTGTAACAAGGAGCTAATTTTTTTCTTTTAATCTTTAAATACACTGAGACCTATTGTTTCTATGAATGCACAGCCTTGCGTTGGCTTGATTCAAGCCAGCTTTCCTTAACTTAAGATGTCTCTTCTACCTGTTGTTTCTGGGCTTTTTATCTTTCTCTAGTCTGTATACCTTTCTTTATTTCTCATTCCATGGCTTGCTGTGTAGCTGGGTGGCCATCCCCCGTATCCTCTATTTTTCTTCTCCTTTGTTATTGCAGTTTCATAAGGGCCAGGATAAACAAATAGGACGGAAAGATGTTTATTAAGGGAGAAACAACTCACAACACAGACAGATGAACACAGGAGTTGAAACTGGATGCTCCTCTCTCCGTGTCCCGCCCAAAAGAGCGCATTCCCAGCCTCTGGCCTCCTTCAGAGCCCTAGTCCCACAGGTCACTTCCGCCCCTGGCTCCACCCCTCAATGGGTGTGGTCAGTGCCACAGAAGCAGACGCAGTGAATATCCCACTGCACCTTTTATTGCTCCTTGATCTCTTTTCCCAAATGTTTCCACCTATTTATTCTCTCTGCCTGCCAGCACCTCACACCCCTCACCTGCCTAGCTATTGGCTGCTCCGCGTGTTTTATTAGACCAACCACGTGCTTTAGGCAGGCAAAGTAACACAGCTTCACGCAGTTAAACAAATGCAACATATCTTTGCATTATTAAATGTGTCATAGCACAAATGGATGTAGCACATCTTAAATGAATATTCCACAAGTTACAGGCTGAGTTGTCTTCCAAGTCCCGACCCACAATATTTACAAGTATTCCTTTGTGATGGTTAGCGTCAACTTGACAGAATCTGGTACCTCCTGGGGGACCGTCTTGGAAAGCTTGTGGGGAATTGTCTTCATTGTAATCATGTAGGGGCACTCACCTATTGTGGCTCTAGTCCTGGGATAGTCTCCTGGCGATACAAATGTAGACAGGATCTGGGCAGCAGCAAGTACTCCTGGTTCTCTTCCTGACTGTAGACATAAGTGACCAGGTCTCTGAGGCTCATGCCACCATAACTTCCCCACAGTACCTGGAACTGTGACCCAATATAGATCCCTTTTTTAACTACTTTCATTGGGACAGTTTATTACAGCAACAGGAAGGAACTAAGACATTTTGAAATTAAAAAGTGATCAAATGATCTCAGTCACTACTGCTATTTTATCAATTTTCATGACTAAGATTAGAAATATGTAACTTGTTTGGCCTGATACAAGTCCAGAAACATAATCAGAGTGGTTTAGCTGCCCATAGGAATACTTTACCCCAGTGCTTTAAAAATCCGCTATCTCTAAATCCCTAATTGTATCAATTAAAATTTGAAGCAATGACTAAAATGTATCTTCAATTTGATACTTATTTTAGTTCTGGTGATACATGGGTCACATTGAAATGAGATGATGTAGAAGTCAATGACTGTAGTACACATTTTGTAAGTTTGTTGATATGTATATATATACTTGTCAGTTTCTCTCCCTAAATTACTTATATCACTTTTGGAACTAGGAGGTCCAAATAAAATGGTAAGAGGAATTATTACCAGGACCCCTCAAGAAGGTACTATATAGTATTTATGGTACTAGATTAATTAGTGATATCATATTTAATTTGCAGAAATGGATGTAGGTACATGATCTTATTTATATTTCACAGCTGAGGGAACAGGGACAACAAAGATGACAGATAATTTTTCAAGGTAGTGTAAGTGTCCTAATGCTTATAATTGTACCACTAAGTGAGGTAGTGACAGGAGACTTGAGAGTTCAGTTAGGAATAAATGGCA
Source organism: Cricetiscus sungorus (assembly GCA_030556225.1). Classification (NCBI taxonomy): domain Eukaryota; kingdom Metazoa; phylum Chordata; class Mammalia; order Rodentia; family Cricetidae; genus Cricetiscus; species Cricetiscus sungorus. Next base: position 44,894,249 of record JANBXA010000735.1, on the reverse strand, counting down.
AGGTCCTGTTTCAAGGGATATCACTTAAGATTGAATCCACATTCATGTACCAAGTGTCCATCTCCACATTACAAAGTGTCAGCCACTATGCCACCTTAATTTGGAGAAATAATATGACCGTTGCTCATGAAAAAATTTGTCTGATAAGTTTGACTATACATCATGACTGTTATATTTCTTTGCTTCAAAATGACTGCATTTCATTGATATTTCAAATCTTTACAATTTGAGTTTTATAGATTATTCTGTTATAATAAAACTCTACTGTCAACACTTACAAGTTATAAATCCACATCTTTCCCTAATTTATCTTTAACACCATGCAACTAATGCACATCTATTGCTGGTCATGAAAAATAACCTGAGAATTCAGAAAGGTCTTTTGAAGCCAGCTTTTTTGTTTGTTTTGTTTTGTTTTTCATGGTGGGAATGATAAATACAGGTGTTACACAGAGGAAAGAGAGTTGATGTTATATGTTTCTCATTTGCTCTATGGCATTAGACTTAGAGGCTGGATTTTTGGAAACAAACATACCAGGCTCAGTTCCCTCACACACACCAAGATCATTATACATTCCAATCATTTCTATTCCCTACAGCCTACCAGCAAATTACATAGTTCCCATTAAATGTAACAAACAAACAAACAAACAAAAACCATCAAGTGAGGCTTATAGCTTGGCACTTACATTTTCCCATGGAGTTCACTTAGCTGTATATTTTCTTTAAAAAAAAAAAAAAAGATGCTTTTAAGAATTGGAGTTAAGTTCAGCCCAGGATGGCAGATAAAATGATAAATAATCTGGCAGGTGATGCTGCACTATTGAAAAGCTAATGTACTGTGCAGCAGGAGCTAGGCAGGACGTGGCAGGTTCTATCCACAAAGGGTTGATCATCGCATAAGCATCTTTCCTGGCCTGTCTAGGGCCATAGACTTTTCTGAATTTTGAGATTGTGTGTGGCAATGAAGATAGTATTTGTCAATGTAGGGAGATTGGTCAACCTAAAGGGGTAAAGAAGATGTAGGTGGCAGAGAAGCTAGGAAACAAGGTGGACCACAAGAGAGACATACGTGGTCCCCTGGTGAAGGGGAAAGGGACAAGATGCCCTGAACAAATAGGGAGCGTGGGAAGGGGTAAGAAAAAAAGGAGCGGGAGGAGAGGAGTGGGAGGAGAACTTGAGGGAGAAGGAAAATTGAGTGGGGAAATGAATAGGGAAAGCAAGAAAAGAGACACAATAGAGGGAACCATCGTAGGTTAAAGAGAAATCTGGCACTAGCGAATTGTACAGAGATTCACAAGGATGACCCCAACTAGGAATGGAAGCAATAGTGGAGAGGCTACCTTAAATGCCTTTCCCTGATAATGGGAATGATGACTACCTTAAATGCCATTCTAGAGCCTTCATCCAGTAGCTGATGGAAGCAGAAGCAGAGATCCACAGCTAAACACTGAGACAAACTCCTGGAATCCTGTTTCAGAGAGGGAGGAGTGATAAAGAGGTCAAGACCACACTGGAAAACCCCACAGAAACAGATGACCTGAGCAAGTGGGAACTCATGGACTCCAGTCTGACAACTGGGGAACCAATATAGGGCCAAACCAGTCCCCCTGAACATAGCTGTCAGCTGGGAGGCCTGGGCAGTCTATGGGGCCTCTGGCAGTGTAACCAGGATGTATTCCTAGTGCACGAAGGGATTTTGGGAGCCTATTTCCCATGGACTGATACTCCCTTAGCTTAGATGCATGGGGAGGGCCTAGCCCCTACCCCAAATGACTTAACAAATTTTGATGATCCCTCATGGAAGGCCTCACCCTCTCTGGAAAGTGGGTGGGGGATGGGATGGCAGGGGAGGATCGAAAGAAGAGGGAACTGGGATTGATATGTAGAATATGATTGTTTCTAGTTTAAACATACACACACACACATATGTATATATAAATATATATTTAAATAAATATACATATTTATAAATAAATATATTTATAAATAAATATAATATATGTATATTTATTTAAATATATATACATATATATATATATATATATATATATATATATATTTGTCTATGTCCTTGTTTCCTGTCAGGCATTGATTTTAAGCAGTTCTGTGGCCACCCTGTGATGGGAGATGTTATTCTGTAAATATGTTTCTCATACTGGTTAATGAATAAATGAATAAGTCACTGTTTGGCCAATAAGAAAGCAAGATAGGCGGGGCTAGGAGACAAGGAGGAAAGAGGAAGTAGTTAGGAGGAGTCAGCATGTAGAGCATGGAGGAAGCAAGATGCTAGTCCTCCCCCTCTCTGATAAGATGACCACGTGGAAATACTTAGATAAGTAGAAATGGGTTAATCATTAAGACAAAGCTAGCCGATAAACAATGATAATAAGTGGCCAACAGCTTGTATCAAATTCAGAGTCTCTGCATGTTATTGGGGCACGCATGGTGGCAGGACTAGGCGGCCGGCAGGGAGGAACAAAGAGTGGGACCAGACTGGTGGCAGTGGCGGCAGGGAAAACATTCTTGTAACAACCCTGTGGTATCAGAGCTATCATTCTCTCATTTGTACTGTCAAAGGAACAGAACACAGAGTCTTTCCTGGTAATAGAGACACACAAACCAGGGCCATATAAAACATCTGGGGATCATGCAACAGCTGACCGGTAATGGGAAATGTTATTCTGTAAATATGCTTCTCATACTGATTAATAAATAAAGCATTGTGGCCAATAGGAAACAAGATAGGCGGGGCTAGGAGACAAGGAGGAGGAAAGAGGAAGTAGTAAGGAGGAGTCAGGATGTAGAGCATGGAGAAAGAAGATGCTGGCCACCGCTCTCTGATAAGACGACCACCTGGAAATACTTAGATAAGTAGAAATGGGTTAATAATTAAGACAGAGCTAGCCTATAAACAATAATGGTAACTGGCCAACAGGATTGTATCAAATACAGAGTCTCTGCGTGTTATTGGGGCGCATGTGTCGGCGGCCTGCGGGGAAAACCTGCTCGTAACAGACCCGTGTGTATTAAAACATCTGGGGATCATGCAACAGTTGACCAGTGTGTATTAACATTATGTATAAAGAGGTTCAAATGAAGTATTGCTACTGATCTTGAAAAAGACAGGTAGCATTTATGAGCTGTGTCTAGTCCAGAATGAACACAAAGTTGTTAGTCTGCCTGCTAACAACTTTTCTTCACCAGGATGACAGATTCTTGTGAAAGAGAAGTCTCGTGGACGTTATTAGGAAGTAGATTAGGCCAGATTGTAATGTTTGCTTTAAAAAAAAATCTGATAAGTGATTGATTGTCAGCAAATTTCAGCTAGACATGACGTTACCATACTCATAATCACTTTCAGCAACTGTTAGAGTCCTGAGAAGTGAAAACTTTGTCTCCTGAGAACTCGCGATGACTTGAAAGAAGCAGGGCATGGTGGGGCTGACCGGTAGAGGCACTGAGAGGTGAAACTGAGCATGCGTGACACATGCTTGCCTGCAACCACGGAGAGCGGGAGTGTAAGAGTGACTAGAAGTATGCTGGCATGGAAGAATGAATAAAGTGTAATTTATTAACAGTGATTTGGAAAGTTTGGCAGTTAAACAAAACTGACCCATCACGAGTGGTTTAAACACGAGCTTGGTTCTCTGTGATGAAAAAAAACTGCCCCGCAATGCTGTTTTCATTTTTGCCTGAAGTGCCTATGGTGAACACATCAGCAGCAATGTTAGGAATTTGGTGAAAATGAGCATGGACTTAGAACTTTCCAAATCTTGAAGCAGCCCAAAGGCAAATTGGAATTCTGCCATCTAGGTTCGCAGTCCTGGAAGCTTTGTTACCTCAACACCATAAAAAAATGGAGGCGGGAAGAATGAACTAGTAGCCTTTACTTTCCTCCAGATATGTCGCATTTCATAGCCTTCAGGGTTCTACTAGGGGACCATTTCATCAGATTAATCCTTAAACATTAATTATTACTTATCAAATGTTCACAGTGTAACACAATTTACTATAGAATGTGCTAGACATGGACAATATAACTCCACTCACAATACTGCTTTGTAAGATAGCAATGAAAACAATGCTGCCAATTTTTGTGCTGTTTCAAAATGATACTTGATTACATCTTAAAATATTTATAGGTGCTTCCATAAGGTATGTACATGTACCTGTGTTTGCAAGCACACACACACATACCTAGACAAACATGCACATAGATGATCCACACATCAAAACACAAGCTCATAAACATATATACACATATATGCACACACACATGCACATGTGCATATTCACATACACAGATGAATTCATGCATATATGTGCATATATATATACACACACACATATGTAGACTCCTCAAGGAGGTCAAAATATCAGGAAAGTTATCATCAAGCAAGGATGTAAACCCAACTCAGTTTTTAAAAATCTGTTTATTGTAAATGTACTGCATGTAAAGCTTTGTCCCCCGAGCTCTGTCCACATGAAGACAAATACAGGGCTTTCTCCTTTGTTTTCCCTGTAAGGATTTTTGGTTGTAGTATTTGCAAGGCAATTCTTTATTTGAGTTTTACATATAACCCACAGAATAAGTAGACATGTCCTATTATTCATAAATAATGCAAGTGTGTCTTTAGATGTGGTTCCACTGTATGTTTAGACACTGATATGATCTCTGGGTCAACATTACAGACGGAACCTTTAAATTGAGGACAATTGGTAGTCTAGAGGGAAGAGTTCAGATCCCCATGAACACCAGTTTCTCACCCACTGGTTCTGACATCAATAGACAACCCCTGAGTGTTTTTGGTGAGTCAGGGCTGACCTTGCAAGTCCTTGGATCCCCTCATTACAACCCATACCACAGGCCCTTATCATGTAAGCTATTTGTCCCATATTTAGAAATGAAGACAGGATGACTGAAAACAGATACCAATAAAGGAAGTCACTGCAAAAAGTTTGAGAGGACTGTGAATAATTAATATTTTCATAGAGAGCTTGGAGAAGCTTGGAGTAATGTCAATGAAAAGATAATGAATGACAGCCACGGAATTTTACCTTTGGGATGGCAGTAGTCAGAGAGGGAAATAAAACCAAAATGAAGATTACAGCTGAGGATACCTTACACATATGAGACATGCGTTCTTAGGCCTGTGCTTCAGTCACTCCTTTTCTTTTGATTTCTGTTTTGCTCCATTCCTGGAAGATGCCCTGGTGTAGCCATTTTTTTTTTCCAAGTCGATACATCACCAATTAGCCAGATGCACATACCCTCTCCAAGGTTATAAAATAGTGATGACTGGAGAAAGGAATCTGGCATGGAGGGTGCCAGAGGGGACTGCCTGTCCTGAATTGCTGGCCATGCTGGGGTGGTCCTTTCAGTGATGTAGCAGCCTTGAGCTACCCATGCTCCTCTAAAAACAGTCACCCATGCTCCTATAAGAACACTGTCACCCATGCTCCTTTTGAGTAAACTGAAAAGCTTGTGTCACCAAGTTAAACTATGGTGGAATAGATATTTTGGTATATAGATAATACTTTAATATTGGCTGAATAGGTTTATTGACATCTCCTTGGGAAAGGTCACAGAACCTTTGGAAAGTCTCTGTTTAGAGGAACCGATGGTCTTCAGACCAAACACTAGCATAGCTCTGAGCTGCATGGGTGCTACCATTTAATAGATTCCTTTTGTGCCCTGGGTGGGGAGAGGACAAAGCAATTCTCTGGATAGCAATGAGGATGCTAGGCACTTTCTCACTGTGCTGTCTCTCTGTCCTGTGGGGAGAATTGTGGACAATGAGTTCTTCATTGGCAGTGAGATGGTGAAACTCTCTGTCTTGCCCCATCAGCACAGCCCTTGTAGATTCTTTGCTGAGTTGTGCTGCTTTTCCCACATTGGACGTCTGAGTATTCACAATGCTTTCTAATCACTGACTCTGTCAAGTGAGTGCACTGTGGGAGAATCTCACCATCTCTCCAACATTGATCACCAAGCTCCTGGCTTTAAAGTGTTCCTTAAACTACAAAAAGTGAATTTAAAAAATAACTTTCCTAACTCCCAACATTATAAATATGTAGGACACCAGAAACTACAGTCAATAGGATAAACATTTACAGGGGGAGAAAAATTTCTGTACAAAAGATCAAGACAGATGCTGTAAGTAGTATTTGAATGCTGAAAGATAATAGAACAGTTACCAAGCCTCTTAGCGGATACAATAATGGTGTATCCAGAAAGAGGAAGGTTAGATGGTGTGAGACTAGAATGAAGATGTAGACAGTTAGGGGCCTTGGTATATATATGCTCTTTATCTCTTTAGGTGACTGGGGAAACTCTGCCTGAATAAAGAAGTCACTGGCTGGGGGAGAGGGGTAAGAAATGATAAGCATCGAGCAATCCAAATCATGAGAGCCGTGAACGGATGGATGATTTTGGGGTTGTGAAGAAGCAGCAGATGTTGGAATCCAGTCTCTCATAAGAGGAAAGGGAAAGCAATGGTTACCTAATAAGCTTGGATATTCAGGGGAAAGGAATTGTATCTGTGAATGCTGCATCTAATAGGACAGCTGGGTGATTTAAGGAAAGGTTTAAAGAAAATTAAGGCAATGAATTGAATGACAACACAGGACAGGAAGCCACAGGAACTGTTGACTGTTCTGCAAGGGAGCCACTCACTGGTTCCAAAGACTGTACAAAGGATATTTTCTGAGCTTTAGTTCAGAATTATCTTCCTATACCAGTGCTTATACACATTTGATAAATGATTCCAATTTATGCTTAATGCACTTACTATGAAACACTTCTTTGACAATTGAGAAATAATTAAAACGTGAAAGCTTTGTTTTTAAGTCTCTAGTAAGTCACATAAAGGCTAGAATGCGCTAGGAGTGATTGGGTGTGAAAAAGGGGGTCTACAGGAGTGAGATTTCTTTTCTAAATTTCTTTTAGTGCATAGTTACCGAACTAAATGTTTAAAAATATAAAAGACTTCTACAATGTTTTGAATTAATTATAAGAAAAAGGACTTGGCAATTCATTTATATCATCAAAATCTTATCAAACAAAATCACTAGTGAAACCGGAGACCTACTGATTTATAGTACAGGAACTTCTGTGTCAGCCATGTCTGAAATCTAGCTTAGGGTTATATTGTTGCTGGGTAGCATATTGTTTCCCTGGCGACTGGAGAGTGAGTGATAGGGTGCAAAAAATTGAATTTTTTTGGGGGGGCGTTGGGAATTCAAGACAGGGTTTCTCTGTGTACCCTTGACTGTCTTGAAGCTCTCTATATAGACCAGACTGGCCTGAAACTTACAGAGATCTATCTGCTTCTGTCTCTACCTCCTTAATGCTGGGATTAAAGGCATGCATCCTCTCTGCTAGACTCAAGAAATAAAAATTTAAAAGTCTCAAAATGAATGCCTATTTAATATCATTTTTATATTTTCTTTTTATTCATTCTTCTCTCATACAGCACCTCCTGACTGCAGGGTTCCCTCCCTCCACTCCTCCCAGGTTCTCCTCACCTCCCTCTCCAGCGGATCCACTGCTCCTCAGCTTCTCTTCAGAAAAGAACAGACGCGCCCCCCCCATAGATATAGACAGAACACGGCACAAATCCTCATATCAAGATGGCTCATCAGTTGTCGCATTTTTAGTTGTAGTGATCTATTCCCTATTGTGTTGTAGGGGACCACAAATGCATTTAATTGTTAAATTTCAGAATCATGTTCACACATTAATTATATCTAACTAACCCATTTTATTTTAAGGTTGTTGATATTCACTGGTTTCTGAAGGCTGGGTCAATTTGTGATTCTTCTAAGAAAACTAAATGTGAGAAAACCAACAATTTAAATTAGACAAGAAGAGGGGGAAACTCTGTGTCAGTAGGGTAGACAGCAAAGGTGTTATGGGAAGGGCTTTAAGAGATGGTCAAACCCTTGGCTGTACCCTAGGAACAATGAAACAAAATAAATAAATAAACAAAAACAAAGCCAATTGTAGTAGCATCTCACCCTGCCAGTGAATTTGTGTTAGTGGCCACACCCTTTTGGGTGTGTCTTCAGGTGTGGATGGGCTGGGAGGAAGACCAGTACAGGGTGGGCTCTCTCTCTTGGGTTCCTGCATCCTCTGGAGCAGGAACGCTATGGTGGTTCTTTACTATTATCTCTGTAAGTTGTTCGCCAATAAAGCACCCGTTTATCACTTTTCTTGGGTCTAGTGAAGTCATTAATACCCTGACTTCAATTGTCGCCCACATAGATGGATTCCCACGATCAGCCTACAAGACTGGCTGCCTCGAATTTCAGAACTAAGCGCTCTCTCGAGCCTCACTGCATTCTGATGTCCCAGAAAGGGTCGACCTACACTTCTGTATTCTGCCATGCCAGCTTGTAGCCAATATGTAAGATAAGATGTTACTCCTCAAAGTTTTCGCCTAAGAATTCCCAGCAACAGATGAGTATCTCAAGAACCTGCAGAGAGCCCGGAGCATTAATACATCCTTAGTTATTGTTTGCCTGGTATAAATTTGTCATCTATTTGGTATGTGTCTGTGTGCATTTGAGACAGACACCCATTATGTTATATGACTTTTGATGATTACAACATATTCCCCTTAAGTTCATGGTGGTAAGGTATGCTGTAGTTGAGCTTCCATGTCACCTGTCCTCGGGCATGTCACCTGTCATTATGAAATGAAAGAAAAACCCCAAGGAACAACATTAGGACACAGTAACAAGAACGGTGAAGCATAAACCCCTAAGACACTAACCTTATGTTGATACAACGAAGCATGTACAAACATGGAGAGGGGGATTTTTAGTTGTTTTTGTGACTGGAATATACAATGAGTATCAACACACTTGTGATGAAAGGCTGGCATTAAGAGAGAGTTTTTAGGGGATGGAGAGTTGGCTTAGCAGTTACTAAGAGTGGTTGATCACCAGAGGATCAGGGTTCAGTACCCAGGATCCACACAGCAGGTTGATAACTTTTGTAACCCCAGTTCCAGGGGATCTGAATCTGATGCCCTCTTTTGGCCTCATTAGGCACTGCATGCACCCAGGGAAAATACTCACACAAATAAAATAATTTTTAAAAGAGACCAAGCTTTTAGAGAGAGTGATTTTTAAGATGGGGCATGAAAGGTGAACAAAATTACCCAGCTGCATTTGGTTAACATACAGGAAAGCATGTTACTGATTGAAGACATGTGTGCATTCACATGTAGTTTGACAGACTATGAATTGTGCTGGGAATGATGACCGTGATTATGGTGGTTGTGATAGGCTGCATTAGCGGCAGGACTGAGAGATAAGCAGGAGCAGGGGCTAGCTCATTACTCACGTCTCTGTCTAGTAGAAATAAGAATGTGCTATAGCAGTAGAAAGGTGTAGTGAGGAGAGGGACTCATGGCGAGGAATGGCTGGAGTCAGATGCTTGAACGGACATGTTGTCGTAACAGCCAAGAGCGAAAGCATAATGGCTCGAGACTAAATAGAAGCAATATGTATGGATAGGATTGATGTGATCGATTCAGAAGGTTGATTAAGAGGAACAGGATAATTAGACACAGATTAAGAAACAAGGAGTCAAGAATGGGCTCCAGAACTGAAAATGGTAGAGGTTGATACTGAGCTTGAGTTTAGAAACTGGAGAAGACAGTTTGCACTTGCAGAGGGAGCCAGGGTACACACGTGAGATCTCGGCTCTAGTAACTTCCCAGTTCACTTAAAATCTAGAGCTGGAGATACAAGCAACCTGCAATGTGTTTGAAAGTTCTCTCTCTATTCCTTCTACAAGTACTGCTTGCTGTCCTGTGATATCAGCAGCTGCACTGGAAGTATTAGCAATGTGGAAAATGAAGAAATCACTGGGGTAGTTCCCTGTGTTTGGCACTCAGTATTATTCTCAGTATCTTCTTCTCTAGAATCCATCTGCATTGATTTTGGTAACAAATCTGAGTTTCTCATTTTAATATAGGTTCCCTGGATCTCTAAATAGCATTATTGAAAAATTTGCTAACCTATAGTTAACATCTGTTCTGTGTAATTAATATTATTCCTCAATCTGGTAAGTCAGTTTTAAGTGACTATAGGGCATTAGATCATTAGGAAAGGTCAATAGAAAGGGTAGACTTACGGATTCTGAACAAATGAACAAAATTCACAGTTAGAGATGTATATTTGTCAATTATTTATGTTTTGTGTCATATGAATTTTCTAGAATTAGTTTCTTGAAGAGAAGGGTGGAAATTCCACGGTTTGTAAAAGAGTGAAGGACTTATCTTGGGGAAAGACATGGAGACTACACCCTGAGACAGAAAAGAAGGTTAAAAACAGAAGACAGTTTAGAAACAGTGATCCATGCCCATTTCCTTTCCATAAATTCTTAAAGATTTGTGATGCCAGCAAATTTCCCTGTGCATCACGAATTTCAGCAAAAATCAGACTCTTCCCAACCAGCAACCGAAACTTTCCTTGCAGCTCACTCTAAAGTTAAGTTCCTAGTTTCTATGTCACTAGAGGTAGGGTTTTCTCATGACATGAACAGCGAGTGATTTCACAATTTCTATATAGCAGTTGTCATCAGTGTTATCTTCTCTATTTTACCCCTACATCATTTGTGTCAGTACATGGCCAGAAGTAGAGGAAACAGAAAAAAAAAATCAAATTTCAAATGAGTACAAGAATTAAATTAGAAATACCACACAGAGTTTTTAGCAGAAATTTCCATGAATAGATTGTGTTTGACAAAACCCAGAACATTTTATGATGAGGAGACATGAAGATATTAAGTGATGGATGGCAATAGTTACTTCCAGGTTTTTCACATATTGTCTTTAGTCTTGCTCCTCACCTTTAATAACAGATATTGATTTGTGTGTAACTAAGAGCTATGTATTTCAGGTCAGGATAAGTACTGTTGTCTTAATAGCAATTTCTTAATATGAAAGAAAAGAAAGATTACTTTCTCAATAAGGACAAACATATCCTTTTATTTCATTTTTTGTAGCTCCTAGTAGATATTTCCTATAGCGTTTTGTCACTTGAGCCTTCATTATATACTGTTATGAGTCTCTACATTCATATTTACTGCCCTTTAAATTAAATGTCATGGCACACGCCTTAATAATCTTTATAAATCAAGAAGCCAGCATAAAACCTGGATCTTAGTATATTTGCAGGGCATGTTTGTCTAAGGATAAATGGAAGTAATCATAAACCAATCATAAAGAAATTATGCTTCTAAGATCATTAGGAACAATTCTCAGTGTGTGTGGGGGGCAGATGTGTGTGTTTTACGTGTGTGTGTGTGTGTGTGTGTGTGTGTGTGTGTGTGTGTGTGTGTGTGTGTTCACGTATTTATATGGTTCTCATCTGGCTTGTGTGGCGGTTAGAAGCCAGCAGCTCATATTTTCCTTCATGGTTTACCAACCTGAAATAGTCTTTCACATGCCATTTTGTCATCTTGTCTTGGAACCCACCAAGGGCTGGGGATGTAGACGCAGGATACTGTGCTCAGATTTTCCTTAGGTGCTGGGGTTCCAAATTCGTATCCACACGGTTACTATGTGAGTATTTAACCTCCTGGGTTATCTGCAAAACCCCAGGACTCATTGTTGTTACATGTTTGTTGTGTAGCAATTATCTCTGAACTAAAACACTCCATTCTGCAGAAAGGTTCATTAAGACTCCGGAAATAAGAAACTCACAAGTCCCAGATGGGTTCCAAGATTCAGAAGATTCATTCAGCGTCTGTCTCAATGCTACTTAAACAGTTGCAATTGTGGGGAGAGTACACTGTCCCACTGTGAGGTAGCTGAAAGCCTCTGATCAGGCTAACCACCCACAGATCATGCAGGCAGCTCCAGGAAGCATCTCACAGGAGTGGTCAGCTCTACTTTTGCGTTTATCATTGACGTAGTTGACTTTGAGTCATCCGTGCTCTTATTAATAACTCTGCCAATGCTCCTGTTTATCTCAGCTAGACTTAAGTGGAATTATGTATTTGGTCTGAGTCAACTCTTAGTCAATGTTTTGCCACAATCTGCTTAGAAAGTAAGTCACACAACAAAACCAATTAAGTACTTTGAAGTATGCAAACTATTGGCAAGACAAAAAAGATGACACTGGCTTTCCTGTCCATCTCTTCTCTGTTTTTCTGTCCACCCATCTCTGTCTCACTTTTTCTTCACACACACACACACACACACACACACACACACACACACACACACACACACAAATGCCCAATGGGGCCTGGTTGTGAAAATGAGCAGGCTCAAAGTGAACTATTGGTGACAAAAGAGAGCCATTGGCGAATAAACATAAAGATTCATTGTATATATGTACGAAAATGTCATAATTAATCCTAGTATTATGAATAATTCATACACAATAGTAAGAACACAAAAGGCATTAGACTCTTTCTGTAGTGTGTATCATGAGGAGAGGAATGTTTTAAGGCTGGTAAGGAAACTCCCATCATTACCCTAACAGTACCCTTAAAAACTGAACACATTTTATAGCATAATAAAATTATTCCATTTGATGCTTTGAGAATAGGGTGAGAAGAAAGAACTGATTCCTAGTAAGGTTTCACAAAATGAGTGCTTTTGGGGCAATTTGAAAAATCCCAGTCAGAAGAAGCAAGGAGCATAACATCTGTTTTGCAAAAGCATCGACCTTTGTAAATAAATACTCCATGATTCTCCTCATTTCTCTCTGACAAGTACGGCTCATCATTCTCAGAACTTTCACCGATTCCATATGTTATTACAAGCCTCAATATGGAGTTAAAGATGGAAATAAGGATGCTCTGAACATAAAATTTGTGTGTAGGATCTGTTTGAATGAAGCAGGTGATGCAGGGATGATTAGAGGCTGATGCTAATCCTAGGATGCTTGTGTCTTGCCATCCAGTGAGTTGTTTTTCTTGACAATATTGTAATCATTTCTTGCCGTCTATTTTGTTAGCTTCTAAAAGCCAGAGTATAATTTGTACAATTAAATAAAAATCTTGATGTTTTTCAATCAAGAAAACCAAAACACTCAAGACAATACGGCTGAAAGCGTGAAAGGAGAGCGAATAGCTCATAACACAGCCACTTCATTCTTGATCCTAACACAGCTCTGAATTTCAATTAATGATGCCCTTCAAACGGCTCATGCTTTGATAATTAGTTTGGACCTGTGTCAAATTCATTTATGTGAGGAATCAGCTCTCAAAGATAAAAAGAAAACATGCATCAATTTAGAGTTACACTTTCAACTTCTGGAAAAAAAAATGTCTTTCATTTTGCGAAATTTCAGATGCCGAGAGAGGCTGGGGGAACATCTGCCTCCTTATCACTAGATTATCATCTGGGAACATCCTACACACCTGCCTCTCCCCTTCCTCTAGGACGCTGCATGCTTCAAGCTAGCTCAGGCACCTCCTTCATGCATTTTCTAAGACCAGGGCATTTTCCTACTGAATTACAATGCTCACACATAATGCAATCAGCGTTGATTAAAAGTCAGGACACAGCACAAAATGTTTTCTCATTGTAGCAGCAACAACATGTTTCATTTAAAGATTTTGTCGCCTCACTTAAGATCCAGCATTTGATTTTTCTCTGATTGTATCACATCAGTTTTCCACCAAGTTTAAAGCAAGGTTGGAACACAGGGTCTTTAATGTTGTTCTTCTCACTTTATTAAAAGACAATGTCAGTGAAGAAGATGAACAGAAGGGGTGATAGCACCCTGCCATGTTCCAAATCCATCAGAAAGAAACCCACATTTCCATCTTGGCTTGGAAGGTGAGGTGTAGGGATTTTACATATTCAAATTAGATCAATGGAGAATTTTCTCCCTGTGAACTGATGGTGTTTTCCTGAATTAATTGTAAACTTTTAATCTAAAGCCTTTTCACAAAGAGCGAATCTTGTGGTTTCTTTCATCTTAGTGCTGTGTTAGATCAGAATGTTTGAAATTCTAGAAAGTTCTAGAAGTTCTTTCCAGGTATAATGGCTTAAAGAAGCATTGTTGGAAATGCACATTATTCAGAGAAAAATGTTGGTATTCTATTTCACTCCCCTTATTGTAAAATGAATATGCATTCTCTCCATAATAGCTTGTGAACAATTTGGATACTTAGGTACACTATGGACTTTAGATTCCAAATATCACAGTTTAGAAGCTACTATGAATAGAGGTGTTTTCTGCCTATTTCAAGTTCTCTACTTCATGACATTTAACTTTTATTTTAATATTCATCCACCATTCTACCATATATGTTGACCCAATCCATAATGTCACTTCACTCCTATAGGATTCCATTGTAGCATAAGAAGATACAGTTGGCCATGACACTATTTCAGCACTTGTTTTTAAGACCTATTTTTGTTATGTATAGTGTGGTATTCATGGCATAGCATGAGTGTGGGAGTCAGAAGACTTCTGTGGGAGTTGGTTCTGTCTTTTCACCTTGTGGGTTGCTGGGCAAACTTAAGTCATCAGAAGTAGCAGCCTGCACCTTTCTGTACTGAGACATCTTGGCAGTACACCAGTATTTGGGAGATAGCTCTGGAGGAAGCTATGCGACTTCATTGGAGAATAAGGCCTAAGAAAAGCACAAATGGCTCTCCTTACAGCAAGACTCTGGAGATGCTGACCCACTTGGCAAAGACCTGTGGACAGTTTGCTGCATAATTCTGGGCATGACCCTGGGAGTGTGTATGATACATGCTCTCCTCGCTTTCACTGTGCTAGCCATACTGCTGGCCTGAATGAGTCACAGTGACTCATGAAGTTTAATGATACAAATTTGCATAACTGTTCTGGAAAGAAAGATTTTAACCACAAAAGTCTTTGAGAAATGTCATTAAATGGATGGTATCGGGAGTTATTGGGAACACTCTAGGAACAGGGAGTGAAAATAATCATAGAAACCCATAGTTCCCCCTCATTTCCAATAACCATGCCAAGTTAAGGGAGAAGGACACAAGAACAAGAGATAAACAGTGACAAATATTAAGAATAGGTTTATAAGTCATGTTGCTTATAGGATACAAGGGAAAACCTGGTATAGCCCCAGAGGAGATAGAGTAGTACAGAACATAGAATGAATTGGTCCACCTTTAGCTGGTGAGTTGATTGTGAGAAGCAAGATATAAATATTAACCACAAGAGACAAAACTCTCTCATCTTGAATGATGCTGCTAACACACATACTGTCAACTGGGCACACTGTTATTATACCTGTAGGTTTGCTTAGTTAGAAAGTTTCCTCTGTAGCCTACAAGACTGCAAATGCTTCTAACAATAGATTTAAAAAAAATGGCTACCAGTGGGAAAGTTGTTGGGGGATGGCAGGGGAAAGAGGTAAGTAAGGAACAAACTGAAAATGACTGTATCCATTTTTAGAAACTTGGAAGCAAAACTGATGGTAACGCTATTCAACCAAACTATTGAAATTGTACAAAACAAACAAACAAACAAAACCCCAGCTCAGGCTGTTTGGGAGCCACTTGTTTTAACAATAGGTGACCACACTTCTTCATGGTTCATCCCAGGCTGTGGAAGCTGTCTGAAGCAAGGCTCTCGGCATAGTTCAGTCAGGTAAATATCTGCCTTGAGTAAGTATCCGAGTTCTATCAATGGCACCTTCAAGCATAAAGCCAGGTGTGATCCTAGTGTGAGGAGGAGTGTGTGGGGATCAGACACACTATGTGTGCATTTTGCTAGTCTATGATATGGACTCATGCAGTTTGGCTTCGATTTGGATCCAAATACTGGGAGGGTTCATGAGCAGATTTGAAACCATTAGAGCAAAAAGTGGAACACTTTGGTCTGTCTTTTGAATGAGCCTCACCACAGCCCTGGCAATGCTTGCGTTCCTTTAAAGCTGGGCCTGTAAGCTGTATAGAGTCTACTCCTTCCAGTGATGGGATAATCTTTTGTAAGAATTGTCTGTGTCCTTCCTCAGTTGCCTAAGGCACCTTCTGACTGGTTTAATAAAGAGCAGAATGGCCAATAGGCAGGCAGGAGAGGATAGGCGGGACTTCTGGGCAGAGGTAGGTACTCTGGGAAAGAATCGGAGATGAGAGGATTCACCAACCAGACACGGAGGAAGTCAGATGTATGGTACTTAGGAGAGGTAATGAGCCACGTGGCAGAACATAGATGAATATAAATGAGTTAAATTTAAGCATTAAGTGATAGTTGGGGATAAGTCTAAGACAAGGCCCAAGCTTTTGTAAATAATAAAAGGCCTCTGTGTCATTATTCAGGAGCTGTCAGTTTTAAGAATGACTTGGTATATTTAAATGGTTCAGTAACTATTTCTGGTTATCTGGTCCCTTCGTTAGGCCAGGAATGCTAACTCTAACTATGGTTTATTTCTTGTTGTGTTCTTATTGTTCCTTGGTAGTCTTGTTAGATATGCTCTACTCTGTATCAGTAACTTATCCACTAAATATTATTCTCTTAAATATTTTAGAATAAGGTAACATTTTTTAAAAATGAACTATTAGAACTTTAAGCTGCTAGATATTGGAGAATATATGTAGATGAAAATATGGTAGATGCGTACTTTGAAGAGAATTAGACTGTCTGGATTCAGTAGCTAGCGCATGCCGGTAATCTCAGCACTGAGGAGGCAGAGGTAGAAAGGTCAGAATTTGAGGTCAGTTTGGGGAGCACAAAGAGTTCCAGGATGAATTGGAATGCATACATGGTCTCAAATGACAGACTAGGGGAAAGGGAAAGAGGGAAGCATGGAAGAGAGAAAGATATATTTAGGGGAAGAGAGAATAAAACTAGCAATATTTATCAGTGCTTATAGTTTGTTACAGATAATTTTTGAATGATCCACTTTCAGTCAAAAATACAGGTTAAAATAACATGCGTTTATGTTTCACGCATGTGCACTGAGAGTCATTTTATTCCTTTTCATTTGGAGCATTCCTAGCTGAGAGTCAAGCCTGTATCCAAGATATGACGACAGAAAAGTTAGAGTGACAGCATCCCTCAGTACTTGCTATAGTTTCAGCATGACCTGTCCCACAGAGGCTGCAGTACTGTGGGCTTAGTCTGCAGGTGGGGGTGTTACAGGAGGGTCCATGAGCTTTTGGAAGTTGGAGAAACACGCTGTACTTAGAGAAACTAGATTAACAGGGACATAATTTTGAAAGTCACATCTAGTTTCTAGTCCCTTCTCGGGCATCTGATTTGTGTCTTCAGTCAAAGAAGAACCACCTCTACCACACAGTCCCACTCCATAATTTACACCATTCCTTTGCTTTTCATGGGAAAAATAAATTCTAACTTCCTGATATTGGTCCTGTGGGGTATTTGTCACAGTGACCAAAAATTCAACTAATACTATACTTGTGTATTATGCGGCTCCTGCCACACCCATTGAAATGCCTCTGAGCAAAGAAACTCAAGTGTCTAAGTCTTATGTGATGCGAAGAGGGTTAGCAATTGTTCCATGGAAAGGAGCAAGAAATATTTTAGGCAGTGATACATCTGCGCATAGAAGCTATAAGTGAGATAAGTCGAAGAAAAGCAGGAGATAAAACAGGAAGAAAAGTAAGAAAAATGTCTCCCCAAATAAGATGCTCACTTTCTTTGTTGAGACAGGTAAGTAAATGTAAAAATCATATTTGCCAAGCAGCAGTGAAATTATAGAATAATAAAGACAAAATGAACTTTTTAAAATATATCAAGAAGTTGCCAACAAAATTGTGATATTATAACAAAGGTCTTCTTTACCCATGCAAGAGTAAAAAGTCAGACTCTAAGCCTGGGGTGTAGCCTCGTTGGCCACCTAAGTCTGGTGGTTGTCAGAAATTCATAGTTGTGGAACCAGGACCAGGCCAAGCACAGAGGCTTTTTAAGACAGAAAAAAAAAAAATGATTTTGTACCACAATCTAATAGTGGATACAGAATATGCCCTTGTCAAATCTCATGGAAATTTGTAACATGGAGTAAATCATAATATAAATAAGATTTGGTTGGACATGCCTTGATGAGATTAGGTCACTGATTTTAAAATACTTAACCATACATATGAAAACTTTCAGAAGGTAAACACTGTCTTGGTAGATACCTGCCTCCTAAATGATGATAGTTATTCAAGACAGTTGGAGGTGTAAATTATCCCATTGCATTTATTAACGAGAACCCCATGTCTCTAGAATTTTATTAATTTGGTATGCTTTCTTCCCCGGAGAGAGGGCAATTTGGAAGGGCAAACGTTTGATACTTTGAAAATTCCAGGTCAGAGCCGAAGCCTCCCCTTGCCATTTCCATCACTCACACGGCTCGCTCCTTCCTGGGTTGCTCCGTGTCGGCTCCGACAACGTAATAGCGCTGCTGAGATGTTTTATTTCTGGTCTTGAGCAGGAATCCTGGAGGGACTGTCAGGATCTTAAGGTAAGGCACAAAGAAATTGGGCACTATGATGCCAGCATACGAGAGGCTGATGAATGATTTGAAGTGCTGGGCATCAGGGAAACTAAAGGAATTATTATTCTTAAGAAACTTTAGCAGGAGCCCCAGAGAGGGAGAAAAGACCCTGGATTGAATCCCCATTCAACAGCTGCAGCATAAACATGCATTATTGATCCTTACACTTATGCAGCGATAGCCACTGGCTCTTGCTTCACCTCCAGGCGTCTTGGACACAAGTATGAACAGGTTATGGTTGCACTTGCTACAGCAGAACCGTTTCGTCAACATGAACTGTATTGTGGCTGCGTTTCTCCGGACATTACAGAAATAAAATCTTAAACCCTTGCAGACGGCATTGTGGATTTTAGAAATTCAAAGAAAACGGATTTAGGGAAATACTAATTAAACATTGATGGGGTCAGCATCTGAAATATCTTCTGAAGATCCATATATCAAAAGCCCAGTCCCAGCCCATGGGATTCCTGGGAGGTGACATAAGCAGGTAAGAGTTGACAGACGGAAGTGATGTCAGTGGAGGTGTGGTGTCTGGAGACTAAAGGGGAGCATGCGCGAACTGCCCCTTTGCCAACTTAACCTGAGCAGCCTTGCTTCCTGGCGATTTCCCCACTGTCATGACTGCCTTAGACCGGGAAGCAATGTGCCTTGTCTTGTGCACTGAAGCCTCCGGAGCCAGGAGCCAAAATAAGCATTGACTCCCTCGGTGCTGTCATCCCGGGTAAAGGGTACAAAAACCCAAACTTTCCCCATGTTTACAGAATTCAAGAGATTCGGAGTTTAGAGCATCAGTGGTGCTCATGGCTGCTTTCCACATGTGCAGTAAGTCAGAGGGAAAGAATTCAGTGGGATCTGGAGGATGGACATTCTGTTTTATTTTCCTTTTAAAACCGAACCGTCCTACACGGATATAGGAAGAGGAAGGTAAAGCAACTTGAAATAAGTTCAGGAAGTCCCTGAAACGGACTGTAGTCCCTGGGCTCCTACCTGCCAGTAAGCTGGGAGTCCATTTCACACGAAGCCAAGTTGCCAAGAAGACTCTGAGGTCAGACCAGCATCCTTGAGGATGCAGAAATCCCTGAGCCGCCCGGAAGAGGCTTGGACACGCTGAGGCCACTGGAAACGCCATTCTCTACCCTGCTGAGTTCCCTGCAGAATGTGCAATGTGCCTCAGGTTCCCAGCTCTGTGAACCGTCATCCCTGCTAGACTGGGCTTTGGTGTTGCAGCTGTCTGTGAGTCATTTCTGCTCTGTAAGCAACTTTTCACTACTGTAATAACACCTCCTATAGATAACTCTAATAAAACTCATTGGGTCATTAAGTTGGACTTTGGTGATAGCCTTAGGATCCTCATCTGGGGTGAGTGGGTGTGTGTGATGCATCTCCTTGGGAAAAGTTTTGGATTGATGGTTAAGAACAGTAGTTGCTCTTCCTGAGGACCTTGGTTCAGCTACAGCATGGTGGCTCGCAAACATTGATGACACCAGTCCCACCAGATTATCGGATACTCTCCCCTGGCCTCCAGATCTACTTTGCCTACATGGCGTACATACATACATGCAAACCAATGCTCTTGAATATATAATAAAAATAAATTTCCCTTTTTTTCCCCAAAAAATAAAAGGGAAAAGGAGAAGTAGAAAAAGTAAAGATGTAAGCCAGGCAAATACATGGAGAACACATGCAATAAATAACCAGTTATGGTTTGGTGACCTCCAACCTGGCCTTTGCCATGACGTACTTTTAGCAGCTCTCCTGTGAACATGCCACACATATAAGCACATTTGTGTAATTCTAGTTTCTATTGTTATAGCGCATGGACTCTAAACATTCATAACTACATTCAAGCGTTAATGGATAAAGCAAGTAAACACTTTTAGGTTGTCTTTGATGTGATGATCATTTTTAAATTTATTTTATGCAAAGAGGTCTTGACTCTAGAATCGGGGATTCAGTCTTCCTGCGTCTGTTCCATGGAGTACTCAGCTCACCACAAAAGGGGACTGTGCAGTCAGAACTAGCTGACATTATGAATGTGTCCTTTGGGCTTCACCACTCTTCCTGTATACCACAAAAAGGAGATGGAAGGAAGGGAAAGGGACTGTGACCTCAGGCATTTGGGGGTTTATGAGTCTGAGTAAATCTGATTTGAAGTTTCATGACCCTTAGATATAGTTCAGTGATATGGGATATTGCTCTTGTTCACTGTAAAGATTTGTCACCTGTATTGGATTAATAAAATGCTTATTAGCCAGTAGCCGGGCAGGAAATATAGGCGGGGCTACCACACTAGGAGAATGCTGGGAAGTGGAAAGGCAGAGAAATGGTGCCAGCCAGATACAGAGGAAGCAAGATAAGAATGCCTTACTTAGAAAAAAGTAGCAAGCCATGTGGCTAAACATAGATAAAAATAATGCACTAATTAAGTAGTAAGAGTTTGTTAATAATAAGCCTGAGCAATAGGCCAAACAATTTATAGTTAATACAGACCCCTGTGTGTTTATTTGTAACCTGAATGGATGCAGGACTGGGCAGGACAGAAACTTTCTTCTGTCTGTAATTCTGGAGAGTGAATTCTGGTTGAGTTCTCCAGTTCCAAGAACAGAGGCTCTGAAAGATAGCAGTGTACCAAAGGCTACATTGGTATTTTTGAATAATCTAAACCCACATCCCTTCATCCCATGAAACCCTCGTCTCCCAGGATACCATCCATATTGACACTAAAAATGAACTATGAAGCTGTATAAGACAGAGTGAGCTGTACCACACAGCAGAGCTGGCAGCCGAAGCGGTGGTCCTAACATTTGCATTTTCCAGGCACTACCGATGTTCTGGAGACGCAGTACAGAGTTCTGGAGTATTCTGGTTCTACGCAAACACTTTTATGTTGACTTATTTACTTTGCGTGTGTGCAGACACGGTCTGTGTGCCTTGGTGCCTACGTGGAAGTCGGAGTACAGCTTGAAGGAATCTCTCCTTTCCTCCATTGTCTGCACTCTTTGATAGAATTCAAGCATTCTCTTTTGGCAACAAGCTCCTCACACTGTGGTCCATCCCATCAGCCCAGTACCTCCACTTCTAAAGCAGAAAAATACGTAGTGAGAATACTTTTCAGGTTGAGAAAAACCTACGTAAATTAGGCAACTCCATCAAAACAGTGTACATTGCCCTGAAGCCTTGTTCGATCCTAGAGCTGATGATAGGTGATGACTCTCTCTACTAGTGCAAGCTAGGTCCGATGCCTGTTCTCCATCAGTTACAAACGTCATCCCATCTCTTTGTAAAAGCAAGAATTTCCAAAGCAGCCCACTTGGTAAGCTTCTGGTACCCTCCTGCATCAATGTGGGCATTCTTTTGAGGGGACACAGAACACAGAAAGATGTTGCTGAAATACTTTAGCACAGTTTCAAGACCATGAATACTTTGGGCTCTAGCCATGGCTCTGATTTACAACTTAATAACTTCATTTTCTAGAAATAAAGTAGAAGTTCTCATTTAAAGGCCAGAAGACTCCCATTTCCTTCTCTGAATACCAGTCGTAATTTAAATTCACGATTTCCATATTATTCAGGCAGCCCAATTTAATAAGAGCAGTGTTTCGGAGGTTCGGTGTTTATGAAAGGTGTGTCTGGAGGGATACGGAGCTTTATCATAACCAGATGCTAGCTGTAGCTATGCTGTGTGCTGCCCTTACGAAGCTGGGGCTGAAATGTGTTACAGGCGGGGAGGAGACCTCTGCACAGATAAAACAAGAATTGTTCTTCTGGAAGTAAACAAGATAGTGCCTTTCAAAACTTTAAAAGCAAGTGGAGGAAAGGGCACTCCCTGCTCAATTTCTCCCCATGGTGTAAGTCACACTTTGGAAGGCACAGTCAATCAATAGCGACCTCAACGCAGACACCAACCTTGCTTGTTTGTTTGTTTGTTTTTTTTTGTCTTTAACAGGGAACATTCTTTTATAAAATATTACTAGCTGAGCACTAGCAGTCGTGAACGATTTACAGAGGGATTCATTACTTTGTAAAATATGACAGGGGATTGGATGGTACAGTGATCTTCTACTTGCTTGAGAGCTATGTACTCAGCAGCCACTTTGTTCAAGAAGCAAGACGCTTTAGCAAAACAGGCTAAATAACATGGGCTAAGTCTGGGGCAAAATTCCAAGAGATGCTTTGGGAGTTTGTAGCACCGGTCTTGTTTGAAAGGCTGAGTACACTAATATTCTGCCACAGGTCAAGACACATTCATTTAAGGAAAATGAGGGTTGTGCACAGTAGCTGCCTTCTCTTCTCCCACATTCACCCATGGCCCTTTCAGTCCACTGGGTAGTGATTCCCACCCTTAGGGAAATTTCTCTCCTTGCATTCAGTCTTTCCTGGAAATGTTCTCCCAGTCACACCAGCATGCCCTTTGTTAACCAGCCTAGAATCTTTTCATCTATTTAAGCTGGCAATCAAGATAGACCCTCACATAAAGTGTATGTGAATCACTGCCTCATGGGTAAAGTTGATGCAGAGATATCTTTACCCAGGCAACTGATGAAGGATGTACCACTTTCATCATTACCCAGCATTCAGGACTCAAAGCAAACAGGGAATGTGAATTTACAGAGATTATGATAGAAAATGGAGCTTTGAGAGAAAGCCTTGTGGTGCTGAGAGCTGTGACTTCTTCTGAATCTAAGTAATTAACATTAAAAATTCCTCTCTACTTAAGACTCAGAAAACACCTTGGAGATGTAGGGGAAATATAAATTATAAGTTCCAGAGGATCAGGAAATTTGCTGTGAGATTGTGTTTTCTAGTAATATCAGAAGTTACACCCATAATGTGTCACCACCATGATTGTTCAAATGTGAGCTGTACAAGGACAGCACCAATAAACATGCTAACATGGATGGGGAAACTACACAAAGGACTATAGGCAAGTGAGGAAGGTCAGAGTGGTGTAGACCAAGTTTCTGTCCCACCAGGTCCTGCAGCTTTAGTTCCAAATAAACACAAAGAGGCTTGTATTGATTATAAACTGTTCGGCCTACGACTGAGGCTCCTTACTGGCTAGCTCTTTCTTAATTATTAACCCATAACTATTAATCTATGTATTTCCACATTGCCTTATCTTACCAGAGAATGCCCGGGTGTCCTGCCTTCCCAGTTTCTACATGGCATTTCTCCTGAGATTCACTCTCTGTGTTCTCTTCCCAGATTTCTCCTAGTCTGGTAGCCCTGCCTATACTTCCTGCCTGGCTATACCCTGTCTGCCAATTGGCTGAAACAGCTTTATTTATCAACCGATAAGAGAAACATATATTTACAGCATACAGGAAGACATCTCCAATAAGAGTGGGATAGATGTTCTTCTTCAGGGAAGAGAATACCAGCTGGTTATCCAGTGTCAAATTATCTATTGTGGAAGCATAATACAGGTAGCATTATATGGACAGGCTATGTCATTTAGAAATATATATGCATATAAATATATTCATGCAAAAATAATTAGTGAAAAAAACGAGAACAAGAATTTGAAGAAGAGCAGTGACAGGTTTGGGGGGAGGAAGGGGAAGGGGAGAATGTTGTAATCATTTATAATCTTAAAAATTAAAAAAAATCCTTCTATTAGTAAGAAAGTCTAATTAAAATCTAAACTACAAATGAAAGTCAATCCAATATACATAGATAATGTGATTTATTAATGGGCCACAGTGATTCCAGGAAATCTGTTTTCTAAAAGTGACATCCCAAAGCATAATAAAGACTACTTAGTCTTCCCTAAGACAACCCGTAACTTTAGGCAGAGTGTTGTCTCGGGAGTAATTGTGGATGTTGCTATTGTCATGTTCATACCACATCGATAAGTAGAATGAAGTGAATAGAACACCAGTAACACACTTGAGAGGATTACACAGCCAAAGCTGTAATTGCTACAGTTAACAGGAAGAGGATCTTCAACATTTGAGTTGACCTCCAGCTTCCTCCATATCCTTTGACAAGGACATCACCCATCATACAGTCAAGGAGATAAAAGGAAAACAATCAGAAGAAGGAGGAGGAGGAGGAGGAAAGAGAAGACAAAGAAGGAAGAGGAAGAAGGAAAAAGAAAGAAGGAAGAAGAAGATCAAGAATGAGGAGGAGGAGAAGAAGAAGGAGCAGGAGAAGGAGAAGGAAAAGGAGAAGGAGAAGGAGGAGAAGGAGCAGGAGAAGGAGCAGGAGAAGGAGAAGGAGAAGGAGAAGGAGAAGGAGAAGGAGAAGGAGAAGGAGAAGGAGAAGGAGGAGAAGAAGAAGGAGAAGGAAGCCCTAGTGGTGAAATGAAAATAGGATATAACAAAGGAGACTCCCCATCTTCAGGAAAAGCAGGGCTGTGCAGTCACTAATATGTGTGAGTCACATGACTATTTAATAAACTAGGAACTTTTTATCAATTTATATTTTCAAAATATTAAATGGTAGTGCTCTTTATTTGTGTATGTTATGTAATGAGTGTCTCATTAACTGACCCTGTCACTGTAAATATACTCGGTATCTCTTCTCATTAAAGGACTTCATAAGGTGTTGTGGAGGGAAGGTGATTATTGTATTTTATTTGGAATCTACTAACAATAATCAGGAGAAAACTCATTACCAAATCATTTATGAAGTTTCAAATTACTTTCAGGTATTATTCTAAAAATGGCTCTTTATATGTCTAGTGACATCTTCCTGTTCATTCACATATGTAAAAGACATTAGGAGTGAACACAAAACACAAAACCTTTCTGAAAATTGAGTATCAGCTAGAGCAGTCAGACCTCGGTGTCCAGCAACAAATCCTCAACATTGAACTTTTCCAGTGAGACAGGTAACTTATTTAATTTCAGTACCAAATCTTTCTATGTAAAGGAGGAACAGCGATAATATAATACCATGATTCACATACATACAGCAAATGAAGGAGGACACATAAGAGCCTGATCTAAAACTGGTGTTCCGAAAAGCGTATTTCACTTACGCCACAGGCTTTGTTCCACTTAACCTTGTCCTTGTTTCATAAAACTGTTGTGATGTTTCTTAGTCAGTGTCCTATTGCTGTGAAGAGACACCGTTAATCCCACTGGTCAAGAAAAAGACCACTGCCACAATTTAAAGCCAGGTGTGAAGCAAGCTTTAATTAAATACTGGCCAGGTGGATGGGCTTTAGCCAATTCCAGGCAATGGCCCAGTTTCCAGGCAATGGCCCTGAGTCATGATTTGGAGCAGGGGTTTTTGTTTGTTTGTTTGTTTGTTTTGTTTTTTGTTTTGTTTTGTTTGTCTATTTCCCATCAAGTCCAATCACGGTCAAGAGTACATCCTGACATATTTCCTGCCTGTGAATGTCCCACCCCCATGTGATCCCTGTACAGATGAGTCAAATTTGTTTAGGGAGTGAAAACATGTGTGGTGTTATCTCCTATAAACAACAGCCTCCGGCATTTCAGGAACTATCTGTCCTAGGGCAAGGGGCTTACAGATCAGAGGCATATTTGTTTCGTGGATCTCTAAGACATAGTAATTAAAACTTAAGATGTAACATTGGCTCTCACACTACCATGACAAAGGCAAGTCTTGTAAAGGAAAGCGTTTAATTAAGGCTGGCTTACAATGTCAGAGATTTGGCCACTGGGCCTGGGTTTTCTGAAGCCTCTAGGTCTCTAAGTCCACCCCTAGAGATGTACTCTCTCCAACAAGGTCACACCTTTTCCAATAATCCTTCTAATGATGCCATTCCCTGATGGAGCTGCCTTCTGTAGAACTGATAATGAAGCCACATACACTAAAACAAAAATAAAACATATCTTCCTTTCAAATATTGTTCTCCTAAACCACTTATAAAACTAAAAAAGAAAAAAACAACAAAAATCAAAATAAAATAATCCATTAAGTAAATTGAGTGAAAACTACTAGTTTACTATTTAATGGTTAAATATTCTTGAAGCACCATCTTTGACTTCAGACTAGTTAAAAAAAATAATAAAACTTCAGTTTCTAAAAATAAATGCATTTATTTTACATCCAACCTGCCATTTCTCCTCCCTCCTCTCTTTCCAGTTCTTCCTCTCCTTTGCCCCACTGTTCTCACCTCCCCCACCCACTCCTCCTCCATTTCTGTTTTGGAAAGGGCAGGCCTCCCATGATTATCAACAAAACGTAATATATCAAGTTACAATAAGACTAAACACCTCCCCATGGATTAAGGCTGGACAAGGTGAGCCAGCATGAGGAGTAGGGTCTCAAAAGCCAGTAAAAGCGTCGGAGACACTGTTATGAGTCCAGAAGAGAACAAGCTACACAGCTGTCACATAATGTTCAGAGGGCCTACGTCACTCCCATGCAGGACACTCAGCATTTCTGTTTACCTCTCGGAGGCCATGCGAGTGGATTCTGTGAGTTTTCTTGTTGTGTCCTTGACCCCTCTGGCTCCTACAATCCTTTCTCTCCCTCTTCTGCATGATTCCCTGAACTCTGCCTAACGTTTGGCTGTAGGCCTGCATCTATTTCTATCAATTGCTGGAAGAAGCCTCTCTGATGACAATTGGGCTAAGCACCAATCTAGTCATAGGAAAAGGCCATTCAGGCTGTCTCCACTACCGCCAGGAGTCTTAGCTGGGATTATCCTTGTGGATCCCCGGGAGACTCCCTTGTGCCAGGTTTTTATTTGATCCCTAAATACCAACCCCCCTTCCAGTTCTATCTTTCAGTACTAAATCTTCCATTTTGCTTTGGTAAAGTGAAAATACTTACAAGTTTTGTTCAAATAGAGTCCTAGCTCCACCCTGTGGCCTGCAGAGACATTGCTATTGAGAATATTTAAGAGTGATTTTGTGTCTCTGGAATTACAACTCACTATTTTAGGTTCTTTTCTCTCGGGTGAAATGTATTTAACCAAGAATCTATACTTTTGTTTCAATTACTTATTCAAACAGCTACTTTAAAATGATTATCTGTTTTGTCTGATTAATATATTGTTTTGTGTGTGAGGATTTGTTGCTGTGACTGGTGCAATAAAAAACTGAATAGCCAAGCAGGAGAGATAGGCGGGACTTCCGGTAAGAGAGAGGAAGAGACTATGAGGGGGGCATGCAGGAGATGCCATAGAGGTGTGGAATGAGTCAGACACACAGAATGGCAGCGAGGTTAAAGCTACGTGGTAGAATGTAGATTAATAAAAGTATGGGTTAATTTAAGTTACAAGAGCTAGTGAGACAAGCCTAAGCTATAGTCTCAGCTTTCGTAATTAATAAGTCTGTATGTGATTATTTGGAGGCTGGCTGGTGGAACAGAGAAAGACTCCTTACAACAGAAGTCTTTTATTTAGTAAGTATTTCCAACTAATTTTTTGCTTCTTTGATCTTTTTTAAAAATATTTTTTTTAATTGTGTGAGTGTCTGAATATGATGTGTGTGTTTAGCACAAATGTGCCTTATACTTGTGGAGGCCAGAAGGGGCCATCCCCTGAAACTGTAGTTACAGATGTTTGTTAGCTATCCTGTGGGAGTTGGGAGTCTGACCAGGGTCCTCTGGAGGAGCAGCAAGGGTTTTTAACTTCTGGGCCATCTTTACAGCCTGCTTGTTTGTTCTTTTGTGATTATCATTTGCCTTTTCTTAAAGATGTCTGATACATGTGGGCAGAGACCTTATCACGTTCTCAGTGGGTCTGGAAAGAAAAGCATGGGGCAGGGTGTGAATTGACAGGCGTGAGTATTGATGGGAGAGTACTTTCCACTCTTACCAACATCTTAAGAATTTTATATTTTTAAGAACTTCATATATTTCCTGCTAGTGAAGTGACCCAGAACTTAAAGGCTTTGCTTAGAAGAGCCAAATTTGTAAGATCTCAGACATGTTAGAGTTTTGTTTTAGGTTTAAACATGGCATTCATAAGGTCATCTTATTGGGTAGCATGCTAGAAGCTTGATTTATTTCTGAATTAATCTGACTCTCTATGAGGACAGAGAACTGGAAAGGCTGAGTCTTTGGGGGTGAGTTAGACTGAGTGCACTCCCACACAGCTGGAAATGCGATGGGAAAGTTATAAGTTGTAAGCCTTTATACTCTCTTTTGATATTAGATATTAATTCTGCCTCCATAGCACAGAGATAAACCAGAAACATTTTTTTTTAGCTTGAGTGTTTGCTTATTTTAAGTCAATATGACACCTCCAAAAGTGGTCCAATGATGAGACATTTCAGAGTGATAGATATAATTGGATGTCATAAAGGGCAGTTACAGGGAACAGAAATACTTCAAACCAACTTTTCTCACTCAAAATATAATAATCATGATCCATGTCAAAATATTTATGATGAATAAATTAATATCATTTAATTTGAGGATCCAAGTTGTGTTCAAGCCCTCCTTCCCATTAAAATGAGTCTGGGCTACCAAGATGCTTCAGCAGGCAAGAGCACTTGCCACTGAGTCTGACATTTTGAGTTAAATCTTCAGGAATCATGCAGTGAAGGAGAGAGCCTACTCATGCTGGTTTGTCCTCTGACCTGCCACACATGTGCACATTAATTAATTAATTAAAAATAATACAAACATGAGTTCAATAATTTAGACAGTTCTCTAGAGTTGTTCTGGGGCTCTGCAACTAGGTTCAGTCTCCCAACATATTCAGGTGAGAGAGAGAGAGCTCAAGGGAAAGGGTAACTGGACAGACTTTATGGATCTTTCTGGGTTCCTAAGTTGTTTAATAGTCACAGCCAAATCTGTCAGACCTTGGAGAGATGAGGGTGGATAACTGTTCTTTCGCCTTTGAAATACTCTAATCGTTCCTGACTAATGGGTACCAGGAATTCTACCTCCAGTTGTCTCTGGATCCTGGGGTATATGGTACTCTCATCTATGGCAATCATTTATGTCACTCGTGTTCAAATCTGTACTGTGCCTACCCCTGCCAGCAAGGAAGATGCAACTCCGGGAAGATCTTCTTCATGCAGTTTTAATCAGGATCTGTGAAACATGTTCTTCTGACCCGAGAGAGCCCGGGGGACCCTTGTACAGGCTTAAATACCCTTGCGCTAACCAACCCCCGTGAGCTACGTGGACCCTGCAGATAGGCTACTCTAAGGCGGAAGCAGACAGGCTGAACAGACTTAACCAAATAAGGGCTTGTTTACGCCAGAGAGTGCTCACCCTTGGGGAGGTGGAAGGCAGAAGCCAGCGCCATCTTTAAGGCGTGGCGCACTTCGCGGCTCTCTACACAAATCCTCAGTCAAACCCATCACAGCAGTAGCTCCGATCCACATATGCTTGTTTTCTAAATTTTTAAAGAGTATGCCCAAACCATTCAAATGTTAGATGAAACCTCTCATTAACGAGCGGTGCATTGCTAAGGGCTTTTATTATTATTTTCTTAAACTCTGTGCATTGATTCCATGGCTCCTTATCTGGGACCACACCCTAATGGCAGAATTTCATACCTATTGCAACTTGGCCTCCTGTGTGACATTTTTATATTTCCCATCTGAACTAGCTGCACCATGCTTAGAAAAACTTTAGCTAGTGTCCCAGTAAACAAAGTTATAGACTCCTACAAAGTCCAGATACAGCTGAATTCAAGGGAAGGAATCATTTTTCAGCATCCTCTGTTGCAGTATTCAAACCAACATCAGTACACCTGCAACCGAGGCTTAAAATTAAATGACTTTATACAATGTATTAGGTAGATATTAACAGAACTCATATCCCTTCTGTCCATTTGAGAAAAAGAGGTCTATTACGAAGATTAGCAGAGGCAAGGATGAAAAAAACACACTTGATGTTTATAAGACTATCATCTGCATAAGTGGACACTTAATGGTGTGTGAATCAGGAAGCAGAAATGAGACAATCCTGTGTGTAATATAATGATATAAATTAAATTTCAGGATACGAGCAGAAGGGCTTAATCAGGGACATTGATAAGAAGAAAGGGTCCTTAAAGTGCCAAGTGTGCGAACGAGCCACGGCTGCAGCGGCGTTGGTGCCCTTTTACAGAGTTCTCCAGGGATTCATCTTATTGAGGAGATTTTAGAAGGGGGAAAATCAATAGACTTTTAAACTCCTGAAGAGATTATTTGTCTGGATTAATATGGCTGTCTTTTTAAGAATTAAAGGCAAAAGATAAGGTGACTTAATTAAATGATCTGAAGTTTTCAAAATCATAAATATGAACGTGAGCTGAAAGCGTCTTAACTGTCACCGTGATGCCATCTCTCTCAGTTCTCTTGTTTCCCCTTCCACATTGATCTGGGCTAGTTCAAGGCGGTGACGTGATAAGCCCACCTGAGGTTAGGCTAGCCCGTGTCTGTTCCGTGCCTACACACTGTGTCCTAATTATCTTACAAAACCGGAGGGATCTGGTCCATGCCCTTGTGGTGTAAAAGGCCCTAAGAGTCAAACATTCTTGTGAAAGATGGTGTTTTATTTTGTGTGTGTTGGTGTGGCTGAGTGTATGCATGTGCACCACAAGTGTTCAAGTCCCAGGGAGACCAGGCAGGGCGTTCCATCCCCTGGAGATGAAGTTACAGGCAGTTGTGAACTGTCCCATATGGGTCCTGGGAAATGAGCTGTGTCCTCTGAAGAAGAGCCAAGCACTCTTAACTGCTAAACCATCCCTCCAGTCTTGTAGACATATTCTGTGATTACTGTGAAAATGTAAATATAAAATCAATTAAAACAAGTCACATGTTTGTTGATAGTAAAACTGCAGCTTGTTTTTTCTTGGGCCTTTTCTGTCTAAACTTTTACTTTGCATTTTATTATAGTGTCGGTGCCTATAAGATGGTTCCACTCCATCTTGGCTCAGGGGCAGAGAGTTCAAAACTGTCCTCGGTAAGCAATAAGACCTAAATATCAAAGGCATGGCTACAGTAGGATGTTCAATTTTGGCCTTGGCTGTCTTATTCTAAATAACAACAGACCTGATCTGAGTTGTGGTTACTCCTGACCCTCAAGGCAAGATAACCCTACACATCCTAGAGAGACAGGTCTATTTCATAGCTGATGCATGTTCTGGAATCATTCCTTGTTTTGTAGAAACTATTTTCCTAGTGGTATATACATGTGTTCCAAGAACCTTCCAGAACCTCTGGTTGGCTGCCTGCCTGCCTATTTTCTTCCCTCTGTCTCTCCTTCCTTCTATTCTTCCCTTCCTTATCCTTCACCCCTCCCTCTGCCCCCCCCCATTACTTCTTCCTTCTTTCCTTTTCTCTTTCCATGCTCTTTATCACCACCATTTCAGAGTTTTCCACACCTGGCCATCAGTTCTAAATACTAAACACACATTTCCAGAGTGAGCCGCCTCTGTAATCAGTGTCAAAATGCTTCGTAGCAGGCACAGAATCTCATTGGCATATAATAATGGGGATTCCTATCTATATCTGGGACCTGGCTCAGATCCATAGCAGTGCCTCAGCCTGTGTGATTGCCTGGCTGTTCACCACCAGTTGAGTTCTGATGCTCATGACTTCTCATCATTGCCCCAAAGATTCAACAGCAAGCCCATCTTGAAGACGTTTTATGGCAAAAATCAAATGATTAAGTTCAAAATTAGTGGATAGCAAATATTTCCTAAGTAATGTAAACTGCTCAGCTTTCTTCTTAAAATTATTGGTAGTATGTAAGATATGACTGAGAAACCAGTCTTTACCATCAACTTAATTTAGCTTATGATTTGATAGTCCATGCCTTTGGAAAAAGTTTTCCTGCACTGTACTTTTTGGGAGTGTCTCAGTGGTGGAGTCAGATGGTAGGTGATACTATGTTTCACTTAAATATTTGATTGGACAGCGGGCCAAGTTGGTAATGGCATTGGCCAAAAATTAAGTGGTTCTGTTAACTGGGAATTCTACAAGCATCAGGGGCATAGAATTGCTACACTTATGACTTCAGGGGTCATTTTGTAGAGACTTTTAAAGGGATATACAGGCCTGGGAAGTTGTCTCAGTCATCAAAATATTCAAGCGTGAAGACAAGAGTTGGCCGGCAGCATCTTGTAAATGGCTGATTATGGTGGTGTGTGCTTGTAATGCCAATGCTGGCAATGAAGGCAGGAGGGTTCTGGGCTTGCCTGTCTAACCTGTGAAGTCCAAGTTCTGTGAGAGACCTCGTCCAAAGCGTAAGGTAGAGAACCCTTAAGTATAACAGCTGACATCCACTTCTGGTGTCTACAGGAATATGCACATAAGCACCGACATACACACACCACACAGTGTAGGGCAGGAAGAGCCTACTGGGATGCTTTGATTTTATGTTTTAAATAATCTTTTCTGTTTTGTTTTGTTTGAGGCAGCGCTTCATTTTGGCATTGCGGGGCTCTGGTTGGCCTCTCAAGGGCTATGCCGCTGTGTCTCAAGATTGTCTAAGCGGATACTTTTGTAGAGGCAGTGCTAGTTTTTCAGAATGTCCCTCACTAGCATCCTGTTTGCAGCCTTAAGAGTGATGCAAAGTCTATGCCAGGTACTTTGCTACCCTGTATCCATCAGCAGAGTTCTTGAGGCTGAGACGATTCCCCTGGAAGAAAACACTTCTGTCCAACCTCTGAAATTCTCTACATGAGGTCCAAACGGGGCCTGAGGAAGCAACACTCTGATCAGATGCCTCCAGCCTCTCTACCTGGATGTTCTGCGTGAAGGCCATGTACCCTGTTCTCACTGAATACCAAGCACATGTTAAATGCAAACAGTACTTTCCCCAGCATTAATGACTTAACTCTGAGAAACACGATGGGGAGATGGGCCTCATGGAAGGAAGGGTTCCTTTTGGCTTATGGCTCCAGACAGACAAGGTTCATAGTGGCAGGAGAACCATGGCAGTGAGCAGCCAGGCCACGAAGCTCAGGTCATATGTTTGGCAGCAAACAGGAAACAGAGAGAACAAACTCCAAGTCAGGTGAGGCCCTCAAAGCCTGCTTCCAGTGAGTACTTCCTCCTTCCAGCGAGGCTCCCGTAATTGTCCTGTAGCATCTCCAAACAGTGAGCCAACTGAGATCACGGGTTCAAAAACTTGAAACATTTCTCATTCAAACCACCGCACCTCTCATGTAAGGAGTGTGTGTGTGTTTTACATTTGTTTCTGCTTCATGATTTTGCCTAAGTCTTCTTCTGCATGTGAGTCCCAACTCGCTGTCTCTCCTTAGACTGAGAACACTCCCATCTTCACTGTAGCACTATAATTGGAGGGAATAAGACTGCAAAGTGGCTCCAAGGACAAAGTGAGATAAATATGAAGCCACCTCTGTGTCCCTCTGGTGTCACAAGTGTCAGCATTCGTCTTTTGGCTCAGCTTCCTGATGGCTTGCCAAGCCACACAAACACTTTCCATCTATTATTTGTCTTCTTTATCTTTGAAAGACAATCAGTGTCAAACTCTTCATTCACAAATGCTCAGACAGGGGCCTCTGTGCACTGGCATTCCCCAGGCAGAGAGAGACCCAAGGTGTTGGTGGTTACACAATTACCCTTGGGACCTAAATTGACACTCAGTTTTCATTGACTCTGTTTGTCTTTAGGATTTCCTCCACTGTAAAAATTCTCCTATATTGTGTGTGTGTGTGTGTGTGTGTGTGTGTGTGTGTTCACATGTATGTTTAAGTATGTGTGCTCATATGTGTACTTGTGTTTCTGTGTGCAAGTTCACTTGGAACCGGGAGGCCAACCTCAGGTATCATTTATTAATTGCTGTTTTACTTTTCATTCTTTTGTGGCAGTATCTAGCATTGTTCAAGACCTCACCACATGACTAGACCAGCTAACTAGTAGGATCCACAGGCCTGGGTTTACAAACAAGCCACCACTCTGGGCTTTCAAGGGGCATTTCAGATCAAACTCAGGTCCTTGGACTCTTCTCCCAGCCCATCTTTCCCCCATTTCAAAGCAGTGTGTTTGAATAAAAGGAGTGTTTTGGGGGTATAATTTTTAGTATATTTTATTTTTAATCATGGCTGTGTCAGCAGAGACAGTTGTTTGGGTTAATTCCCAGTCTACCAGATTTCTGGAAACAGAAGTGCTAAATCCATTTTCCACACTCACGCTGGAGTTGTGGCTTTACAAATTCAATATAAGCCTATAGCATTCATGCTTAAAATTTGCAAGCACCTCCCATCACCTTTGGAATCATAAGCTTCCAAACGGCATGCACTGCCATGCTTCCGAGTCTGCTCCTGCCAGTCTCCTAGCCTCATTCTGAATACCTCCCCCTTTTCTTTTCTTCCTTCTCAATAGCACAAAATTGCTTGCAGCTGAGGTGAACCGGGCTGCTCCATAGCCCAGCGCCTTACTTTTGCTACTTCACTTACCCAGAGATTTTGCAATTTTCACTGGCTTCTTCAGATGAATAAAGCTACTTATATTAAGTACCAATTCTGGGAAGCCTTGCTTGAAAATTCTGTGAAACAGGCATATACTCACCCTGTCTCACTCACACATTCCTACACACACACACACACACACACACACTCACTTGAAAGAGAGAGCCAGAGACACACATGCAGGAGATGAGAGAGAAAGAGAGGAGAGAGAATCATATTTATCACAGTTACAGTTATGGTTCCTGAGCATGGGTCATTTTCCTGTGCATATTCTGGATCTCGCTACATGCTCATATACTTAAAAATTGAGGAGGGGCTGATACTTGAGCTCAAAGTCTACTAGAGGTTAGAGGATTCTGGCAGGACCCAGTGATTACAGGGACACAATCTCCAGTGTATGTCTGATCCGCTTACACTTGTATCGCACATGGGCCAAATATTACTTTTAGGATATTGTAGTCAGAGCTGGGGGAATTCTGACCACAACTTATTTATGTATTTTCATATGCTTTTCAACTTTCTCCCTTTTGTTAACAAAAAGGATCTACTTCCACCACTGGATTTTCGAAAGAATCATTTATTTACTATCTACGTACACAACTGTGCGACTGAATGAGTTATTCTCTACCATATGCATGTGCCAGAACAGGGTCTCAGACTCCCGGAACCAGAGTGACAGGTGGATCTGAGCTGCTTGCGGATGCTGGAAATCAAACCTGAGGTTCCTCGAAGATCAGTAGGTGCTCTTAACCAGAGACATCTGGCCAGCCCCCTATGGTTGTATTTTAAACACTGAATTAATTTTTGCATTGAGTAGAAAGTTGAGAAACATAGCATAACACAGCTGGCATGAATTCTTCATAAAGTCGGGGCTGTAATGTTTCAGAGGGCAATTAAATTTTCATCTGTATAATGAATGATACATTTTTTTTTGCAGAATATTCACTAAGCATGAATATAAATTTAAAATAATGTTACCCATCTAATGTCATGCAGAGGATTATGCTAACTGATCCTTTGTTGTCCTAAAAGGGCTTTGACAGAGGGAGATTTACTTTTGTAAGTTTTTGCCTCATAATGACAGGAAGCATATCTTGGACAGCTCACATTTCTGATTTCACACATTTTCATTCGATAGAAAACATGGCATTCAGGAATATTTAATCCTTTTTATTAATCTAACATAGTTATTTACTTGGAAGGGGTTGTTCTTCGGAACACTTCCTCCTTCTCAATTGATATTTATATATTTATTTCCCACTTGCTATTTTTTCAGTTTCTGTATTGCTTTTGCTGTACTTGGGAACATGCTTTAGCACAAAAGTTGATGGACCCGTTTCTATCATAAATAGCACATTTATGCAGTGGTTATCAGCTCTGCTGGGGTAAATTCAGTCCAGAGCGTGGGTGTGTAATGCAGACCCTCATTCTCTTACAGGGTAATTGTCCTCACACTGTTTATTTCCCTTATCTAATTTCTAATTGTGACACTTTTCAGTCAACATGTTGATTCATCAATTTTAGTTCCCAGAGCCTGCTTCTCCTTAATATCTTCTCCTATTGCACTTTCAGGGTGACAATAAAAATACGAATAACTTATAAAAGCTCCCTTTTGTAAGTTACAGATAAACATGTTAAATTACAGGCGAAATTCACTCATTTTAAGCTTACGGTCCTTATGCTGCATTTTCCTTTTAACTTCCCTCCCCTTCCCTTTAGTTCCTTTCTCCCCTCCCTGCACCATTCTTTTCCCACCCCTCACTGTCCCCAGCTCTCTCCTCTCCTTTCCTTACAGCTGTGTGGGACACGGTGGCCTCAAACTTGCTGAACTTCTGACCTTCCTACGTTCTGTGATTTCTAAGAGTGGACTGAAGACAGCAATGGCACGCCTGCTTGGCATCAGCTTTATTCCAGAAGGTGAAAAACTGTGTGAGTATGCTTTTATTCCCTGTTAACGTTACGATATCAATTTTAAGTAATTCAGAGCTACATTTTCATACCCTCATTTCATTTTATTCACAAACTGTCTCTCTACTCCTAATTCTTATCCAGTTTGTGATTCTGCTTGATACTTCAGTAGACAGTGATAACACAATGTAATAAACATTATTATTTTCTACCCAAAACTCAATTTCCAAAATGAAACATGAAGGAAATTATGTTGAACTTTTAGGGGAGTCATTACTTAATTTTATTACTATTCTTTGTAAATGCTTCATCTCAAAAAATAAGTTATAATATGAAGCTAAAAATTCATCTTATGTATAAGTGTGCAGACATTTAATAAAAACCGCATTAAATGTGAACATTTAAATTTAGAAGTGAGAATAAACATGGCCTAACTGGGGAGATGGCATTTCCTCTCATGCAAGTATGTAAGGCTGAGAGATTAATACTTAGCAGCTCGTTTGCACAGTGTGTACTCCAGGTCTTTAAGTGATGTGTCATATGTTTATAACAATAAAATATCCATGGAAACCAAACCAAGGGTTCAACTCAGTTATTTTCTGTGGCAATACATTTTGATTAATGCATCAGACTTGACAAACAAAATGAACTTCTAAAACAAAGGCATACAGTGTGGCACGGACATTAAAATGTCCATATTCATAAACCAAGTTATGGTTTAGAGATATGTGATAAAAAGCCGAAGTAAGTCAGGGATTTGAGTTGCACAGAGGAAAATATCTAGTTACTGCATGCACATTTTCTGTTGGATTTGATGTTAGACATCTCACTAAGTGAGCTGAAACTCTTTCCAGTTACATGTTATAAAACAAGTTCATGTACAAGTAATTTAATTTACATGTGTGGGGAAAGCTCGGCAGTACTCTGCATGGTATTATGTGTCCTCGCCATATCACAAAAGCAATTAGATTACACTGGAAGCCAGCTGTGCAGCAGGGAGATTGCTTTTATCTAAGTGATAAAATCCTTGTAGAGTGTGAACAATGCTGGGTATAAAACATAACATTTTAATGAACAACATAAAAGATGAATAGAATGAGCACCGAGAAAGGGCACGGGGAAGAGGGAGGAAAGAGAGTGAGAAATGTTTGCAGTTGGTTGTAACAAACTATTCACCTATCGTGACTCTTAATCAGAAAACAGCTTCTACGTCATTTAATTAATTTAGTATGTGATCTCCATTTATCATTTAGCCACTCCAGGAAAATTCAGAGGTTACAGATCTTCCTGAGAACAAAGGCAGACCTGGAGTCGCAGATGTTAGTACTTGCTGAATTGGGACTAAAGGGACCTGGGTGAGAAAGCTAAAAGGCGTGTGTGCGGAGGGCAGACTAGGAGTCTTACTTTGACACACCCTGCTGACCAAGTCAAGGTCATGCCATCAGCTTGTGCTATTCAAACAGTCTGCTCACATGAGAGTCAAGGGAATTATTGGTGAAATTTCCATCCCCATGGAAACCAGCCCACATTCAACTTTAGTAACTTCATTGGTAGTAAATGAAGGTACACGGGACTTGAAAAACAAATAAGAATCCCCCTTTTGTGGCTGGTTGATTTTTACCTGAGTAAGATAATCTAAACCGAAATAATAACATTGCAATTTTTGTCAGAATCATTAAAATATGATATATTTTACATATCAAGGTTTGTTACTTTTAACATCTACTGATTATGCAATGGTTTAACACTTGACCCCAAACTGTCAATAGACAACACATTGTAAGCTTTATGGCTCAGATGGAAAGGTTGGAATGGTATCTTGGTAGCTGGTAGCCAGGGAATACCCACAAAGTCAATACCACACAGCAAACCTCACACAAAAGGTTTATTGGGAGGGGAAATATCCGGAGGACGGCTGCCTTTGCTTGGGGGAGAAACAGCAGCAAACTAAACAGGATACAGGGCTTATACTGAGTTTCTTGGGAAATGGGTGGAACTTTTCTGGGTGGAGCTTTCCAGGATTGGTGGGATTTCATGTTCAGAGACTGGGCTTTTTCTTCTATAGGGTGGGGGCAGGATCCAGAGTTAGGGCAGTTAGAGTGTTCTTTTGGGTAGAATGTGGGTAGAATCTGGCAGTGATCAGTCCTCAGGGGAGGGGCAACACACACAACTGAAAACATTGGCTATAATCTACTGTTTATGCCTGTAAGGAAAATGGAATATTAGTTCCTAGCTAGCCACTAATAGCGCTCCCAGCCTCTGCTAGCCATCCTTTCCTTATTGTGATTTTGTTAATGACTTCAACCCTTTTTGTATTTAAACTGAATACTGATGGAAACATTTCAGATTAATATGTTGTTGTCATATGATTCCATTGTTTGTACATCACAATAATTATTTCAAATGTTTTATATATACATATATATTCTGTCGGCCAGTGTGATGCGTAATACATGATACCAACCCATGCTGCTAGGGATGGAGCTCAGGAACGCTGTCAACTGTGCACAGTGACATTTGTGAGAGATATGGCGCAGGTGTTATAACTCCAAAAGAAGAAACTCAGGTCAACTTGAAACCGTACTGAGTAAGGGAACAGTACCCTCAGAGAGCAGTAAACAACGGAAGCTATAAAAGAGCAGAAAGGTTACTGTGCAAAAGTTTAAAAGTGGGGCTGGGAGATAGCCCAGCTCAGAAGAGCATTTGCTGCCCTTGCAGAGAACCTGGCTTTGGGTCCCAGAATGTACCTGGATGCTCACAACCACGGAAGCTCCAATTCCAGGGAGTGTGACTCCCACTTCTGGCCTCCATGGACACTGAATGCTCCTGCTGCAACTTAGAAACATGCAGACATCATCCAGACATATAAAATAAAAATAGATCTCTCAAAGACTAAAAGTATACACATTTGTCACGGTTTATTCTCTGGGTTTTATAGCATTAGTTAAAGTAAACAGCATAATTAAATTCCCTTGTCCTCTTCACTAATGCAATGTATGATCTAAATTTTTCTTTAGAACATTAAAAAGATGAAGTGATCATAGAAAAATGCGGCAATCGATACAGAAAATGTGTACATTTGTGACAGCTAAACCATGTTATAATTTCCTGAGCCATAAGTACAGAGAAAGCTAAAGAAATAACTTTCAAGATATGTTTCTTGTAAAATATATTGTGTTTTGAGAGGCTTAAGAGCAAAGTTAAAAATAAAAAATCCCACAAAAGTTTTCAGGATATTGTCTTGAATATATGCCAGTTAGAATACTTGAAGGTCGGTTGCTCTTTGAGTGTTGGCTTAGCATGCAGGAAGCCCCAAGTCTGGTCCCCATCACTGCATTGACCAGGCATCCTGATGCTGCATGTCTGTAGAGCCAGTACTGGGTAATAGAAACAGAAATACTAGTAGTTCAAGGTCATTCTTGGCTATGTAGTAAGTTAGAGGCAAACCTAGGTATACATGAGGCTCTATCTGAAGAAAAGAATCTAGCTGAAACTAAAATGTGCTTCAGAAAGTGGTAGCACATTATGAACCTTGTAGGAATTCACTTTAATTGTGTAATATGCAGTCGGTGTTAGTGCAGAGCACTTTTCAAAGACTAAACGGGTGAAGTGACTTACCTATACATTTCTTGTCTTGCATCACTAAGACTTAACTGTATTGAGTCTTTTCAAAGACAGACACATGTACACAACACACACAAACACACACACACACATACATACATGTTAGGTAGGCAGTTTCGTATTTAGATTGTGTCTGTATGCAATCACTGCATTAACTATAGCTTATATAAATACTATTAATCTCTAACAATTCACTTCTATTTCAGTTATCATTTACTAGTTATGAATGACTAGAAATAACATCCACCTTGTTAGCCTTTCTGTACACACACTCCTAGGTTGAAGAATCAGGCACACCGTTTCTGTGTACCTGGCACATCACTTCAGCTTCCTGAGAGGAGGGGTCATTGCCAGTGTTACTCACATCAGACCCAGACAGCGAAGTCTGTAGTTGTGTTGTCTCCTTGTTTCTTTGAGCCAAGTTCACAAAGAATATTGGGCATCCAAGGCAGAAGTACAGCAAGCACATTAAAAGGGGAGCAAATACGTTTCAGCGGGAACAGCACATCTCTAACTGACCAGTGAATCGGTTCCTGTGTAGAGCAATCGTGGTTCATTCTCTGCTGCCATGACCACTACTGCTAGGACGTGATGCTAGGCCACGGACTCCATGTATTGTTTTGGTTGTTCGTTAACTCTTTTATATAAATGAATAATTAATGTTGGTGACACAAGTTCTGTCTTTTGAGATTACGCCTGTCATTTCTCTTTGTGGCCATTGTCTCTGTCACTACATGGCAC
Source organism: Cricetiscus sungorus (assembly GCA_030556225.1). Taxonomy (NCBI): domain Eukaryota; kingdom Metazoa; phylum Chordata; class Mammalia; order Rodentia; family Cricetidae; genus Cricetiscus; species Cricetiscus sungorus. Next base: position 44,853,202 of record JANBXA010000735.1, on the reverse strand, counting down.
GTGTGGTGCCTGACTGGGTGTCACAGGGTTGTTCATTTTCCCCTAAGTACTTCTGTTCAGGGAGCTGTCAACTCAGTGTTTTCTGGAACAAATTTTCCACCAGTATTGCCCTAATTCCTAGAGCTAGGCACACAACTATTCTCAAACATTACCTCCTTCCCATCTTTACTTATAATTTACAAAAGTTACAATTTATTTGTTTTTATATTGCATGCATGTGTGAACCTGTCCATATATAATGTGTGTTGTTACATGAAAATGATGTCCTGTGGTTGATAATCTGGTGTCTTTCTGGATTCTTCTCCATGTTACATATTGAGGTAGGGTCTCTTGCTGAAGCCAGAGGTTCCTAAGTCTCATAGTCCAGCTAGCAGAGATTCCCTGTCTCTGTCTCCTGTGTTTCCTGGGATTCAGGTGGGATGTTACACTCACCCAGCTTTTATTGTGCTTGTGAACCTCATGCTACAGGAATACGCACATACATGTATGCACACCCTAATATATATGTACGAAAACATATGCAATGAGGCCAAAGGAAATCTTTCTGGAACAAGTTTTCCTTTTTCTTTGGAAGTCAGTGGGTACTCACCCCTGTATAGAACTTTCTGACAGCCAGCTGACTCATGTTCCAAGAGTAGATGTGCTATAGAAATCTGGCCACCAATAGCCATTGGCATGACTTAACAGCAGGCATCCTGCAAAAGACCCACAGCAACCTGCAACAAACATAAATTTTTTGTCTAGTTTCCCTACCTCTGTGGCAAAAAAGACCAGTGGGCCTAACAGTAAAATTCTGCAACCTTTGGTGTACACAGAGTCCCCGTCACCCAAGTACCACCATTACAAATTGAAAAGCTGTTGGCGGTTTGGTCCTAACTTTTCACCTTCCAGCATTTAGCCATTCGGTGTCAGTTGTGGCAACCTGGCATGTCTATAAATGTAGGACCTCAAAAGCTGCCTGTCAAGGCCACTGATGAAGGAAGGAAGAAAGAAAACTGATGGTTTAGCATCTCAGCCCTGCAAACTGTCAGTAGGGTCAGTAGAGAAGGAAGACTTACCATGCAGGAGGTCTCACGAGTGTCAGACTCACCCAAGGATTCTGTCCCAGGGAAGGAGCTTGCTTGATCCCGCCTACAGGATTCACATAGCTCTGCAGACTTCCAGACCTGAATCTGAGGAGACTTGCTATTCTAGAGTCTTATAGCCACAGCCTATAAGCCTATGCTGAATATGAGAGGTGGCTCTTCCTGTTTTTCCTGGCCCATAGGACAGTCCCCAGCTGGCTTCCCAAGGCTCTCTTTTGAGTTGTATCACTTTCCATAGCTGCAATGCCTAGTACCCCAGTGCTACCAACAGTTTGCACCCATTTCATTTAAGTCCACATACTAATCTGTTTTTAAAAGCACTTTTAAGATTATCAATTCTGAATTACATTCAAGTATCACCATTTTGTTCTATCTGATGATGAACCTCCCCATTCTTGGAGGACGATGGGACAAGAAACCTGGTAAGAAGCAGAAGACCATTGAAAGAACTGCTTCACTTCTACAAAACGAGTCAAGGAGAAGATGTTCAGACGCTCAGGCTGACAACAATTGTCTTTCCTGTTTGAGCCATCTCTCTGGCCCCAGAGATGGGCACTATTTTAAGAAATGACAAACTTTAGGCAGTTTAATCACCAGTGTATCGAGACAACCTTAGTTTTCCTCGTACCATGGCATTAAAATGATAAATGTGTGTCTATTAGTCATGTAAACTCAAAGGTGAAATATTTTTAAGTCTCCCAAGCCATGTGAATGTTTCCCTATGAACCTGCCCATGAGAAAGGTCAGTGTGACTCTAAAAGTAGAAGCTGGCTAGCAACAGCAGCTCAGCAGGCCAGAAGGCTCACCCTCTGTTCTCCCCATGGTGGAAGAGCTGATGTTCTAGCATCAACTTCTGCTAAGGAGAGTAGGGTTTCTCCAGGACAGAGGACAAGCACCTGTATTTGAAAGCCATGTCTTCGTGTCTCAGAAGGACTGTGAAACTTCATCAATTTTAGGACACGTCCCTGCTTTGGGATGATTTTACATTAGTCTAAACGTCAAAGGGATAAATAAGAAGTTCACTGGAAGAACTTACAGAAGATGGAAATTAAAACAATCAAACGTGAACTAAGTGTTTTAAAACCCAGGGACAACCTCTTCATCCTTGTGATTTATTTTTTGAAGCATTTAGAAACCATGAACTTTCCATGCTATAGTTGAGAAAAGTCAGTTTGGGCTAAAGTCATTTAACTATTCTAATGTCCCATTTAGTATTTTTTGAACAGTGGGCAGCTGAGAAGGGAGAACACAAAACATGAAGAAAGCCAGGAGCTCCTGCTCACACCTTAGCAATTTGCACAGCAGAACCCGTTTTCACAAAACTAGAGTAGGGTGTACTGAACTTGGGTATAAATACCCCTTTAAATATGATGCTCTCAAACACTAGAGACCTTGTCACAGTTTCATTCCTAGGCTAGAGGTTAACCTTATCTTTCTTCAACTACTTTTTCTCCTCACCAATCTGTAAACCAACATTATGATACCTTACAAATTATTGCATGTATCAGTTACCAGGGATTTAAAAATGTGTGTGTGTGTGTGTGTGTGTGTGTGTGTGTGTGTGTGTGTGTGTGTGTGTAGCCATAAATCTGCATAAAGGTACAGTGTGTGAGCTTGCATTTGTGCACATATTTATGGAGGTTAGAAGACAATTTTAATTATCATCCTAAGAAACATTATTCATTTTTCCAAGACAGTCTCTTCCTACCCAGGAGGTCATTTCTTAGGCTAGGCTGATGGTCTGGTGAGCCCCGTGGATCTGCTTGTCTCTCCACCTCAGGGCTAGGATTGTTAGTGTGTGACACCATATCCAACATTTTCACATGTGTTTGGGGGACCAAACTCAGTTCCTCATGATTTCAAGGCAGGCCCTTTGCCAACTGATCTATCACTTAAGGCTCCCTGGGAACGATTTTAATGTGCTGGACTGGTTCTCTGTTAATAGTGAGTGCCATGTGTCTGTATTTCCACCAGATTAGCAAGTGTTGGCAAGCCTGCTGGTTTAATGGCAGAATCTTTTGAAGGAAAACACCTCAATAAAATTCTGTAAGAAACCTAAAAGTAGAAACTGGGTAAAAAGCAGTAATTTCTTTTTGGACACTTTGAAGCAGAATGGATCTGTAGATAGTTTCTTTTGGGTTGATTTTCTCCTGTTTACAAAAACAGTTCAAAGATATATGCCTGTCCAGGCATCTCCTCCTGAAGTTGACTCATACAGATAACATTTTGAACTGACATATTTTCAATGTACAGCTTATATTACTCTACTTCCTCTAAATTAATTCCAGTCCTATCTTTGGGCTTTAAGTCTCAGTAATACTGCTGTCAATGTTGTTATCCTAATGTAGTTTTAAAAATTATATATATATATACATATATATATATATAATTGGTTTCATTCTACTGTCAATTATTGCTTATTCTGTGTCCACCTAATTGCTATCCAAAATCATTAATCCATCTTCTCAGCTTCATATTAATTCAAGGAGCTTTCTTCTGCCTAGACTCCTGTTAAGTCAACTTTCTGTCTCCAATGCCTTTCTTTCTACTCTCATTGCTCTAATGGCCAGGGGGATCATTTCAATAAGGATATCCCATAGCTTTCAGGATGAATTTCAAGATCATTGCCCAAGCTTACAGTTTATTTGACGTGCATTCTGATTGTGTTTTGCAATATAACCTAGTTTCATGTCTATTTGCTTTGCTGAATTAAGTAGTGTGAATTTTCAGTTCCTCAAACATGCCCAACACACGCATGATTCACCTTATAATGCATGCCTTATAATTCCATCCCTGAAAAGATGTCCATACATCATACTCCATTCCTCATCTGAGATACTATCTGGGTCAATGGTCATAGAATATACTTAAGCTGGATTAGTCTAGAAACTTTCATGCACATATCAATGATGAGCTGCTTGGATGTAAAATTCCCTTACATGCTGAAGGCTTTGGCTCCAGATACAAATACTGTGGAGAGGAGATTGGATCATGCTTCAAACCACTGGTAAGTTTAAAAGTGAATGGATAATAGCACGTATACTTTCAAGAAATGTGTCACCTGGAGTGATGTTGAAAGGTATGGCTGGGCATTGCTATCTGTGGGCTTCCCAGTCGACATCAGACCACATGCTTCACCACCATGTGGCTTTCCTCACTTTGAGCCTGCATCTCTAGGGTCAGAATATGATGGGCAGAACATTCTGGAAGCTTAAGCCAGAACCATACTTTCTTTGTCTCTGTTGCTTTCCCGGGTATTTTGTCACAGTGCTAGAAACCTGGGTCAACTTCTGCTCTGTTGCATGTATTGGGACAGTGTCATTGGATTCTACTACACACCCCACTGAGACCTCCATTTCATACTGGGGACACTTCACCCACCCACACACCCACCCACCTTCCCCTTCCAGATTACCCTGAAGACTTAAGCTGTTCATTTTCCTGAAGTAGATGTTCTCACAAATTCCTTTGCATTTATTTTAAGTGAGTTCCTGCAAGCTGCATTTCAATAGTTCTTCAGGATTTTAGATCCTGCTAGAACACACAAGAAGACTGCATCTTTCCAGGCAGAATGTTGGCTCCAGATTGTAATATATTCTCATGGGTCATTATTCCAACAGCCTTGGCAAGATACATGCTTGTTGTGTATTGCATTGTCTAGCATTAACAGTAGACATATAGGTTAACAGTAGACACTGTTGAAATTTCTACTATATTACTATATAGTAATTTCTACATAGAAATTACTATATAGAAATTTCTACTATATTAAACAACACAGAGTGGTTTATAATTGGTTATGGTGGCTTGTAATTGTATTTATAAATCTGTGCTCATATTTTGTTCCTGCTTTAACAAATAAAGCTTGCCTGAACATCAGAATGTAGAGCCAGCCACTAGTTAGCTATAGAAGCCAGGAAGTAGTGGCACACACCTTTAATTCCAGCAGTAGGGAGGTGGAGACAGGAGTGATATGGCTGGGCAGAGAGAGGAATATAAGGCAAAAGAGACAGGAGCTCATGGAATTTAGTCTGAGGAATCGTAGGGACAGGATCACCCCTTTGGTCTGAGGATTCAGTAGAGTTAAGAACTAGTGGCTGGCTGCTCTGATTCTCTGATCTTTCAGAATTAACCCTTATATTTGACTCCAGGTTTTTATTATTAAAACCAATGATAATCCATTCTATATAATGCACATGCTACAAAAATGCACAAATAAATATGGTATGTGTGTATTCTCTATGTCTATTTGCTGGTTTGTATATGGTAGTATGAGCATATATGTTCTGGAAGATGTGAATTTATGTACATGTGTGTGGAGACCAAACATTAGTGTTCATTTTTTTTCTCCATTCTTCCTCAACTTCTTTTTGTTTGGTTGATTTTCAGGGAGGGTCTCCTCTCATTAATCTGGAACTTACAAAGTAGTAGGCCAAACTACTCCCAGTAAGTTTCAGTGTTACCTCTCACCATTGAGGTCACAAACATCCACAACCACCAAACCTAGCTTTTGACTTACTTGCAAATGTATTTTCTGATTTTTAATCTCATTTTGGAGATTATATTACAATTAAATTATTTCCCCCTTTCCTTTTTCTCCTTCCAACCCCTCCCACATATCCTTCTTGCTCTTAATCAGATTGATGGCCTCTTCTATAATTGTTGCACACACACACACACACACATACACACACACGCACACACATACTCTCTCTCTCTCTCTCTCTCTCTCTCAAGTTTGGGAAGTCATGTTAGTGAGATTTTATGCATATAGCTTCTGACATTAATAAGGCACACAATGTCACAGTCAATCCCCTAATTCTCTGAGTCTTACAATGTTTCTATTCTATTCTCTTTTTACAATGTACCTTAAGTCATAGGTGCAGGACTTTATTTATTTATTTATTAATTATTAATTATTATGTGAGTTCTGAATTGCTTGGCAAGCACTTTACTGACAGATCACTCTTCCCAGTCCTTCTAGTTACTAGTTTTAACATAACATAGCTTATATATAATTAGAAAATAAGAGAATAAGAATAATCTTCCATTCTGTCCTAGGACACCAGATAACTGGATGGCAAAATTCCTTAACTTAAAAGAAACTGTGAAACAATGCAGAGGTATTTCAAGGGACTTACTTCATTCATGAGCCAGTTTCAAATTGAAGTAACCATTACTCAATCATTTAACACACAACTAAAATGGAAACACGCACGAGGATAAGAATGTTTTCTAACTTTGTTTGGTTGGTGGATGCTGAGAATTCAGAGCCTGGCGTGTTACTGCTGCATCTTGATTATCTCAGAGACATTTCCTTCAGTGCAGCAAGCTGTTGGGAAGGAATGTCCTGAGGTGTTGTCCTTCATGTTCCTAGCATATCCTCTGTTATCTCCTCACACAGGATATGTTCCTCTGATGGAGCTGATACCTTCTCTAGCACAAATAAGTTTCTGGCTTGAAATGACACTTATATTTTAAATATTTGTTTTCCTGATTATATTTATCTGGAAGCAGGGGTCTTAAAAGCAGAGTTAAAATTCTGAATTGTTACAGTTAAATCTGAGGCATATGTTAGTCTTAATCACAGTGACTTATGCTCACAAGAGTCACACACAGAGGTCTTTCTGCTTGCTAAAGGCCAAACCCAATAGATAAATTACACCAGAATAGAATTCAAACATTAACAAACTGAGCAAAGTCAGTCTATGATGAGGAGCTTAAATCAGTGTGAGAACTTACATACAAACCCATGATGGAAGGACTCTGAAAAGCAACCAGCAACGGAGGTGGGGCTACCTAAGGAGTAGGCAGAGCAAAGGTAAAGGATGGCTAGGGTAAGCTTTGCTTCTGAGAACTCTTTGAAACATTAGCGTGTATTCTTAGTTTGTTTCTTGCCCATGGGAGTCAGAATATAAATGAAAGAGACTACTCCTAGTAAGCAACTGGTACCTTTTCTGTATGGATATCATTTCAATAGTGGAGATAATGTGAATCAGACAAAGACCTTAAAGCACATAGAGGATATTTCTTGCTTTATACCATAATTTCCTTTCAATAGGTACAGAGATTTTTAAAATTAAGCCATACTATTGTCAAGGTCATTTCAAGGACAAATTTTACTATGGTTGTGAATTACAAAGACTTAAATAGTAAAACATAGAGACTAGTTTTCTGGGCTCTAATCTTTTATGAATAGAGTCAAGTAAATCCAAATGGCCCAAGTGTCCTGGCCTGGAGTTGTTTGCTTGGACCACAGTGGAAATGAGCAGTGAAGGAGGAGAGGACAATTCATTTCATGCACTGAGACTTTCTGGATCTGCTCTGAGGCTCTGAGATTGCACTTGGAATTTCATATGAACACAAGCTAGGACTTAAATTACCATGTATACCCTACATGTTTTTCTAGGATCATTATGTGTTATTCTACATGGTAAATTATCAAACTGCTTTGCTTGGCTTTACTGGAGAGTTTTGGACTTTTATCATTTTTTGCACCAGAGAATTCTGCCATATTCACTACAAAATTCAATCCCCCAGTGAACAACAACAACAACAAAAAACAAAACAAAACAAACAAACCCCCCCAAAACTAAACAAAAAACCCCAAAATCCTGTATTTTATCTGCAAATTGTTTATGAACTTCTTGACCTTAGTGGTTAGTGACACTAGGGACATTATCAAATCCCTGTGTTGATAGACTGAAATAATATTTCTTAAAAACTGCCTGGAATACGATACTGTTGAAGTACATTTTTTACCTTCTCATTTTGGTCATAGTTCCCTTGAAAGTAACAGGTTAAACAATAATAATTCCATAGGCAGCCTTAACCCACAGCCCTCTGCAGGCTGAAGTAGTTGCAACACATCCCGCTCTGTGGCATTGGTGGCTTTTTCTCTCCTTCCCTTTGGTTTCTCCTAGTACACTCTGTGACTTGGGATGTTTATAAGTTATTTGGTCTCTGGTTGGATTATTTCAAATGGTGTCTCTATAGAAAATTAGAAAGTGACATGAGAATGGGGTTACAGTATTTTCTGCAGAATTCCTGCCTTGAATAGTCATTCTGTTTTTTTTTCCAAGTTCCCTACAATAGAGTAGAATTATTGAAAGCTGCTGTTCTCCAGCTAGCTTCTATTCAACTCTTTAAACTCTTCCTCCCCCAGCGCTCTTCTGTCAGGTATGGTTACTCTCCCGAAAACTCCCAGAATTCCTTCTTGTTCTTACTAAGCCACGTGAATAGAATTTTTATTAATATCTCATTAATCACCTGCCATTAATGTAATGGATAAATGCTGGCTGGGAAGAAAGGTGAATAGTAGTATAGATATGAAGAAAGTACACAGAACTCTGCATGTTTTGAAAAGGAAAAAAAAAGAAACTACATAAAAAGAAGTTAAGAACTGTGGTATATCTTAAGAAAACATAGTATTAAAGCAAATAGACCTAAATACGCATATTGCTGTGTTATTATAATCTGAGCACAGATAAAATGTGAATGGAAAGATGATTATCTTTCCAATTTCAAAGGTAACTGTCTGATATTTAAATACAGATGGAAAGATAATTATCTGGGAGAATACATTGTTAACATTAAAGACTGGCAGAAACAGTGGAATACCCAAAGAGCAGAGAATGTTATTTCAAAAGGCAAAGATGGGCCTGTGTCAACCAATACACACCTAGAGGGACTATCTCTGCAGAGCAATGAATGCCTACAGATGAGTGTAGGCACACTAACCATATCTACTCGATACAGCCAACAACTCACTTCCGAGAATTATTGTGGTGATACGTTATTTATGACTTATTAAAGCTTGTTTGTGAATTCAGAAAACAAAGCCTCAAGCTATAGAGATCAGGTAGTGTTGGTACACACATTTAATTCTAGGGCTCTGGAACCAGGAGTATCCTTGGTTCACTAAAGGACTTCGGGAGCACATTCCCCATGAAGGGATACTCCCTTATCCTAGAAACACAAGGGAGGGCCTAGGCTCTCCCCCAAACGACTTGACAGATTTTTATGATCCCTCCTGGAAGGCCTCACTCTCCCTGGGGAGTGGAAGGGGAATGGGATGGGGGGGGGTTGGGGAGGATGGGAGGTAGGGTGAACTGGGATCCAAATGTAAAATAAGAAAAAAGAAAGGCAATAAACAGAATGTATAATGCTATTAAAAAAAATCCTAGGACTCAGGATGAAGATGTAGACAAATCTCAAGGCCACACTGACTACACAGATTCAACACTGAAAGGAATAGCTAACATAAAGGTAATGTCACTATTTGGGATCACACACCTTTAATCCCACCACTGGGGAGGTAGAGACAGGAGGACATGGATGGGTGGAGAAAGGGATATAAGGAGGAGGAGACAGGAATTAAGAGCCTTTTGCCTTTGATGATTTGTGGAGCTGAGGATTGCCATTTCAGTTGGGTAGAGGTAAGATCTACTGTCCTGGCTGCTTTGCTTTTTTGATCTTCAGCTTGAAGCTTGAACCCCAATATCTGTCTCTGGGTCTTTTAGTTATCATGTTACAAATTATTAAGCATCAACTCTCAAAGGAAAACTTGAAAATGCAAGAAACCTTGGTGAACATTCTGGCTATGAGACTGAACTTGACTCAAGTCCCTTGGGCTAGAAAGACAGGTAACAACCATCTTCAATTTTGAGGATTTTGGAAAGAGACTGCCACTGATATTTACAGGATCCAGGTTCCACACAGGAAATACTCACATGTCCACTAATCTCACAAAGTGTGTAAAAGGACTGTAGCTCTGTATTCAGGTTACCTTCAAGAAGATTATGCTTGTTTTCTTCCCAGCTGATGTTTAGTTTTCCTTATAATTTATTTTCAACATTATTTTTAGTAATTTGTTCCCCTTTCCCCCTATGAGCTATTTCAGTACTGGAGTTGAGCCAACAAGTGTTTTCATGACATGAATCTTGGATTTTGAAAATGTCTGTGTGCATTCAATATCACTTAAATCATAACTCATTTACATCTTAAATCATGTCAAAAATTCTGAAATTCATAAAACTGAATATCACTCTAATCACATATCAGATAACTTTAATAATTATTGATTTGGGGAATAGACCTAGAGAATTTTAATTTATTATTATATTTATTTATTTATTTACTTAACTTATTTTGGTACATGTGTTAACATGCCACAGCATATGTTTGGTGACCAAATGACAAGTTGTAAGAGCTGTTTCTTTCTTATACCATCTGGGGGTTCAGGGTTTGAACTCAGGTCATTCAGGTCCAATGATAGGCACCTTAGTCACTGAACCACCTTGCCAGGCTAATCCAGAGAGAATTTTAGTTTATATTTTTGCTCTAACTTTGTATTTAAACCAATCAGAGGAATAGGCATTGGTTCTTTGGGAAATTATATTCATAATCCCTTTTGGTTTATAAACTCAGAGAACCCTGAGAAATTTACTGAGAGACACTGTAAGTTCAATAACAGTTAGAGGGTGTTCTAACTCAAAATAAATAGACCAACCAAATAATTACAAAAATAACTGAAATTTGTTACTAATGCAGGACTTCTATATTATTTAAGCCATAATAACAATGGTTTGATAATATACAGAACATGAGAGCCCAAGAATTTATCACAGGATGATTTTGTGCTTGAAGATAGTTGGCCAACAACTAACAAGTAACAACAGAGCTAGGAACTATAGGTTTAGCACTCTACCTAACACATTGTAGCAATGTAAGGGTTTGTTTTAAATTTGATGTCTGTAACATTTTCAATTTGGTTACACAGATTGAAGACATCTTATTTTTAAAAATCAGCTTTAGCAAATGCTTAGTGCAGGAATCAGTTACCACAGCAGGGACATTGTAATGCCCGTAGACGTGGCAGAGTAGAAAACCACACTTTTTTATTGCTCAGACACGGTGACCAAGGAAACGTATAGGAAAAAAGAGTTTATTGGGCTCACTGTTTCAGGGGATTGGAACCCATGGCCATCATGGTAGGAAGGAAACGTGGCAGCAGGCTGGCAGGCATGGCACTGGAACTGTAGCTAAGACAACAACCATCCTGAAGCAGAGAGAGCCAACTGGGAGCGGTGTGGGCTTTTGAAACTGGAAAGTCTGCCCCAGTGACATACCTTATCCAGTGATGCCACACCCTTAGTTCTTCCCAAACAGTTCCAATAACATGGGACCAAGAGTGCACACACATGAGCCCATGGGGCTCACTCAAACCACCATAAAGTTGCCTGAATTTCTGAGAAGAAAAAAAAAGCAAAACCAAAAACTCTAAGAAAATAAGGGTGTTTTGTGTGCTGCTTTAATCACTGAAACATCATTATGTGGCAAGGTGATATGCAAAATGTTATTTGCATTATTGAATTGGCAGAATTGGGACAAAATCTCCTTGAACAATGAGCAGCAAAACTACTGAAGAAAATACTTGGGATGAAGCTAACTGGACAAGTCAATTAGCTCCTAGTATGGGAATTAGTAGATCTCAAAAATAATTATGGGCTCCTGTTTAAGAATATAAAGAAGTTTCCAATAGATTACTGTTTTGAAAAAGAACCATGAAGATGCAGTAGGGATAAAAACTCAACACAGATGTGTATCACAAATTCATAGGAACAGTGTATTACATTTAAAAGCACACATAATCAGAATTTTGCATATGATAAGAATTGGTGAAGATGGGAAAATACATTGTGTGTGAAAGCAAAATGGCATGTGATAGCTCATGCTCATACTCCTAGTACACAAGACACCAAGACACCGCAGCAGGGAGTACTGTGAAATTGTGGCTAGTCACGTCTATGGGATCAACCATGCCCAGCCTGGGTTACTGAGTGAGACCTGTCTCCATTCAAGAAATAAAACAATAGCAACAACAACTACTCCCCCCACTCTACCCCACCTCACTCCCTCACCTGCAAAAAAGGAAAAAAAAAACCAATGAAAAAGAATATTAGCGGTCTCTGCTAAGTCTCATCTTACTAGATAGAATGGTCTAGTTTCCAAGATTTTAGTCAATGTAGTTTCAACATTTATTCAGTATAACCTTGAGAAAATTGCATTTTGTAGTAGTCTACCAGAAGATAAGAAGTAACCTTTTGAAATTGTACATTTCAGGGTTCTCCAGAAAACCTGAGGATCTCCATATGTTGATCTATCATCCATGTCTCTATTCTTACATCTACTGACATAGCCCTCTATGTAAAATCTTTGCATATGTAAAATTCTTATGTACATATAGAAAAGAGAACTATAGAAAGAAAGAGAAACACAGGCAGACACGGGGACAAATACAGAGGTTTATAAAATCCAGTGCTGTACATGCCAGAACTCAGGGATGCTGCCTGTGTGCCCATGCTTTCTGCCTGTCAGCTTCAGGGAAAGTTTCACAAAGGCCTCTGTGTTAAAACCTCAGCCTCAGCCTGCAGCTTGTACCACACTTGGAAGGCTGTCCATCAAAACTTTAACACATGAGTCATATGAAGTGACATCCTACAGCAAAGCTTCTAAAACTTCTCATTTAAGCTGGGTTTAGTGGCTTAGGCTTCTATTCCCAGTACTTAGGAAGTGGAGGCAGGAGAATCAGAGGTTCAGAACATTCTTTGGGTACATTGTGTGTCCCAGGGCATTGTGGGACACATGAAACAATGTCTTTAAAATGCTCAAATAAAAACAAATATAAAAGAAATATATGAAAATTTAATTTTAATGTATTTCTGAAGGGCATTTAAGTGAGTTGGAAAGAAAAGAATGTCTTATCATATTTGCGTTGTCCATCTTTTGTTTTCTAATGATTTAGTTATTTTTATTTTGTATGTATGGGTACTTTGCCCGAATGTATATTTGTGCGCCACGTACATGCAGTGGACTTGGAGGACAGAATAAAGCATTAGATTCCATAGAACTGGAGTTATACTTTTTTTGTGAGCTACCATGTGGATGCTAGGAATAGAACCCAGGTCTTCTGGAAGAGCAGCCAGTTCTCCAGAAATTTCCCAGCCTTTGAAGACTATATTTCAGTAGACTTGTTCTTAGTGGTGTCACCTATGTGCTGCTTCCCAAACTACCTGTTAGTGAAGTTACAGTAGAGAAATATGCAATCTTTAAAGGCTTTTGCCCATTCTCCCTGCTGTACTAGTGACTAACTAGTATTGATTAAGAAGCCAGGGCTGGTGAGGTGTCTCAGCAGATGAAATACTTGCCGTGAAGCACAAGGACCTGAGTTTGGATTGCAAGAAGTCACGTGCATTTGTGATCCCCACAATCCTCTGATGAGTCGTGAAACAGAGACATAAGCATCCCCAGACTCCTGCGGGCCACCTTGCCTGATGTGTATAGCAGAGAGCACGAGAGCCTTCCTCAAACTACATGGAATTATATTCACACAGAAAGTGTTCCTCTGATGTCCACACTCATGCCATTGTATGAACACACACACACACACACACACACACACACACACACACACACACACACATACACATACCACTCTGTGTTCTGAACATAACTTGCCTATGGTAATCATGAACACACAATATCAGTGGTCACCATCACAAGACCTGTACAAAATCAAGCCAGCCAAAGTCATGGCATAGACGGGTGGATGGTCCCCAGGCCCCACAAATTTCTGAGGAGTTGTTGTCAGTTGTAGTCTCTTGGGGGGGGGTGGAAGCATTTTCTTCCAGACATGTGTTTAAGTTCCCGTGCTCCAGTGGATGGAACCTGTACCCATGCATATGGCAACACTAACTGAATTAAGTGGATCTTCAAAAAATAAAAAAAAAGACATCAAATATTGAGTGAGGCATACTGGAGGGGTCTGGGGGAGGTTGGATGGGAGCAGTGATTCTTATTATATTTCATTATCTACATGTATGAAATTCTTAAAGAAAATTTCAAAAGAAGCCATGAGGGTTGGGGTGCGACTCAGTGGTAGCATGTAAACATGCATGAGATCTTGGGTTCAGTCCTTAGTAACATGGATAAAATGAATGAATGAATGAATTGATGAATGAATGAATGGATAAATAACCTAATGAAAATGTTATCTTTCTTTTGAGGGAAAACTAAATTAGCTTCAAGGGAAACCACTAAGTGTTCACAGAAAGCCTGGCATAAATTTTCTTGAGAAGGTAAAAAGGGTGACCAGCTGGGTGATAATTACTGTTAGCTATCATGTTTCAGTTTTTATAAGGTAGTAGAAAACTAGGACCTATGACAATAAACATCTCAGGAATAATTTAAAAGTAAAATAAATACAGGATCATTACCTTGAAAAGATAATTGCAATTATAAGAATACATGCTGAGAAAAATTAGCAAAGCCATTCAATTATTTAGTCTCGGGCATGCTTTGAAATCTTTTGAAAATTGGTGAGGTATTCATCGTTTTTCTTTTGCAAAAAAATGAAAAATAGGTCCATATAATTGAGTTAATTACTAGCATTATATATTGAATGAAACGGTCCTTTGGAATAGCATATGCAAAGAAAGACTTCTGTGAATCACATTCACAAAGTACTTAGAATTGTGAAGGCAGAACTTTCACAGGTCAAGTTTAGTTGCCATGTCAACTGGGTTTCTATATCACTCTGAAATGATATTAATACCTCCATCTTGTTGACTCTTGCTGTAGGATGTGTGATTCTGTGTAACTGAAAGATATACGGTATATGGTGACACCACATGCAGCAGTCTTTATTGGAATGTAATATAGTTTTATACGAGTCCGTAAAGGGGAAGTCAGTTATGATGGGGATTCTGTGCAGCTAGTTGTAAATCTGCAGAGGGTACCACAAAGGAGAGTTTCTCTACCCTGAAACTAGCATGTATCCTATTCTATGGCAAGAACAATAAATGAGCAAACATTCTTAAAAAGTAACATGTAATACATATATGTATTATTATTATTATTATAGTGTGGACTTACAATTGAATCTAGAGCCTCAGTCATGCTGAGTGAATGCTATACCACACAGCTACTTCGCAATACCTGCTTTGTTACTCTACGTTTTTCTAAGATAATATCTCTTTGACGTGTCCTGGTTGGCCTTGAACTCACCCTTCATTGCAGGCTGGCCTTGAATTTGTGATTGTCTAGTCTCAGCATGTCAAGTATCTGGGATTTTAAGTCCATACCACCAAAACCTATATGTTTTAAGTATATGTCTTCCATAAAGGTGAATTTGGTAGGAGATCAAAGTGTGAAGGAGCCTTTAGGGATCTGCCTTATAGGTGCTAAATCTGTAATGAGACATTTGGACATAAACAGAGCACATGACTTAAGCTTTACAGTGGTAATATAATAAAAATTGTTAGAACTAAAAATAGCAAGTGTAAAAAATCATATCTATCAGACTAAGTGGAGACTACCACAATGACAGAAGAAACACTAAGAGGAGGAGGAACTATATATTATTGCTGATAAAGAGAGGCCACTGCAAGTCAAAGGGATGGAGGGAAAAAGGAAGGAAGGAGATGGAGGAAAAAAGGATGAGAGGAAGGAGTGGGTGTTAGGTGAAGAGGCAAAAGAAAAGAAAAGGAGAGAGAGAGAGATAGAGGGAGAGAGAAAGAGAGAAAAATAGAGGGAGAGAGAGAGAGAATCCAAACACTGTGAAAAGTGGCTTCCTTTCCAGTATTCAGAAGTGATTTAAGTAATTTAAAGCAGACCTTCATAAGGCTGAAATACTATGAATAGATCCAGACTCCTACAGCACCATCCCTAGACCAAATACTGTGGAAATCATTGTGTTATATAACAGGCTCTTTCACATACTTTTTTAGATGAAAATAGTCATGTGTACAAGAAAGAAGTGTTTATGGGGCTGCTGATGTGGTGTGTAACAGGGGAACTGTTAGGTAAGATGGGTGTGAAGCAGCAATTAGTAGGAAAATAATATTTTGCCAAATAATTGCTGCATTGTGTGTTAATGGAAGTCTTGTATTTTAGCAGCAATGGTTGCTGTGATCTGGGTGGGTAAGTATCTGGTTTTAACTTGTTTGGCAAAGATTTTGCGGGATTTGTGATTGCATAGCAGTTGCCTCTTGCTAGCTTGGAATGTTCACTGTGCTATTTATGTTCTAAAACATTCCAATAAGAGCCCCGGGGCTGAAAAAAGGCAGAGCTTAGCTATCAAAGATTCTTGCCTGACCACCTCTAACTTTCTTCCTCAAACTCTAGCAAATTCCCACACAATATGCAAATTCCTGAGTATTTGTAAGTTGTCTAAGTCTTTGAGCAGCTTGAAAACTTATGTTTTATAAAAATCAAATGACTATTTGTTCTTAAAAAGATTACTCTTCAATGATGAATATCATATTCTATATAAAATCATCTGAAAGTAATTTTTAAAATGTCTTCTTTCACTTAAAACATATTTATTTTCTCTCTCTCTCTCTCTCTCTCTCTCTCTCTCTCTCTCTCTCTCTGTGTGTGTGTGTGTGTGTGTGTGTGTGTGTGCGCGCGTGCACGCGAGCGCGCGTGTGCGCAGATACTTGCAGAGGCCAGAAGAAGGGTATCAGATTCCCCGAGACTGGAGTAAGAAATACCTGTGAGCCACTGGGTATGGGATCCTAAGAATGAAACTTGTGTTATTTAAATATCTAACAATGAAAGAGAATAGGCAGGCACCTTACTGACAAAAGTTAAGTAAGAAAGGGAGGGTTCATTCCGTCTCCCAGTTTTAGGGCACAATCCACATTGACAAATAAGTGTAATGTATCTGGGCACATCACAGCCACACAAGGAAGCAGAGAGAGAGAGAGAGAGAGAGAGAGAGAGAGAGAGAGAGAGAGAGAGAGAGAGAGAGAGAGAGAGAGAGACAGAGAAAGACACAGACAGAGAAAGAGACAGAGAGAGAGACAGAGAAAGAGACAGAGAGAGACAGACAGAGAAAGAGAGAGAGAGAGAGAGAGAGAGAGAGAGAGAGAGAGAGAGGAGAGAGAGAAGAGTGCTGGTGTTGATCCCACTCTTTTCTTTCATTCGGTCCCAGATGTCAGCACATGACATGGTGTCCCCCATGGTGTCCCCAGTGGGTTGCTCGACTCAGCTAAGTCTTTATGGACTTAGCTGATGGGAGATGTTATTCTGTATATATGTTTCTCATACTGGTTAATAAAGCCCTGTGGCCAATAGGAAACAAGATAGGCAGGGCTAGGAGACCAGGAGGAGGGAAGAGGAAGTAGTAGGGGGAGTCGAGATGTAGCCCAGGGAGGAAGGAAGACGCCTGCCGCGGCTCCCCGATAAGACGACCACATGGAAATACTTAGATAAGTAGAAAAGGGTTAATAATTAAGGCAGAGCTAGCCCATAAACAATAATGGTAGCTGGCCAACGGGATTGTATCAAATACAGAGTCTCTGAGCGTTATTTGGGGCTGGCGCGGCTGTGGGCCCAGACTGGCGCCAAGCAGGATGGAGCCTGCGGGTAGGAACAACCTGCCGTAACACTTAGCCATGGTGATTATGAGTGCAGTCAAGTTTACAGTCGAGACTAGACTTGACACTGGAGGGAACTGTAAAAAGAGGAGGAATGGACATCAGTTATAACTTACAGTTCCCTCACACTGATACCCATGTTGAACCACACACAATGCCAGCACCAACTGTTTTCCTGTTTCTGAAGCAGTGGGGGAAGAAACAGGACAGATTCCGTTTATCACTGTCAAATAATAAGTAGCTTTGCTATCCAAGGCAATTTATAATTTTAAAATGAAAAATGATTCATTAATGTGGCTTCAGAAATTTGCAAGATGGTGTAAGTAGACTTTCAGCTCGAGGATCACATATGATTAGAGTACATTGTCTAGATATGCATTGCCATTAACCTAGACTCATGTATCCTACGTTTACTTTCTCCCCTCTCTATTTTTAATGGCTGAGATTATTACTGCCATTCACTAAAGGAAAACATATGGTTCAAGTATTAATTGAATAGTCTTTTCTACACTGATGGATGAGTACAGCCCCCCCCACTCTCAACACAGAAGCTTCATTCCACAATATGTTATGCTTTAATGAAGAGAATTATAGTTGGTCAAACTTCAGAGAGTAAGAGAGGATGTAGGGTTGAGCCTTTAATGGGGGACGTCTATATCACATGTGTCCTCATAGAAGCAATGGTATAAATATTATAAGAGAATATATTGGAGAACACGGGAAGTAGTGTTTCCTGGACCTAACAGACCCACTGCACACATAATCTCATAGTAGTTTTAGCCGAATACACAAGACCTACACAAAGTCAAGTCATTCACAATCATGTCATGTGTGAGGAAGGGGGTTACGAAACCCCACCAATAGCCAAGGAGCTATTGGCAACTATTGAGTCCTGGGGAAGGATTCTAAACAAATTGTCTTGATGGCTCTATACCCATGCACATACTGACAATACAAATTGGACTTTTTTTTAAGTACATGAAGCAAGAAAGGCAATCTGGTGGTGGTAATCAGAAAATTTGGAGGCAAGGGACTGGGGGAGAGTTTGATCAATACATCATGGATACATATATGAAATCTTCAAATAAATAAATAAAACATAAAAACAACCCCATCAGAATAAATTTATGGGGCTATTTACACATCCTCTAGAATTTTCTAAATAAAAATAGGACATTTTTTTCTTGATTCTCTAGAGAATTATGAATGATGCTACTGTTAAAAATACATTACTGTTGGTTTCATAAATCTCAGTGTCTAAATATTAGCCAATATTTGAGACTATCAGTTGAAATGTACCAAAGGCAAACATTTTTCAAGTTATTATTAGATGGTAGAAATATATGGTGAAGTTGCCCTTGGAAAACAGGGACATCCTTAAAAGGGAAATTCAAAAAATTCAATAGCATATGCTTAGCTCTAGTCAGCAGGGTTTCAAAACTGAACCAGTTACTCAAGATGAGTGATGTCAAGCTTGCTGTCTTGGGTGGCAAGGGTACAGGGAAATCAGGTAAGTTTTACTGTTTCTCTGGTATGATTAGAGAAACAAACTGGGGTGTTAAATAATAACCGTATATTACATAACAAGGAATAATAAATTCACTCTATGAAATGTGTATACATTTTTTGTATGTGAGTTTTTGATATTTCAGGCAAGTTATTGTTTAATTCTGAACTGTTTAAGGAGGCAAAGCAATGGTACTGATTGAAATATGAATCTGTAGTTTTTCCTACTGATGTATGAAATTCTACACAACAACAAGAAACCTTTTCATCACTTTCCTATTGTTTTCTTATGCCAGTACTCTTGCCTGCAAACCCTCCAGTGGTTAATTGTTTTGAAAGTACTCTTCTGATGTAAGGGCAGGGTGGACAGAGGCGAACAAATGGGAGTATGTAGCATGTTTTTTTATTGGCAAAGATACTAAAGGGCCATGACTTTCTAGACATTGCTTTGTAGAAATATTTGAACCTAGCACAAAAAGGCCCTAGTTCTGAAATTCACTACTCTTTCCAGATTTGATTTATTTTATTCTGCTGCACAATCTACTGGCAGCAAGATTTTCACCAATAAACACCAGTCCAATAATGACAGCTGACTAACTAAAACTAGGTGTTTTAGTAAGACAATGAGCTATTGGATTCTTCCATTGTATCCTGGGCACTAACTCTCTGCATTTCTTACCAACTTCACATGCTGGACACTGCCTCCTCATCTCCTACACATAGACCCTTGGAACAAGATTTAATTAATAGGGAAAATAAGTGTTGTAAGATCATGGATTTCAAATATAATGAGGTTTATATTTGTACTTTAGAAGGTAACACGTTGTGCATGTTTGCATTTGTTAGTGAATTTTATAACAATTTATATGTATAGCATGTAAGCTCACATATTTCCCTCTACAGAATCATGGTTTTTCATGATTTTAGCCCAGCATTCAGTGAAGCCTTGAGCTGTTATCTAAGGCTTGCTGATTATTTAGTGAAAAACCAAGATGAGGTACTTAACTGAATTATCAGTATTCTAAAATAAAAAAAAAAAACCTTAAATCCCATCTGTTCATTTAACAGCACTTACTGTAAGGTTTCTTACCAAGAGGTTCATCGGAGAATATGCTTCTAATTTTGGTAAGTTGCTGCTATGCATTTCTACTCGCCTCAACATTTCAGCATCACACTTTTAAACCTAATTAACAACAAGAAGCATTTTGGCGGAATCTGCCATTTTTTCATTAATTAAAGTGTCTTAATCCAAAAATTCTAGTTTTAAATACAAAAGTAGGTATTTGAATAGGATGCTTTTGTCATCAAAATTAACCAATATGATGATGAATTAGAAAGATGTGGGTTTCTAAAGTCTAAAACTAGAAAACAGTAAAGTTGTGGTTATCTTTCTCAAATGCTGCAAAGCACGGGCAAGCATTTCTTGAAACATGCAAAAAAGGTTTTGATAATTAACTTCCATTAAAAGGTAAAGACACATGAGTACCACAGCACAAACAATTATAAAATGAAGCTTGTAAATTGTGTAAATATAGAAGAATGATACGTCAATTAAGTGTTATATTGTTTTCTAGACTGCTTTTATAAATTTTAGAGAAATTCTACAAAATATGCCAAACTAACTTAGTATAATCCTAAAGTAGTTTTTACTAAATGTAACACAGTTTTGCTTTATTTTTATCTTAGGATATAGGAAATAACACATCATAAAAGTAAGAAATATTGTTATACCTGTATGTATAACTTTTATTAAGAGATTGATCAAAATAATGGAATTTATATCTTATCTGATCAAAGACCTGAGGATTTTTTCATTTCTTAAATCAACAATAGTAGAACTCTAAAAAATATAAGGGACTCATTATTGTTCAATGTTGCTTATTTAGTGTCAGATAATTAGTAATTATTTTTCTATGATAATCAAAGCAAACATTTGTTTATGAGAGGGCATTATCAGCCTATAGCTGACAATAATTTTAGATATTTCTCTCATGTAGCTTTCTATGTTTGTACAGCATAATATTTCCATTCGACATTGTGAATATTTTAAGACAAGTATTTGAAACTGCCTACAGAAAGGAAACAATCAAAAACAGAAAATTCGAGTTTCTCAGGCACAGGGGTCAACATAACATACAAGCCAAGGTGCCTGGCTTACAAAGTTTTCCCCGAACAGAAAAGAGACTAAACACAAATAAGATAATGCAGTCTCTAAAGGGGGACAGACAACAATGAGACCTTCACTTTAATCCTTCCTACATTGCAGTTATAGAAACAAATGAAATGTTTACACATTGCCAGCTGTGACATCTCCATGTGTAACTTAAGACCTGAAGACACTTTGAAAAATAGAAGCATGTGATCCCAAAGGTCACTAATTCTATGGAAACAGGCTAGCAAAAGCAACTCCATAGTGTCAAGGAAGGATAGAAGGGGAAATTAAAACAGTCTAAAGCAGAGATGACAGCTCTTGCCAATGCTGTGAGATTTGAGAGAAACTGTGTTAAACTGTCTGGGAGAGTTTATGTTCAGGGCAAATACTAAATGTGGGAAGTTTAGAAAACAAAACTTCTGTAAACAAAATCTGATGTTTGATGAAACTATGACAAATGTTATACATGAAAAGACCTTAAAAATCAGTCTTCATCTTCTTAGGAAATACTGGTTCACCAAATGTCTGCTTCTTTTTTGATTTTATTTTATGTGGACATATATGACCCTGGTGCAGTAGAGCATGGGCATGCAGGTTCTGTGGGAGGTGAGAAGAGGGCATCATATTTCTGGGATCTGGAGGTATAGGAAGCATCTATCTGTGGGTGCTAAAAACTCAACCCAGGTCTTCGGCAAGATCAAGCAAGAACAAACCACTGAGCCATCTCGTTAGCCCCTTCTATTACTTATTATGGGTTATACACTAAGTTTCAGTTTGTGTTAGTGTTAGTGTGCTAATTAGTTGAGAAATAGAGATGGAGGAATGGTCACAGAAACAATTTGTCCATATTCATCGAATAGCTGCTACATCTCACTTGTTTTTCTACGTCAATGGGTTACGTCAGAGCACAAAAGGATATTTAATTTCTCATAGAATTCTTAATGTGGAAGAAGCATTTGTCAGTGCAAGCCAAAATTATGTCATTTGATGATAAATGATATAAAAATAAGTGAAGGGAACCGGAGAAGAGCACTAGTATGGTATGTATTGTTTTTAAAGAGTCAAGTGGTGGAGGTGGGTATTTTCAGCCCCAGTCTTTGGGGCGGAGAGCCACAGGGGCACATTCAAACCCCAGGCCAGCCCAGAATATGTCTTGAGAAAAAATTAAAAACAAATGACAGAAGGTATATCTTCCTCGGAAGGTGTCAGTCCAACAGAGACATGCCGAAGAAGCCATCTGAGGAATTATGTTCCAGGTGGAAGAATGAATAAATTTTAAAGTTTGGATATGGACAGTTACTGGCAAAGTGGAGTAGTACTCAAGTTAGTAGATGGAGGACAGAACAAGAGGAATAATAATTGTTCGGGGTTTTTACTGAGATTGTAGAAGTGACGAGGTCTGAAAGAGAGGAGCATTCTCAGGTATGTTAAAGGCGTATTAATCCAAGAGGGACAAGGATTGGATGACGAATTTGTCTTCAATAAGTATCCAATGTAAGGCCATGGTGCAATTAGCCTGTGCCTTTGATTATTCTATAGATGGAAAGTAAGCTGGTGTAGGCAGATGAATTATGAGGTTTATTGAACATCCAGGCAAAAGGAATCGTGTGTAGGAAAGTGTATTTGTAATAAAATCACTGGCATAAAAACAAATTAAATTATATATTGAGTGTAGAGCAAACTTATTTTTTTTTGTGAATTCTATGGTCAGGAGAAAAATCAAGTACTAAGTGATCCTCATGGAAAATAGCATGTATCATTGAGCAGATAACTAGGTAAACATGTCTGTTAGAAACTCAAGGGATTATACCCAATAGTAAATAGCTGCCCTGAGCTTGTGAAGAGGTCTGTGTTACAAATACATGTTGAGCTTATCAAAGCTATCAGTACATTATACACAGGACTCTGATACCTGTAAAGTAGTATAAGACAGCAAATATGAACCTGATCCAAATGTAGACTGTAGGAATACGATGAAGTATGAGTTCAAAAAATCCTAATTGAACATGACAGTGGATAAATAAAATTAAAACAGAAATAGACTATGCTACATGAATACCATATGAGGGAAATATTTGAGCTTTTGTCAATGACAACACAGCAGTGCATCTAACAAGGCATACAAAATCAAGGGATAGTATAAACATACTGAACTCAGAACCATTTTCTCATGCTTATAAGACATTAATAATGAGTGCCTTGTGTACAAACAGACATATAGACAACACACACACACACACACACACACACACACACACACACACAAAATCATAAATCTTCAGTAAGACTAGCCTGAAATATGACCTGTTGGATTTGACAGACCAAGAACAGTTTGCAAATTAGTATTTATTCTGGAGTTTTCCCATAATGACAATGAGTACATGTGTTTTTTTTTCTTCAGAATCTATCTATAATAAACAGTTGTGTTTGGAAGGAAAACCATTGAGTCTGGAAATATATGACCCATGTTCTCAAGTAAGTCAAACAAAATCCTTTGTTTTATTTTATTTTCAAGCATAATTGAAAGAAAAGTGGCTATGAATATGCAAAATAATGCCAACAGGAAAATAGAATTTCTTCCAAAATTTAAATTTTAAAATGTTGGTATTTCCTTTAGTGTCAATTGCATTGCTAGGATTCTCTGTAAATTTTGCTTAAAACTTACCATAGAGAAACATCTCTAATGAACAATAACAGTGAGCACTGAAAATATTCTTAACAAAAGTCCTTTAGATTTTAGTTGGTATGTATGACTGGTTTGCTTGTGTGTGCTTTATCTATGTGTGTACCGTAATCCCAAAGTTCCCAGAAAGATGAAAAGAAGAACTAGATAACCTGAGAGTGCAATTACAGATGCCTGTGAGTGGCCTTGTGTGTTAGGAACTCAACTAGAATCTTCTGCATGAGCAGGAACTGCTCTTAGCTTTTGCACCGTCTCTCCATTCCATTTAAACAAACCTTTACAATAGCAGTGGTCATATATATTCCTGTGAGTTCATGGTGCAGTTGTCAGGAATTAAGGCTTACTTGTCAGTTCAGTTTTTATAGTTTCTTTAAACTCTCTACATTTGTAACCAATTTTCAATAGAGCATAAGACAAAGTTTGCATATAAATTTCTTTATCTAGTCAATACACTAAAATATTGAAATAATCTCATTAAAACCTCTCAAAACATAGTCTTGTCTTAAAAAAGAAGACATGGTCAGTTTTCTAAGATTTTAAAACAAGTTATTGATTTATTAATTATTTTACCCTAAGTTGTCCTATCAACAGTTTCAGACAAACTTTATAATTTTTCACCGCTGTAGGTTTGACTCTACTATTGCAAATTAACAGATATTCTAGGTCAGGGACATGGCTCACTGCACGGATTGGAAGGGGAAGGACCAACTGCTGAGGCTTTTGTCAGACCTCTACATGTTCACCTTGTTAAACATGTGATGACTGACACACATGAACACACACGCACACATCCAAGTACACACCGGCACACAAAAATAAACATCAGTAGCCTATTAACACAGATGTCATTTTTTTTTTTTAAAGACAAATGTCTGGATAATAATTTAAAAGGCATCTTATCAATCTTTTTTTAGAAGAAGAAGATTTTTCTAAAAAAATTGTAAAGTGAAATTAAAAAATGACTATAGGCTTTTTAGTTTAAGAGAGACAATGAGAATGAAACAGAACAGTGAAATAGGCACCTTAGAAATTATTGTTATTTGGCCTCATTGAAGTCTCCCCCCAGGGTGAAATGGGTAACTATTAATTAACTGAAACCTAGGACACTGCTGCGAGTTAACTACACCCGAATGTGCTTGGCTTATTTTCAGCCACAGAAAGCAAAATGCTCCCTCACAAGTGAGCTGCACTGGGCAGATGGGTTTGTGATTGTGTATGACATCAGTGACAGACCTTCCTTCGCTTTCGCCAAAGCCCTTATCTACAGAATTCGGGAGCCACCGACTTCTCATTGTAAAAGGTAAGAAGACATTTCATTCCCCATCTCCTTTCCATTTTAGTAAATCATCATCTTGCCCTGAGCATCATTAGGAAGAATTTAATACAGACTTCCAATTACAAAATTTAACAACCCTGAACAATTCACCTTCCCATTCCACAGGAGTTACACACGTAGTAAAAGGAATCAGGTGACAATGCTTTATATCCTGGCAGACATAAACAGTTCCTTGCCCCGAGTAAATGGCCATTTTACAAGACAGCTTCTATTGTTAACATGACACTCACTAGCAAAATAATGGTCCTCTCTATGGCAGATACATCACGCTTCCACCTTTCTTTTTTATCCTCACGAAGGTGTTAAGGATCCTAAATAAATCCAGATTTATTAGTTTGGTATCCTTTGAAATCCAATTCTGCATTACTGGTTGCCCAGAATGTCATGGCAAAACACTGACTGAATAGTCAACCATCTACACATGGTAAGGGTGGAGATACAATTTTCTGTACCTCCTGAGATAAAAACGTTGTCAACAATCCACTGTTACCTGCCTTGGCACACTGACCAGTTAAGGCAGATGACTGTATTTAGATAACTTTTTCTCTATTAATGGGACATTGATGTGTTTGAGGTTCTTAGTTTAACTTCCTCCATTTTTGTTTTGTCATCATTTGTGAGATGTGAAGAGTCACATAGGAGCTTCTTGGTGTTGCCTGGTAAAGTCTAGGACGATGGTATAGTTGAGTTGGGCTTAAAGATGCCAATCTTATTACTGTAAATTGCTGCCTGGATTTAACAGAGCATCTTCAAGTGACAGCCAAACTAGTTACTTTTGCTTAGGTGTGACACTATACCAAACAGAAAAAAGTTTAAGGCATGGCAGAAGCATGTTGGCTCACGGTTTCAGTTATCTAGTTTGTGTCACATGCCTTCATGTTTCTGGACTTTGGGTGAGGTAGAACCTTATAGTTGTGTGGTGGGGACTGTTTTCCTATTTTGCTTGGTATAAAACAGAGACAAAGTAGGGGAGATTGCTGCCATTTCTGATAACTATACAGGCATGAATATGTGTATGCTACTCCAAACTCTAAACTTTGAGAGCCTTGTTTGCATTATTAGTCCCTATGTGGAAAGTGATTTTGTAACAGTAGGGATATGACTTTATAAACATACATGGCCACGGCCATAGATACAGTACCTACTAGGACTTACTTTGACTTTTTGTTCATCGGATGTAAACTTACATTACTTCTTAGAGTTGCTGAAAGCATCCTGAAAAGCTTGCTCATTGTGTTTCAGGATGGCGGAACCAGCTGTGGTTTTAGTTGGCAACAAGCAAGACCTTTGTCACATTCGAGAGGTTGGCTGGGACGAAGGGCAAAAACTGGCCATAGATTTCCGCTGCCAATTCTGTGAGCTGTCTGCCGCAGAGCAGTCCCTGGAGGTTGAGGTGATGTTTCTCAGACTCATCAAGGACATTCTCACGGTCTTCAGACATAAGGAGAAGAGGAGACCCAGTGGGTCTAAATCAATGGCCAAACTGATTAATAATGTGTTTGGAAAGAGAAGGAAATCTGTTTAGTAGACTTGTAATCAATCCAGGGGACTTGGTCCATCAGAGAGTCTCAAACACTTAGATGACAAATATGATTTAAATAATTAAAAGACAATCTGGGGGATGTATAAAGTAAGTGAAAATGAGTCTTGGCTGAAATTTAGAATGCATAACTTGTCTTTTGGTTATATCTAGTTTACATTGTTTCCCTCATAAACTTTCACTTCTTGTACAAGCAAACACTCTGGTGTGTCAGTGGAACGCTGTCCCCTATGCCCTGCTGAGAAAACCTTACACATATTGTTTTATTAAATCACTATTTTTAAGTGTGTGGTTCACTTTTGTGTTTTGTCATTGTTCTGAATAAATCAAGCAGATATTCATACAGCTGATGCATTTTAGGGTATAAGTTAGTAATAATTTTAAGGCGACTTTACGACATTTAACAGACTTTTGCTTAAAAACATGATTTAGTGTCACACATGTAACATTCCCTGTCCATGAATAAATGTTTTAAAGTTGAAGCAATAATGAAAAAGTTGTGTTGTATGAATTAGTTACTATTGTAATTACGTGTAGAGAATTCAAGTTAGTGGAGGAGTTATTTTTGCTGGTTTTCTGTTTTAAGAGTTACAGTCCATCATCCAGGGGAGGCATGATGGCAGGAGTGTCAGACTATATCACTGCATCACCAATCAAGAAGCTGGGGGAGGGATGAGCATTGGTGCTCACCTGATTTCCCTCCTTGTTTTCCTTTTGGCAATCCTGGGACACCAGCCATCCAGTGTGGGTCTCCCCAACTCAGTGAGGCATCCTGGGAAACACCCTCACAGACTTGCAGTTGTGTGCTTCCTAGGTGATTCCAAATTCAGACAGATGAAGAGTGAAGATAAGCCCCTTTGCAGTCCCAGGAGACATCGTTTGCTAAGCACTTCAAAGATCAGACTAAGATCCTTTATAATCAGGGCTGGAGAGATGGCTCAGAGGTTAAGAGCCCTAACTGTTCTTCCAGAGGTCCTGAGTTCAACTCCTAGCAGCCACATGGTGGCTCACAACCGTCTATAATGAGATCTGATTCCCTTTTCTGGCCTGCAGTGGATACATGCAGGCAGAATGCTGTATGCATAATAATTAAATACATCTTAAAAAGAAAAGACCCTTTGTAACCAAGTTACCCATTTTGGTTTATGTAGGGGGATAAAACATATCCAGTTTGGTTTCTATTACTGAAATCAAAACCATGATCATAGGCAACTTCATGGGTGAAAAAAAAAAAGAGTTTCTTTTTGTCTTACAGGTTTATTTTGTCATGGAAAGAAGCCAGGGCAGGAGTTTGAAGCAGAAACCACAGATGAAAGCTGGTCACTGGCTTGCACCTTCCTTACACACCCAGACGCATCTGCTTGCACTCACACTCAGCTCATTATACGTTTGACAGTGGTTCGGGCCCTCCTACACCCATTAGCAATCAGGCCAATGTGATGGGGGAGATTCTGTAATAGACATTTTCTCTTCCTGGATTATGCCAGTTCGACTACAACTAACCAGTACAATTGATTCACAACTTTCAAGGCCTTGCTACTGTGAAGGGTAATTTTTTTGTGTAAGATACAAACCCATTAAATCTTATGGGCTACCATTTCCTTCTGACCTTCTGAGACCTTGGTAGACCTTCTACAGTAATGGCTGCCCTTACTGTACTTTTCCATCCACTATCTTCCTCTACTCTGAAGCTATTTGCTTAGCATTTTACAGAATGTTGATAATTATGGTTGGGTCTTAGAGAAATAAAGCTTCAGAAATACACACAACACACTCCCACTTGGTTACTGCGTGGGAACAGGAGCTTGGATACCATGACAGAAGAAACTTGTAAGTAGAGGATGGAGTGAATTGGCCCAAAGAAGCTAGAATGGAGTGAGTTGGCCCAAAGAAGGGAACTCATAGACATGAGCTCACTCAGCATAAGCTACAATTAAACACATTAGGAAGGATACTGTGAGATTCCACTGCTTCTTAAAAATCTGACCTAAATCATTCACTATACTTGTTCTAGTTCAATCTATTTACTTACAAAATGTAGTGTTCAGTTTTCTTTACAGTTATATAATATTCCATATATATAATATATTATATATATAATATGTAATATTATATATATATATATAATATTCCACTATGCATCTATCAGTTAAAGGGGCAATGAGCACGTCTGAACAAGTATCTGTTAAGATGGAAGTCAATTTCCTTGGGCCTTATGCCAAGGAGTGTTACAGCTGGCTTATGCTGCATATTTAATTTTAGCTTTTGGAGAGATCTCTACACTGATTTCCCAGACTGGGTGTACCCGTTTGTAATTCTGCCAACAGTGAATGGGACGTCCTATTTCCACATGTCTTCTCCATCATGTTTTATAGGTTGTTTTATTTTGTAGGCCCTTGCCATTCTGGCCTGTGTGAGATGAAATCTCAAAGTAGTTTTAATTTTCATTGCTCTAATTGCTTCCAATAATGAAAGTTTTATGAGATGTTTTTGGGACATTTTAATTTATTTTTGGAAATTCTCTATTCAGACACATGACCTGTTTTTAAATTGGGACTTTTATTTGCTTCACCATTTGTTTTAATATTCTGGATATTAATCCCCTAATAGGTGGATATGTGGGAAAGATTCTCTTCTACTCTATGAATCTATTCCTTGCTGGCTTAATTTTTTTTAGCTGTGCCGAAGCTTTTCAGTTTTACCGAGTTCCACTCCCCAGTTGATGGCTTTAATTCCTAGGCAAGTGTAGTCCTGTTCATAAAGTCCTGTCCTGCATCTGTACCTTGAAGGGTACTACCTATGTTTTCTTCTATTAGTTCAGTGTTTCAGGTTTTGCACTGAGTTCTTTGAGCCATTTGGCCTTAGAGTTTGTGCAAAGTGATAGCAATGGGTCTAATTTCTGCATGGAGTCATCTTAATTGTGTTGTGACTTATCTTTGGTAGTTGCACTCTGGTGGGTTTGAATTTGAGATACAAAAATCTTCACAAGGTCTAGCCAAATACCTTTCCCTCAGAATTCTTACAATGTTTTACTTTTTGTTTGTTTGCTTGTATTTTATCTTCCTGTCTTATTTCTTAACAGATCTCTGACCTACTGATCAAATGACTACTGTCTATCTCAGTGTGTCCCCTGCTAACCTTCTACTCTGTAAGGTAGACAATGATGTTTGCTGTACTAAATTCTTGCTGATTGCATAATT
Source organism: Cricetiscus sungorus (assembly GCA_030556225.1). Classification (NCBI taxonomy): domain Eukaryota; kingdom Metazoa; phylum Chordata; class Mammalia; order Rodentia; family Cricetidae; genus Cricetiscus; species Cricetiscus sungorus. The sequence goes on along the minus strand of JANBXA010000735.1, from coordinate 44,823,258 downwards.
TCTTTCTGCTGGTGAATGCCATGTTCTACCGGTGTAGGAGGACATGACACATGTGTCCTGTGGTTGATATATATGCTAATTTAAAGTGAAAACTTCCTATTGTCTATAGGAGCCATTGCAGCAAGAGTGGGATATAAATTTCATTTGTGTGGTTTCTAGAAAATTCAAAGATGGACTTCATGTTCACTTATTTTTAGGAAATTTATTGGTCTTTTATATCTAACTATTGATGTTATATATTTGGTATTCACTGTGTATATACACATGAACTACATGTTAACACTATATAATTGTGTGTGTGTATGTGTATGTATGTGTGTGTGTTTATGAATATATGTGAATGCAGATGCAAATGGAGGCTGGAAGAGAGAGTAGGATCCCTGGAGACGGAGTTACATGTGTTCCTGTGTTAATGAACATGGGTGCTGAGACTTGAACTCTATTCCTCTGCAATAGCAACAAACATACTTTACTGTTGTTCCATATCTCCAGCCTTTTCAGAGATTTTCTTCTCACTCTTTAACACCTTTTTTTATAGCTAAATTAAATTATTTGGAGATGATTTTGCCTTAAAATAATGACAATTATTTTTAAGTATATAAAACAATGTTTATGTTTAAACAGCTTCCAAAATATTTAATGTGTAATCAATGCACTTTTTATTTATGTTCATTCGAAGTAACGTTTCTCCTTTAAGGGTATGACTTTTGGGTCTTCATAGATGACTCAGGAGTTAGGAGTACTGGTTGCTTTTTCAGAGGTCCTGGGTTCAATTCACAGCACCCATTTGGCAGATCACAACTGTTTCTGCCTCTATTTCCTAGGGTATCTGACACTCTCATATTGACCTCTACAGAAAATGCACAAACATATATTTAGGAAAACACTGGTCAGTGTCTGGTATCTTAATAAAATAATTTAAAATGGCATATCTTATTATAAACAATATCTGCACTGTTATAAAGACAAAGTTCCTATATTTTCAAAGTTTTTTATGAGGTTCCTTTAGAAATAATTATTGGTTATTAGAATGTTTTTCAAAGCATTACATTGATTCATTTTTGGACATCAAAACTACCCCTTTCATTTTTTTTGTTATCAAATGGGATGAATTAAAAATATGACAGACCTCCTTAATTTTCTATCTTTTGGGCATTCAGCCTTAGGGACTTCTGGCTGACACACACACTGACTGTGATGCCCAGTGGCACGAGACTGGTATGTTCTCTGGAATCTGTGACCATACACCCAGTAGACTTATGAGTAAACTTGATTGCAAGTACCAACTTTTGGAATCTCTGCTAATTCCAAATGGAGGAACAGAAATGAGTTACCTCCGTTGAGTTGCTCCTAACTTCAGACTTGACTTTGTGATACAAGTTGGCGTTATATGGAATTTGTTCCTGGTGGTAAACTAACAAGAAGAGGTAATTCATTAAACTCTCCAGCAACCCAGTCAACATGACATGTGTGACTTTCTTTCTGAAGAAAAACAGGGTCAATAAGACAGCCCCCAAGCAGAATCAATATCGCTACAACTCGAAGACGCTCCAGTACCATTTTCTTGGGACTATAGTTCACCAGTGAAACAACTAGAAAAACTTTAAAAATAGGAAATTTCAAATTCTCAATGTAAAAACAAAACAAAAAAAACCATGCTTCTAGCCACAGAAAAACAAATACACCAACATTAGCCTGTGAAGTGTTATAAGTTGTGGGTAGAAAATATGTCTATAAATCTCAAAGGATGTTAAGCTCTGTCGTTAGGCTTGGAATAGCCTGTGCTGCTTCTAGTGAAAAAGGGATGCTATCATTCATTGTGTGCGAGTCTCAGTGACATAATGCATAATGAGGGCCAACAGCTGAGGAAGGCATCACCAAAGGGGAGGGGTCCTTAAGATGGTTTTGATTTAATACAAGGCATGCACTATTAATAAAGAGGTTGAATGATACCTGTATGTTTTATAGGTTTATAAATTGGCTGTAGTAAAATATTTTACATCTTAGATCACTAGGTTTTGTTTCAGCTGATTATGGGAGATATCTATCTAGAGTTGACTGAATTGTATTAATCTGAACCTAGTTTAATGATGCCTTAACATTTTTATGGGGGAATTTAATGTTTGCAATATCCTTGTTCCTTATTTGAAAGCGTGACTTATAGGTTTCTCATCTTCCTTAAATTATAAAATCCTTCAGCTAATAAAGGAAAATGATTATAGTTTGCAAAAAAGGCAAAGTCATTTAACAATCCATATAACTGTCTATTGTAGGGCTTTGCATAATAATTGTAATTTAGCTATTAGAGATTCTAAAGGCAGTTATCAGTCATACTCCACAATTCTGAAGGAATCAGGCAAGGCCCAAATTATTTAAAGTATTTTAAATTCTCAAAGAAAAAAGGCACACCATAAATTTGAAATATACTGTATCATGACAAGATATTATTTCACAGGAAAAGGAAAAGTCCCTCATAATTTTCATATGTTTAAGCCACCAAATAGATTTGTCTTAATCATTTTGGATATAAATTTTATTTTATTAATAAACACAAACTTCATATTAAACATATGTTCCTTCATGGAGCAATGAATAAGTAGATGTCATCATGGTGACATGAATTGTCAGTGCTTCTGGGACAGTGAAGTCAAAGGTCAAGCCTACCAAGAAAGGGACTGAAGACTCGGAGCATTATGAGGCTTCTTATCATTACATGTCAATACAATTACAATTCTTTTTGGATCGTTCTTAGGCTCATTAAGAGTATTCCACAACTAGACAAATAAAATCTTTTAAACATATAAAATCATCTTTAAGTCTCTTTGAGTATGCGCTTATGTTCAAGGTCATAAATTATGTACATTTGAAAATGTGGGCCATCTGCACATTTCATAAAATGTTAATTAGTCCAGAGACATGAAAATTTCTATGGGAATGCTTAAAAATCAAAACACCAATATATGAACCATGGATCCCATTTAAGTATGGGTGTAGACCCATAGGAAAATAAGTCAGTGATTTGAAGTTATACCTGCTCTCCCACTTTCATTGTAGCTTTTTCCACAATGACCAGAATATGGAATCAATTCCCATGGTGACTGTTCTTAAATTCCACAAACTTATTCTCCTAAGTACTTATATTTATGCTGGCTTCTGTTAGATATGCTAGTATTTTCTTTTTTCCCTATTTTTTTTTCTTTCGTTGCAAATGTCCTTCCTAATGACGTCCTGCTACACTCATAGATTGGTGCTTACCCCGATCTTCATCAGAGAGGTTCCCTCCTGCAGCTGACTGGAGCACATACAGAGACCCACAGCCAAACATTAGGCAGAGAGAACCAAAATTAGAAATCTTCATCAGGCCCCTTCCTTGCCTTGGATCTCAGAAAACCCCACGGAAGAAGGAGAAGGATTGTAAGAGCCAGAGGAGCTGAGGACCCACAGAATCCACTAAGCAGGTCTCACGGTGTCTCTCAGAAACTAAAATGTCAATCACTAAGCCTGCATGCGTCTTAGCTACGTCCTCTGCATATATGTCATGGGTGTGTAGCATGGGGTTTCTTGTGGGATTCTCAACAGTTGGACGGCTATCTCTGACTCTTTTGCCTGTTCTTGGGACATTTTCCTCCTCCTGGGTTGCCTTGTCCAATCTTAATATGAGAGAATGTGCCTCACCTTATTAAAACTTGTTATGCTCTGTTTGGTTGATATTCTTGGGAGACCTGTTTTATTTATTTTTTTGCGGGGGGTGGGGAGATGTGGAGGAGGGGGAAGTAGAAGAGGGCTGAGAGGCATGCAGGGGAAGAAACTGTGGTTTGGATATATTGTACGAGAGAAATTAAAAAAAATACAGATAGGAAATAGGTTATTTTTCATACAACATATCCTGATATAAGCTCTAGTTTGAAATTCAAAAACATTTAAATAAATGAGAAGTAAATAATCTGATCAAATCAGTGTATCAAAATTATCCATATTTCTTGGTTACTGATGGGGCGAAGCAGAACACATTTTTCATTATAACAGAGACGGCCAGATGGCTCGGTGGGAAAAGGTGTTGGCAACCAAGTTTGGTGAGCTGAATTCTAGCCCTGGAGCCTCAGAATAGGAGAGAATGAATTCTCACAAGCTGTCCTCTGACCTCCACATGGCCATGACCTACACATGTCCATTAAATAAATAAGTAAATGTTTGAAAATTAAAATACAAAAGAAAACAAAGAAAATATGGGGAATATTTCCTAATTCAAATGCATTAAAAGGCTAAAATTGTGTGTCTGAGTTGGTGTCAGAATCCTTAATTCAGTTAAACAGTAATTCTAAACAACAAAAAGCTGGACAAACTCAACCTGGAGACTCATGCAATCTGCTTAAGAACAGATGATGGCTGTCATCATCATCATAAACTACAAGTTTTTTTGTCAAGAAATTGCTTCTTAAAATTAAAAACACTGTAGCCCTATAGCAGCTGGCCCGTTCCAATCTCAGAGACCTTCCTTCACTGCTTCTCCAGGGCCATGGTGACAACAGGGACCAACTCTTGCTGATGGCTGTGTCTGGGTCCATGGTCCTGATTCATTTGAGGTCTGTGTTAATGTCTGTTGCCTGTGTTACCACAGGGGGCCATGCGAACCATGTGTTCCCCATCTATGACCTGCTGAAGCATGTGAAGGGACTGGCCGTGTGGAACAAGGCCGTGTGGTTATGACAAGATCTCCATTACTCAGAGCAGCAGCAAGATATCCAAGAGGAGATTTAGTGAGGGTCCACCATTGAGGGTGGACCAGAAGCCAGAGGCTTTGAACCAGACCAATAACTCACTACACAATGACAATTTGCAAGTGAAACTGTTTGGTTAAAAGGGTCTGCTGCATGGTACACCACAGCTCCCAATGCCACTAAGCCTAATAAGGAGGTGGTGGAGAGGATGGGGAGAGAACAGGGAAGTAGGGTCTTGTTTCTTTGCTGTTTGGCTGGTTGCTTTTGTACTTGTTTGGATTTCATTTGTTTTTAAATTAATAAATAAATATTTTATTTTGGTTTTGTTTGTTTTTAAATTGATATTCTCTTAAAATGTATTTATTATTTTATGTGCATTGGTGTTTTGCCCTAGGTGTCAGATTTCCTGGTACTGGGGTTACAGACAGTAGTGAGCTGCCATGTGGGTCCTGGGAATTGAACTCTGGCCCAGTATTCTTAAGGTAAAAACCATCTCCCCAGCCCCTTAAACTAAAATCCTTATTTTATTTTTACTTTTTTTTTTTAAAGTCATCCTTGGCAGAGCCACTGTAAGGGTGAGGGGTGGTGGCATCTTGCCTTTGCCAGTGAACTTGTGGTAGTAGCCACACACTTTAGGCAAGGTTCCAGGTGCAGATGTAAGCCTTGATAAGGTAGAGACTGCTGGCTCAAGCGCTCTTGGGTTGCAGATAGCATCAGGAGAGCAGAAACTGCATCTTCTGGAGTAGGAAGACCCAGGTGAAGGGCAGTTCTGAAGGGACTGGTGAATGAATGGGACTGGCATCCATGAGAGGAAATTCCCAAAGACTCAATGCAATTATGTTTGAAATAAGAGAACTAATAACATATGTATGCAGAATAAACTAACATAAATGTGCAAGTATATGTATAAGATATGTGCATTTAAACACGATCTCATATATGTTAAAACTAAACACTGGCAATGTATTAATGATTCAATCTCTCATAAAAGGTAGAAGGTCAAAGGGGTAATCAGGAAAGAGAAGAAAGGAAGTGAGCATATTTGAGAGAAATATCTTTCAAAATGATAAAACTGGAAAAATGTTAATTCTTTGATGGAATCATTTAAGAAAAAATAGAAGTGGTGAAATAATAAAAGTAAACACAACCGTCATACATTGCATTTGAGTTTCAAACAATGAAGAACGCCCATTACCAGTGTGTTAGTGAAATGGGTAGATAAAACAGAAAAGTAGCAGTGAGTGAATACAAGATACTGTATTCAAATATGGCATGTTAGATATTACAGAATTAGTTAAATACCCACGCATTATTAGACTATTAGTCTGCAAAGCATTATAAGTGGAAATTTTTATGTCGAGAAAAGATCATACTGTAACTATCTTTAATGGTAGAAGTTATACCTACCACAGAGACATTGTTTACTGTGCCAGTTTCTTTTCTGCATAACAGCTAGATAATTATTTGCAGATTGAGCTAGTAACGACGCTTAGATTAACTGTTTCCTCAAAAGCATTATCTAGCATTATCGGCTATATAATACCTTGCTTATCACTACCTGATCTAATTTAATTTTCTGTGGAGTTTCTTCCCAATAATTCGTAAAATAAACGAAGAGACATCTTAATATATTTAATTTTATGTAGTTATTTTTAATTATGTACTTTTGTGTGTGGGTATGTGTACATGAGCATAGGTGACTGGAGAGGCTAGAAGAGAGCATCAGATAGCCCCAAGTGGGCGTTATAGGTGGTTGTGACTCACCTAACACGAGGGCTGGAAAACAAAGTTTTGTCCACTTAAAGAGGATGGCATACTTATGAGCTCAGAGCCATCCCTGCAGCCACTGAACTGTTTAGTTTTAATTAGATTTTATATTATTTTGCCTAGGAAAGGCATAAGACATACTAAAACATATTTATAAGAGAAGTGTATAAGTACAAATTTATTTCACCATGTAATTTTGTCTTTGTAGTATATAATAATTAATAGAGTTGAAAGTAAATTATATTTTACCCCTGATAATTGTGCCAAAAATTATACTTAATATTAACTAAATTTATTAGATGTCTTCCCAGAAGATGATCATATAATGTGGAACAGATAACTTTATTTATTTAGTGCTTTTGTGGCTTTTGCTTCCTTTGTATACCAGTTGCTCTGGATAGGATTCTATTTCCATGATGACTAGAAGTGACTGAGGAGGCATCCTGGTTACCTTTCTGATGCACACGGAAATGCTTTTGACATTGTGCCTTGAGTAGGACATCGGCCACAGGCTTTTACAAGAAAGTCTGAGTGTTGAGGTATACGTAATAAGCTTTCTCGTCAGACTTTCTTTGGACTTCCAGCTTGCCAATAATGATACAAAGACTTCTTATTCATTATGAAAGCTTAGCCTTTTGCTGAGGCTTACTCCTATATATCTTTTATAATTTAAATTAGCCCATTTCTATTAATCTATGTTCTGCCACATGGCTTTTGACCTCTCTTCCATTTTGGGTGTTTGCCTTTCCCCATGTCTCACTGACATTTCTTACATGCCTAGATTCATCACCTCCAGAAGTCCTGTCTAACTTCTCCTTACTAGCCATTAACCATTCCACTCTTTACTAAACCAATCAGAAGACGCCTAGGCAAAAAAATAAAACACACATCTTCACAGTATATAAAAAGATTATCCCACAACAGGTATATTTCTGTTTTAGTTTATAAGATATTATATTTTGTGGGATAGCTTTGTCTTCATTAAAGGGTACTGAATTGGAACATCTTTAAAAGTTTGAATTCTACATCAGATCTTGGACAATAAACCAAAATTAGCAGCAGGCCATCATGGCTTTGTTTCAGACATTCTAACCCTTTCATGGGTTTTCATTTTGATGTTGTTCTGTTTCTTAAATTGGATCATACTTTTAGTTCTGGACAACTGAAACATTATTCCACATTCCCTATTTAAAGCATAATTATAAATGCATCCCTTGTATTATTGTTCAATTTGTTACATTTCACTGACAATAGCTCTTTATGTTATACGTAGTTAATGGGCCCCCTGATCTGTGTCTGAAATACACGATGTATTGGTAGCACATTCCAACCTCTAAATGCCTTTCATGTCACTATTGTAGATAGCATCAGGCATTTGAAAGCTGGGGCCTATTTATAAAGATATCATCAAAACCTGCCCGATGTAGCAGACTTATGAATCAATTATCTGAACTACACTGGGTGATGTATCTATTTTAGATTTTAGAGTCATATATTTGAAGCCAAACTACAAATAGATAACAATTCAACAGCCTATCATGATTTTTATCTTCATCCTTATATCTATCAAATGTGGAACAGAAAACAAATCTTACTGATTTTTACTTTCATGAGTTTAAAACAGTCCCACACATGAAAATTCTCTCTCCTGATCCCCTCCTCCTTCTGTACACACACACACACACACACACACACATACACACACACACACCAACTTACCCATTAATTGACAGAAACTACCTTCTCAGACAAAACAAATGGAAATAAAAATACAGAACACAAAAAATCTTTACTCTATAATGGACAATGGCTAGATTAAGAAGATTGATATGAAATCACATGGCAGAGACATGGGAAGTTCTGGGATGATGCCTGTAACTTGGAAAATGAACTTTTTCACTATCATAAAGGAATATAATAGGAAGCATTGGTTAGGAAAAAACAGACTCAGTATTTGATGTTGTATACACATGGTCTTTAGGAAGCAACCAAACAGGCAAGTCATGTTGGTAGTTGGTAGATAAAATTACAACATCCATGAAACTAAGATTAAAATTTAAAGATACAAACAGCATGGAAGAAAAACTAAGAAATGAGTTGACTTCAGCGAGTTCCCAGAACAAGAAGTCTTAGCTTATACTTCCTCCTCCAATCAGACTGTTAAACTATTCATCTGCAGAAGAGCTGATACAAAATGTGAGAAAGGGCCTGCACAGTCCTTGTGGATCACATAACCAAATAACCTCTTTAGATTGGTAAGGTAGTATCTTTTGTGTTACCTGCATAGAACAGAACCTCACAGAGAGTGTTCCTTTGGCTCAGGACCACTTTAGTGGAAAAAGGGAAGTGCACACAGGTGTCAATGTTTCCCAAGATTCCTCCCAGAAAGTTCTTTCTGGTCTCATATCTTGATGTCCTCTAAGGACCAGAACAAGGGCAGAAAATGTAGCATCAGCTGAAAACATAGGAGTTCATGATCCTTGAAGTAGTTCTGTTCCTATCATTGGTGTCTAGTAGAGGATCCTATCTGTTATGATTTAAACATATAATGTCCCCAACAGACTGCGTGTGGGTACACCTCTTTGAATGAACCTGGGAGTTATTTTGTAAAATGATGGTAACTTTAATGGGACTTAATGGCAGATGTTGACCAATAGAGGCCACAGTAAACTATTCTGTTTACCTTCTGTGTCCTGTCTACTAACATGATGTGTTCCAACTGGGCTGGAATATTCTCTTTCCACCACTATGTCTTAGATGTCATGACAGTCATATTTCCTGAAACACCTGGCCAAGGTAAATTCTTCCACTAGCCTTCTTCTGTGTGGCATTTTGTCAGAGAATTCAGAATAGCAGTTCCCAGTCAATGGCATTACAGGGCAGCACTCACAAAGCTGATCTGGCTGCTGGCATAAAAGTGGAACACAGGTCAATGTGGTGGCTGCTTCCCGAGTTGCCAGCTTTCAGGCTGAGCTTTATTCCTCAGCCAGTGCCCATAGAGGGAGAATCCACCACATGATCACAATGTGACATCACGCTTCTATGGATACTCTGACAGTTTATCATGGTTACAACTTGACAGGACATAAAATCAACTGAGAGATATTCCTCTGAGGCTTTGGTGGTACTTCTAGCAAAGATTAACTGAGGAAAGTCCCTCCCCCAGAGCAGGTAGCATTTCTTGGTGGTGGCCCAGATTTCTGGAATTTCAGGAAGAAAACCCATGCTTGTTCCTCTGCCTTGGTTCTGGTGAAGTATTCTGTGTCTGCCACAGCCTTCCTTTTCTGTCCTCGGGAGCAGCTGCCCTGGTCTAGATCATGTTTCTCTAGGAATTCTCTAGGCCTTTAGTACTATCTTCTGCTTCGTTAGACAGCTCCGGTCTCTCTGCCATGCATACAGACATTGTTGAGCCACCCAGACCCTATAATGGAACCAAACTAATGAAACCTGCTCTGTAGCAAATATCTCCTTAGTCATCTCTATTCCCCTAGAGAATCCTGACCAGTATAGTTACTTTTCTTGTTGCAATGACTTGACAAAATTGGATGAATTGAGAAGAGTTTGTTTTCTGGTCATAGTTTAAGGCCCAGTCTATCTAGGCAGTACAGTCATAAGTGGCAGGAACAGCTTTTAGCAACGAGGCCAATGTGAGCTTTTTGCTAGTCTCAGTGAACCTAGAAGCTGGAAACTAAGAATGCTTTAACTTAGCTGAGTCTGTCCTCTTCCTCTTTTATTCAGTCAGGATCTCTAATGAAAGAGATGCTGCCACCCATGTTTGGGCTGTGTCTTCTTCTTTTTTCTTTTACAGATAATCCTACCTTGAAATATGTTCAAACGACCAGAAGTGTGTTACCTAAGAGGTATCTGTTAACCCAAACTGACAATAAAATAACACCAACTGTCACTGTATCATTACTAAAATTGTGTGTCTTATTCAAGAGATGCAAAAGAAATACTGTTCAAGGGGCTAGAGTGATGGCACCACAGTTAAGAGCTGATGCTGCTCCTGGAGAGAACCCAAGTTGGGAAGCTTGTGACTGACTATAACTGCAGCTCACGCTGTCTGATGCCTTCTTCTGGCCTCCATGTGCATTTCCATTCACGTGTACATAGCCACACATGTATACACCGTTAAAATGTCTTCAGAGATAAGTGCTGTTGGTGATTTGGGGAGTACTTAAATGTGTATATTTTATTTGTTACATGAATTAAAGTTTGTGAACCTTCAAATAATATGCTTTCAATACTTAATGTTGAATGAAAAAAATATCTAATGACAGCATCATTTCAATTAAAATGAGTAGAAGTGGGTAAAAAAATGTTGTTTCCCATTGGAACAAATGAAGGTTGCCACTTAGGGCACACTGATGGCTTGCCAGCTTGGTGACTTTATATTCCCTTCAGGAGAAATCCTGCATTTTTTTTAAAGAGTTCAAATTGAAAGAAAGACCAGACATGTACTAAAATTAAAATTATAATGCTTTTAGGTCAAGTGGAGTTCTTTTTTAAAACTACTCATAGAATAGAACCATAAAAGGAAAAAAAAACAACAAAACATGGATAAGTATCACAGTTGTCAGAGAAAAATTTCTATCAGCCAATAGCTGCTGTCTTGAAATGGCAGTGATTTCATTATGAACAGGATATACATTTCTGTATTATCAACTCAGAACTTGAAATTAAAGACTTGAATGGATGCCCCACATACATTTCATGTACGCATTCACTGAGGTTTAGTTGCAACCTTATGCATGACTTGCAAGAAGCATTTATGTGGTGGTTATTGTGCATGTATTTTAATTTATGGTTTTGTACATACTAAGATTTAACAGCTTTGCTAAATCCTTATAATAGTGCGTTGGCAGAATGGGCATTTGCTGTACAAAGAGGACGACTCTAAGAGTGAGAGAAAATTCTAGATCAAATAAGATTTCATGCTTGCATGCAGCAATCTCACACAGGCAAAATAAATTGTATTCAACTATTTGTTCTGAAGTGAGGTCACAGTGGAAATTGTGGGTATGCTATTGGAACTATGCTGTCTACACAATATGAGGTTTAGTGTCACAGCATTTCTCAGTCTGCAAATCGTTTCTGAGTTATTGCTCATGGTAAGGTGGGTGCTGCATTTGAGTTGCACATGGTTCTGTAAGTAACTGCTAACCCATGATCCTGTTAGTACCTTCCCCCCCAAAAAAACCCTCATTGGTTCACCAAGTTAGGTTTTGCTGGGACCAGTACTTTGCTGTTGGTTCTCTGCTCATTCTAGATAGGATATTGGGAGCCTTGGAGTTTTCTGTGTGACTGGTAGGCAGCTTGACACATGGGAGAGGGTCATGTTCTCAATATTCCTAACATCACCTTGAGAAGGGATATGCCATATGCACATAATAAGCTTCATGAACTTCCTGAGACTTTTGGATGAACTTCCCTCCAGAATAGAATGTTTCAACATTACTTACACTGTTACAGACACTGAAAATCAAGTTGTAGCTAAAGTGAAATTTCTCAAATGAACCTCAAAGCAAATAATATCATAATTCACAGACATAAGCAGCCTGAAATCTGCTTTATTTGCTAGACTTTCAAAGTACCAAATATCACATAATTCCCCAGTCTGCAAATCTTTTCTCTGAATTTGATCAAACAGTTTTTTTCTATCTTCTCAAATCATAACTAATTCTAATCTGTTTACATCACCCCTCTCCTTTGTGTAAGTTTTAGATCCACTTGATTTCTTTCTGACTAGGTAGCCTCACTACACATTATCACAGAGGAGTCAGTGTCCAGGGTTAGCCCCCCCTAAGCAAAGTGTGGGAACACAGCTACAAAGCTCTTCACAGCCTAGCATGATAAAAGTACCACACTTGGGGAACATAAAGAAATTCTGTAGTTTTGCTTCATTTTTTCCCTATAGCTTTGTTCCCTCCTTAAAAAAGAGAAAAGCCCTGTCCCTACCTCTATTTTTCTCTTGTGTCTGTTGTGACAAATTTCAAAGAGTCAATATTATTGACCATCCCTCAGTAGTTTCTTTATTTTTACATGGCTTGTAATGCACTCTGTGATATCTGGTGTTTGTCAAGCCATTGGAGTTCATATCATCTTAGACAGCCAACAAATCTTGAACTGAACTTAACTTTTCCTGTCAATTATAGTGAATATATATATATATATATATATATATATATATATATATATGATTGACATATAAGTTACACTAGCAGAGGCTAACATACACACACACACACAAACACACAACGATACAACTTTCTCTCTCTTTCTTTTCTTCCTTTCCTTCTTATAATTCATTCCTATAAAGCTGAACCAAGGGACTAGAGAGTTGGCACATGTTGCTTTTCTGGAGGACCCAGCTTCAATACCTAGCACCTACATGGCAGCTCACAATTGTCATACTTCCACATATAGCAAACACTCAGGCACAACACCCATGCATGTAAAATAATAAAATGAATAGGTCTAAAATGTCCTCAAATATTCCAAAGCACAAAGCAGATCTACATAAAGACTGACATGGAACAAGGAACAAATTTTACTTGGCTTTCTGATATCTATAAAACAGTAACCCAGAGCCCTGTGAATGCAATGAAGGTCTCTTTGGCTTACCAGAGAATGCCCGGACCTGTTACTTCTTTGGCCGGCTACATGGCATCTTTCCTGGCAGCCTCTCTGCCTACCTTTCCCAGAAAGTCCCGCCTATCTTCCTGCCTCTACTGGCCAAGCATAACTTATTTATTTTTAAACAGAACAAGGGGATATGCGATGATATCTTGTTTATATAAATAAGCAAGTCTGAAGAGTCTAGGCAGTGGTAGTACAAGCCTTTAATCCCAGGACTAGGGAGTTGAAGACAGGAAGTGAGATGTCAGGGTGGAAAGGGAATATAGGAAGGAGGAAACAGAAACGTGTTCCCTTCTCAGCTGAGAACTTGATGACATAATGTGTGGGATGGCTGTGTCTTGTTCCTTCATCTCTATGATCTTTCAGCTTTTACCCCTATATCTGATTACTGGCTTTTATTATTAAGACCTATCAGAACTTGAGTTATGGACCTGTAAATCACATGGAAATAGAAGCAGTCATTAGAAGTCTCCTACTCAAAAAACAAAAACCAAAACCAAACAATCAAAACAAAACAAAAACAACAACAACAACAACAAAAAACCAACAAAAACCAAAAAACAACCCCCCCAAACCAACCAACAACAAATCAAACAAACAAAAAAACCCCAAAACCTCAGGACTAGATGGTTTCAGTGCAGAATGCTATCAGACATTCAAAGAATAGCTGATATCGATACCCCTCAATTTTTTTCACACAACAGAAACAGAAGAAACGCTGCCAAATTGTTTTTATGGGACCTTGGTTACATTGATACCCAACCCATATAAAAACTCAACAAAGAAAGAGAGTCACAGACCAGTCTCTCTCATGAACATTAATGCAAAAACATTCAACAAAAATACTGGCAAACTGAATCCAAGAGCACATCAGATGATCATCCACCATGATCAAGTGTGCTTCATTCCAGAGGTCCAAGGATGGTTCAACATGCGAAAGTCTATCAATGTAATCCACCGTATTAACAAACTAAAAGAAAAAAACGCACATGATCATCTCATTCGATTCTGAAAAAAGGCTTTTGACAAAATTCAACATACTCCTTCATGGTGATCCTTTCTTATTCCTCACTGCTTGTCTTTAATGTGTTGTAGTTTTCTGAGGGTGCTAGTAAAACCTCACACTGGGGGGCAATGATTTGTGGGTGAACTTTTTGGCCTACAGTCATTCAAAGGAATTAGTAATGGAATAACAAATTGTACCCTTTACTCCACACTGAGGAGGAAGACATTTGAGCTGCTAGAACAACGTCCTAGTTTTTTCATTAATCTTGTGTGAGGACAAGAAGACAATTCTTCTGGTTCAATCCCCCAAGAAGCTGCTCTCACCGTATCCAAAATACTTTAAAACACCATTAAAACATATAAACTACAGAGAGAAAAGTGAGCTTCATCAGGACCTCTCAGCTCCCCTGGCTGTAAGTTCAGCGCATGGATCGAATTTTCCCACAGACAAGACATGCATATGTCCTGCTTTAGATACCAGGGGAGCACTCAACTTGCTTTTTAATAAAACTCCATAATGGGCAAAATTCAGTTGTTAAATAATTTCTTTTTTATGGAAAAGACTTTACAATTAATAAGCCGGGTACTGATTCAAATCAGTATCAATTTCTGTGTGGTTATTACGGCTTCCATAAAAACCTGCACGCTATTAACACAGATTAGGCTGCACTTTCAGGAACAGCATCATTAGGTCCGGCTTCACAGAAGGGAGAAGCTAGGCTGCAATGCCGCACAGTCTCCATGTTGCTAAATAATAGCAAAGATCTCAGATAAAGGGCACAAGCAAACAGTGCTGTGCAGGAGTCTGAGCTAGAAATTTTCCTGGCTCAGGAGAAACAGTTGGTACTTGATATCCACCCGTACTTTTTTATAGTTGTTTATTTTTCATTTATATTTCCACAGGGAAAATGATTAACACCTAGGAGAACAGTCGAATTCCCAACAGGAGGCATAGTTGCTTAGCTGTGTTTAAAAGTCACTGCTTTAAAAATGACCATGTGTACACATGCACAAGATATATGTGTATGTGTAGACTTGCAAGTGTGCTATGTATATCCTGATGTGTACCGCCATGGAAATCTTCATGGGTGTTTTGTTTGTCCTCATGTTTGTTTTGTATATCTTCACAGTTGTTATACTATTTTCATATTGTGATATTTATATTCTCATGTGATTTTCATAAATGTCTTCATATATGTTATGTACATTTTCGTGAGTTATGGATGTTTTTATATAAGTACTCTGTTTTCATGTCTGTTATATGTATTTTCTTCATGTTCATCACACATGCTTTCAGCTTTCATATGTATCATGTATACTTTTCACTTGAACATTCTGCATTATCTTCACATGCGTTATGTACACATTTACATGAATTATACACATTTTAATAGGTGCATTTTGCATATTTTTATATGTATTATGCATATTTCACATGGTCAATGTACATGTTTTCATATCACACATATCTTCATATGTAATATGTACATCTTCCCATGTTTTATAAACATTTTTGTATGTGTGCTAGGCATATTTCATATGTGCCATGTGTATTTTCATATGATTATTATGCATATACTTATATGTGCAATGTATATTTTCATGCACATATTTATGTTATATATTTTAGCATATGAATAATGCATATTTTAAATAATCATCATACATATCTTCACATGTCTTATGTATATCTCCATACTTTTTAAGTACATTTTCATATGTATACTGAGTATATTATTTTCATATACACATGCAAAATAAGCATATATATGTATATATATATAGTATATATATATATATAAAATCCCATAAGGAAATATGAGATTATAATAATAAGGTTTGATAAATATTGTGACTATGGTTGAATTTAGACAAATATTCACTATATAAAATATTGTTTTCACTAGGAAAGTGCATGATTTCCTTGTGTGTGGTTAATTTATGAATCAGTTTGTAATTTTTAAGTTAGTGGCTTTTACTTTTGATTGGGAAAACAGCAGTTAGCCACCAGTCAGCATTCCTCTCTACCATAAAATATAAATAAAATACATAAAATATAGATGAAATATAGATGAAAAATCTGTTGACAGAAGTGAAGATCTGCTGAGGTAAAAATCACCAGGGAAAATTGTGGAGGGAGAACAACTCTTAGATCAAAGATGGCTCCTGCCCCTCTTAGGAGCGGAGGGCATTCCTGAACCTGAGTGTGTGAAGCTAGATGGAAATCCACTGGGAATCTCAGGAGAGAGCTAATGAGAAGGCTGGAGATAACTCAGGAGTTTTAGCTTAGAGACCTAAGCACACAGTTTCTTTCAATTTAGCATAATATCTGTATTAAAATCATCAACCATACTCTGTGAGAAGTGAAATGAGGGATTGAGTTTTCTCAGATACAGAAAGTAACGAACATGAAATGCAAGTCTTCAATTCAGTGTGAATTTTAAAAGCAGGGCAAGCACCGAAAGACAAAATCCAAAAGCAGAACTGAAAATATCAAACCATTTCTTCACAATGTTTTACTGGTATGAGGTGACAAAGGAGTTTAAGTAACAATGGAGAATATGCATGAAAGGAAGTTTCACTCGGTAATTGGGTTTTCCAAAGATTCACATGGAAATTTCAGAACTTATGAGAATGTTTAGTAGTTGAACAATTTGTGAACTACACAAACCCAAAGTAAATTGTGTCAATCTAAACACAGGGAAATATTTGTGATAGTTGAAAGAGTAAAAAACTATCGGACAGGATACTAAACATGGAATTAGCATGTTGTCTGTGAGTTAAGAAGCTGAAGACATGGAAAATACAGGAGGAATGGCCAGTGTTTAATTAGAACTGGAGTGGGCAATTCTACGAGAATTTCCTTTTCAAGATTTGTGACAAATGAAACATTTTAGATTAGAAAAGGTAGCTAGGAAATATTTAGGAACTTAGGAAAACATCTGGTATGCTATTTTATCTTTTCTTACCATAAAGATTTACTACTGTACTATATACACTTTTCCCTCAAGAGCAATATAAACATACACTAAGATACAATATTAAATTGTGGTTCTACAAAATCATAGCCAGTGTGATAATTTTGTATCCATTCTCCATTGCTGTCTCATTGTTAGAAGTATTTGGTTTAGATTTCGTGTGATCATAATTTTCATGTGAGGAATTACACCAGTCACTTGCCTGGTACACTAAAATGTGATTTCCGGTGGTTCTTTGCATTTTAAACACACACATGCTCTCTCTCTCTCTCTCTCTCTCTCTCTCTCTCTCTCTCTCTCTCTCTATATATATATATATATATATATATATATATATATATATATATATAAGTTGTAATGCATATGAATATATGGTATAAATAAATATTGCTATATATGTTTATGTACATGCCAATGATCATGTGCCTCTATTTCTTTACATGAACATATATCTATACTCATACAAGCATAAGAGTATGTAGATATAGAACTATCCTTTTTCATCTAGTTTAGAAAACTTATAAGCAATTCTTAACATTGGTGTTCCCGACATTCATTGTAGTTCAAACTGGCTTTGGATTCATGATCCTTTTCCTTCAGAATCTAATAGCTGAGACTAAAGGCAGGAGCTGCTGTTCCTGGCTTCCTTTTTGTCCTTTCATTGGTCATATATTCTCTAGCTATGTCTTCTTAAAACAAAACAAAACAAAAAAGCAAAAACATCTTTTATCTTGAGAATGTCATAGACACACACAATTAATATACCCACACTGACCTCTTATGCTCATTCCACAGATCTTTTGACATCCCCTTCCCAACTTTGTATTTTCTTTTCAAAAGCTTACTTCTCAATTATCCTGTCAGGAGCTCCCCAGTATAGCTCGGAGCCTGGAGAGCACGTCCTTAGTTTACGTCAGAATTTTGGCTGGTTTGACCTGGTAGGGATATAGCATAGTAGCCACAGCTCTGTGAGTTCATGGATGTGATAGCTATGCCATGTCCAGAAGACAGAATTTCACAGTACTCCTCACCATCCTCCAGCGTACATGATTTCTGCCTCCTCTTCACATTCCCTGAGATTGGTGTGATGACAACATAGATAATGATGTTACAGCAGGTCTCCCCGCGCGGCAGGTCTCCCCGCCGGCCTCCTGGTCCCGCCGCCACGTGGGCCCACAGCCACGCCAGCCCCAAATAACACTCAGAGACTCTGTATTTGATACAATCCTGTTGGCCAGTTACCATTATTGTTAATGGGCTAGCTCTGTCTTAATTATTAACCCATTTCTACTTATCTAAGTATTTCCACGTGGTCGTCTTATCAGGGAGCCGAGGCAGGCGTCCTGCTTCTTCCCGGGCTACATCTCAACCCCGCCTTCTACTTCCTCTTTCTTCCTCCTAGTCTCCTAGCCCCGCCTATCTAGTTTTCTATTGGCCACAGTGCTTTATTAACCAGTATGAGAAACATATATACAGAATAACATCTCCCATCATAATGATGCCCTATTTAGGGCCGAGACCTCAGTCACTCATTCTCAGCCATTCTTTGATAAGATCTTTCACCTATTCTCCCTTCTGACAGAGTATATACTGATTACAGGCCCATCAATATTTTTGACATTCTCTAAGACCTATTTTTAGATTTTGTTGTTCTTACTGTTGATTTTCTTTCTTAATTTCACTGATGTGTTCTAGTCGTTATTTATTGCTTCTCCTTCTGCTTATTTTAGATTTATTTTTCTCTATTTTCTAAACTCCAGAGCTGAAAACAGATTTTTTTTTAATTTTACTTCTTTCTTGTTTTCAATTATATGCATTGGATATGTATTCAGTTTAATGTTATAAATGCTATTAGATGATATAAATTTCCCTTTTAACCCTGCTTCCCGACTCACAGTTGTCATAGTGATGATCTCTGCCACACTTCAAGTAGGAGGATTTCTCTCTTTGGACTGGTAATCAGTGAGCTTTCTTTATAGTGAAGGAATCTGCAGCTTTGCATTTAGTTTTTACATCTCCTTCATTTCTAGGCACCACCAGTGTGGATCATCATGGTCTTGGCTGGGTTCATTCTTAGAGGCGGTTTGACAAACATAGACTCCACAGTTGTTTCAAGGAACTCAGGCAAGTTAGCTTCTGAAGCTCAAGTGATCATCTAGCCTGTCCATAGACTTTAAGAGAAATCTTTCATATGCTTTCTACATGATGACCCATGCTGAAGTTCTAGATATACTGAATGTTGATTGCTTTTCCTTCTTATGTACATCTGTATATGTCTAATAAACAGACAGAAGCATGTGAACACAAAGATATTGAATAGTTAGGACAACATGATACCATGGAAGGAAAAGGAAAATAACACAAACTAATCTACCCTAATAGATGTTGATATTAACTAAGTCAAAGTATGAAGCACTACATTTAAAAAGAAAAAACTCAGAAGAAAATGGAAATTCTGGAGCTGAAGTGTACGATGACCCAGTGATACTCATAAACACTTTTCAGCCAGAAGAAAGCATCCTGAGGTCAAAGACAAACCTGGTAAGGTTACCAAGTTAAAAACAACCAATCAACATGATCAATCCTAGAGGGGAGAGTTTTGGCTCGATGATTGTTATTCCAACATGGAGATGGAGGCTGAGCATCCAACGTGAAAAATCCTGATGGAAGGGGCATGAGAGTCAAGGCATAGCCAAACCTTCTGCTTCCTGACTTACCTTTTATGTATTGAAAAGTCACCTCTAGGGTCTTCAAAGATGGCAGTCACGAGCACTTGCTGCTGTTGCAAGGTGATCTGTGTTTTGTTGCCAGCACTCACGTGGAAATTTATGCCCATTCATAATTCCTGTTCCAAGGGATCTGGCATCCTCTTCTGCCCTCCATGGGTATCAAGCACATATGTAGTACACTTGTATATTCAGGCAGACAAAACACTCATGGACATAAATGTTTTTAAAGGACATTTGTAGAGTTTATCTTCACTAGAATGAATAAAATTATTCTGTCTCTCAAAACCGATCGAAGAAGCCAGTGACAGTGGATATAGAAGCCCCCCCCCCAATTTATACTTAAGATTTTTCATTGATGTGGTCTGACCTCAGCTAGAGGGATAGATCCTCCCTTTTCACATTCTGTTTCAGGTTTCCAGCCTCTGTGTCAGCAATTTTATGTCTCGTGAACAAAAGGAAACTTATTCTCATTATGCAGAGAGCAGAACTTAAGGGTAAGTATATCACTCATTGTTGTTGACTAGTACACAGAAAGCCCTGAGTCCACATCTCAGCAAACATAAATAAAAAAAAATGTATTTTTAAAAGATTTAAGTTTAATAGTGGAAAATGTTAACATGATGTTCTATTTTAACCTAAACAAAACGAAATGCCGTAGTTTACTGTTTAAATATGTATGCCATTAAATCATCCATACATTTCAAGCATCTTTTCTATTTTTATTCTTTACCTTTGCATCAAATCTGTTTATTTATTTTGGACTTCAAACTGAGGTACTCAGTATTGGCAGCAAGAGCTCTGCACCATCTCACCAGCCTTCAGCTTTGCTAGTTTTAACAGCAACTGATGACAAAAGAGCTAATAAAGATTTCACATAAATAGTCATAAAATTAGTAAACAAAGACTCTCTTGTTTATGTGTTTCCACATATAGATAGTTTTCAGATCAACTGTATGTTTAGGGAAACTGTCCTCAATTTTTCAGAGCAGTTGGCTGAACAGAGCAGGTTATGTGGAATGATGGACATTTGTGAGTGATTTTTTTTTTTGTTAGTTTATATACGTAGTTAACTACAACAAAGAGATAAGCATAGCCTACAGCCCACTTTAGACCTTAAAAGCCACATGTTTCTCTGTCTACCTAGAGGTGCCTAAGAGGGGTGCTACATCTCTAAGAGACTCAGTCCAGAGATGCTGTTCATTTGATTGTGGGCCTCTCCTTAATGGACTCTAGTGCTGTGCTAACAATTTACAGGTGCTAGTTATTGGAGATATTTGTATGTCCCTGTGTGACTGGGTAGTCAGTGGGATCAGCTTTTGGGTTTTTTCTTGGCAAAGCTACGTGATGTGCAAACAGATATTTGATTGGTAGGGGGAAAGCTGTGATTGACTATGGTGCTACTATCAATTTTTTCTTTATGGGAATATATCTCCAGTCTTCCTTACATATATGGGAGTGACCGTTGAGTTTTGCGTTTGGTCTGGCTTATAGTGGACCATTGAATGTTTGCTCATTCTAGCAAGTGCTACACACGTTCTGATTCTGCATTCTCTCTCTTCTGAGTGGTACCTAGGATCCTTGGAGGTTTTGAACACAAAAAGCAATGGCACGTATAACCATGTTAAATAGATCACGGCACCCAAGTATTGCCTAAGAAATAAAAGGAACTCTTAGGTTTTAAATCACTTGTAAATTTGCCATCCAATGTAACATATGAAGAGCAACTCTTCTCTTGTGGTGTCAAAGACAGGGGACTTGTGTATCTAATGTAATAGTTCAGGGTTAAGATCAATGTCAGGTGTAATCAGTTCTGAAAATAAAAAAAAAACCAACATTTTATGTTATTTGTATGTTATTTGCTGAATAACAAAAATGCTAAAATCTCACATATTCTCTATTCCCATTAAAATGTGAAAAAAAATGATTCGATTTTTTAAGTGGTGGCTGTTGAATCTAAGAATGTGGATAACAAGATAGTTTCCACAGTCTTTGGCTTAGCAGGACTATAGCACGTTTCAATATTTCTAATTAAACCGACAGAGCAGGTGATGATAACATCTGTTTTTTTTTGTGTGTGTGTGTAATAAAACCTATTGATGCTGCTGACCCGAGCATCCCTTATCTGCAGCAGACAACAAACTAAGATAAGCCAAGTTAAAAAGGAGGAGAGTGTGGGGATGGGGAATGTCACCACCAGGGTACTTGCTCTGGATCACCAATGATAATTGTCTGCTAGAGTTGTTTTCTAAGATACCCTTTTTTGATAAATAGTAGTGTGATCAATACTGTTTTTTACAGAGTGTTCAAAATAATTTAATGCAGATATAAATTTGGGTAAAAGATGTCTTCTATCCCTTAAACATGATTATTGGTTAAAAAAAAAAAAAAACTTAGTCTCCTTTATTGAACCCAAATTTCTGTCACCATAAAGGAAATTTATAACCCATTTTCACTATGAGAACATTTGGATTTGGATTTGGATATCCACGTAAAGGAAAAATATTAAAAAAAAATACAGGAGGGTTGGTGGTTCTCAGATATCCAATTTAGCTTTTAACGTGTGTAACACAGCTTAGAGTCACAAGAGAAGGAGTTTCAGTTGAGTGACTGTTTAGATCAGGCTGGCCATGAGCACACTTGTAAGGAATTGTCTTGATTGTAACGGATGCAGGAAAGTCCAGTCAGCTGTGGGCAGTACCATTGTTTGGTACACAGTCCTGTCCTGTATAAGAAAGCTAGCTTATGAGTCCCAAGAGGCGTTTCGGGGGATCTGAGCACTTTCTGTGTTTGTAGAAAACCCACGTTCTGCTTTCAGCACCTGAATGGCAACCTCAGCTACAGGATGTCTGGGGCCCTCATTTGGCATTTAACAAGCACTGCTGTCACGTGGTATACATACATGCAGACAAATAGCCATTAAACAAACAAACAAACAAGTAAATAAATACATGCTAAAAACAAGCAAACAAACAAAAAAGCATCAACCACCCTCGCTCAGTTTGAGTCTGAGTTGAGACTGAGTCAGCAAGCAGCTTTTCTCTACGGAGTTTGCTTTAATTTGCTTGAGATTCTTTGCTGACATCCCTCAATGAGGACCTGTGACCAACAAACTAACATACGCCACCCCCCCCCCCCACCCCAGATGCTTTTGGTCAAAGTGTTTTTTTCTCACAGCAGCAGAATGAAACTGGAAGGTAAGCCACGCCTGCTGTAAGAACGAGGGGGCCACCTTGTGGCCAGTCCTTAGAAGTCTAGTGTGAAAATGATATGCCCCAAAGAAATAAATCTGGCTATAAATCAAATAAAATCACAGGAGAGTTTTGGAGACACAGAAACAAACGTTTGTTGCATACATATAAAAATCCTAGCTGTAAGGAGAGGACCACATTCGTAATCACCAGTGTCTACAGTTTGTGAGACAGAAACAGACTCAACAGATGTGTCCGCACAAAACAAACTCATTGGGAGCAGAGCGTCATAATCAGCTCAGATGTAAATTAAGCATGAACAGCATAACGCTGGCTGCCTAACTTGTAGTTGTGACAATCGTAGCCACAAATTAGATTTAGGCTGGGCCAGTGGTGCGTGTTCTTTCTTCTGTGTAATTATGATGTTGATTTTTTTCATTTCTGTGTTCAATTTTGGCTAAAGGGAATTTTCTATACAAGACTTGTTCTTTTTTATGATTTGTATTTTTGTTTCCCACAGCATTTAACTTGTCATAATCTTGCTTTATCTTTTGACTTTTGGGCAGATTGTTGCAAGTAGAACCAGTGTTTGATATGGGGGTATTTTGCAAATAACGATGGATGTGGGAGGAGCCGCTGGGCTTGGGGTCAGGAAGCAAATCCAGTTTTGTAACAGCTGAGATGAGAAGAAGCTGACACCTGGTGAGAGCCTGCTTTCTATGGCTCTTGGGGGTGGTGGTGTTATCAGCAATCAAGAATTTTTTAACCATAGCTTTCAACTTAAAAATCCCTTCATCTTCTTGTTTGTGAGCCCTTCCTTTAATGGGGCGAGCCATCTCTCCACCAGAAGCTGGATAATACAGAGACCCAGGATAGAAACAAATATGAAAAGAAAAAGGAAAAAGTCAAAGATATGTTTCCTAATGACATTCTGCTATACTAAGGGATTGGTTCCTAGCCAGTAACTGACGAGAGCAGATGCAGAAACCCACCTTCAAATGTTAGACAGAGCTCAGGGAACTCTGAAGAACAGGGAGAGGAAGGGTTGTAGGAGCCAGAGGGATCTAGGACACCATGAGAACATCCCCACAAAATCAACTGAGCAGGGCCCATAGGGGCGCACAGGGGTTGGAACAACAACCTTGGAGCCTGTATGCGTCTGAGCTATGTCCTCTGCATATATGTTATGGTTGTATAGCTTCGTGAGACTGCTAATTGTAGGGGTGGAGCTGCCTCTGACTCTTCGCCTGCTCTTGGTATCCTTTGACTAGGTTGTGCGGTCCAGACTTGGAATGAGGGTTTGTTTCTAGTCCTTTCATCTTCTTATGCTGTATTGAGTTGGATCCCCGGGAGGCCTATTCTTTTTGGAAGGGAAAGGGAGGAGAAATAGATCTGGGAGGGGCTGGGGAGTGAAGGGAACTGGAAGGGAGGGGAACCTGCAGTCAGGATGTATTGTAGGAGAGAAGAATAAAACAAATTTCCTCTATGTTATAAAAGGATGATTCACCTCGTAGTTACTCAGAAAGGATTTGACTTGCTCAGACACATCATGCATGTATGTGCATCATTTTATGTATTAACAAACCAATATCATTTTAAAGAAAATAATACAGCATTCATATTACAGTATTATATAGGCAAGACTTTGTAAAATTCATGCGGCATTTTCAAATGTTTATTTTATTGCATTGTGTGTGCTTGTGTGTGTGTGTGTGTGTGTGTGTGTGTGTGTGTGTGTGCATATGTGCACACATGGGTGCCAGTGCTTTCAGAGGCCAGAAGAGTGCATCAGGTCCCTTGAAGTCACATTGGAAGCAGTTGTGAGATGCATGTTTTTGTTTCTGTAAACATGTCAAGCACCTAACACTATGGAGCCATCTCTCAAGGTCTAGTATGTAGATTTTTTTAACACATTTATTTTTTATACGTAAGTAGTTTAAGAGAAGAGTCTAATTAGACATAAAGGAATTAAAAATAATATTCTTACTCTCACAATGTCTTTCTCATGATCTGCAGGGCTGCTTGTCAAACTCTATTGCTTGGAGGCTTTGGAAGTTAGAGATTTCCCCAGAAGCAGGGTACGGGTATGTACCTACCAAACTCACATGGACAGGAAGTAAATACAGGAAAGAGAAGTTTCCCTTTTCCAAACAACACTTCCAATACCTCATTCAACACAACTCGTTACAGTCACTTTATGGGGTCTGTGGGAGAAGCATCAATTCTGTTTATCCATATATCCCTGTGTAATAGACGGAGTGTTTAAATGTATCATGGTCATGTTCTACGTTTATTTTTTTTTAATTAGTGTGTGTTCTTGTCAAAACTGTATCATGCTAACCACAGTGCTGTAACTGAGTGTTGCTAGACATCCCTAGTTCATCAAGTTGGTTTTAGTACTTCCATCTTTATGATCTGCCTTGTATATATTGCACAGAGGAAAGATTACAGAGAACACTCTTGGCCCTTACTTTGTAACAAGATTTGTTGGTGTAATTTGATTTTTCTTTTCAGTTGAGTACACAAAAGATCTAAATTCAGAGCTACCCTAAGTGCAAAGTGTTTTAGTTTGGTTTGGGGCAGGACTGGAGACAATGGCATTGCTGGAAAATAATCTTTATCCTCTAACAATGGGGCCCTCTCATCTCGGGATCCTAGGGGGCCACATAGACGATCACAGTTTGGAGGAAAAGTGACAAGTTCCCTAGTTTTTCGATTTTTGTTTCAAGTAGATTAATGGCTAATTCTGGAATGGGATGTTGAGATTATTTAAGAACCGAACCATAACCATCACCCTCCCTTTGTAGTGAGGTGGGGTAATGGGTTGGGAGGGGGTTCAGAGGGCCTGGGAGGGAGGGAGGCAGAGGGAACAGGGATCGATATGTACAATAAGAAAAAAAGATACATATTTTAGTAACCGATATACCAAGCATGTAAGCATAATAAAAATTAAAGTACTTGCATTAGAATATTGTAAAAAAAAAAGAAGAAGGAGAGCCATAACAACAGCTTTCAAATTCTTGATATTTTAATGGTGCTGCTGTCAGTCATTTAACTGGTTTATCAATCACCTTTTTGGCCTGTATACCCACAGCAAGTTCAGCTAGTTGTACATGGGCCCAAACAGATATTGAAGTTATAAAAGAGTTAAAATGCAAATCTTAAATTATTTCTTAAATTTTTTTTACAAAAAAATTACATGTGAGAGTAAGAGAGTCTAATAAATAGTAGGTGGTAGTGAGATAGCAGGATGGCCAGTAAATAATGCTGTATAATTGTATCTGAGAAATAAAGAATGAAAAGTTTGGAAGAGTTGGAGGGATTGAAAAGTAAATCTGAATCTGCTTGAGAATAAATGTACTTAGTCTTCCAGAGTCTAGTCTAGCTTCATTACCCAGAAAAGCCTAGAGTAGATATTTATTACCCGAACAAAACAGAACTCAAAAAGAAAAAGAAAATAAAAAGATTCCAGGCGTTTGAGTAATGGTGTAGCTGTTAAAACCCTTTCCCCAATATCTACATGGCCTCTCACAACCACCTGTAGCCCTAGTTCCCAGACGTCTAATGCCCTTTGCTGACCTCTATGGGCTCCTGTACTCAAGTGATAAAAGCCCCAAATGAATGTGTATGTTTATTGATAAGGAATAGCAAAATCTTCTCTGGGCTAGACTTGGAACCAGAGACTGATTGCCAAAGGAGCCTTCCTTATGACCCTAGCTCACCCCTCCGTCACCACCTGTGCTGGACGTAACAAATACACTGAAGATCTATGTTGTTGTGTAATTGGTGCTGTTTCATCAGGGTGAGCACAGTCCAGCCAACCTAGCCTTTCTGTACATGCGCCTCTATCTAGACTTTCAAACGTCCCCATATCCAATGCAAGGCAGTAACTAAAAAGATATCATGAACCATGAACAACAGGTCTCTATACAGTACCCCCCCATATTTTCCTCATATTTGTGAACATTTCCATGTTTATATAATATTGTATTTAATTGTTTGTATCTTTCTTGGGCAAATATGCATACATGTATGTGTGTAGACCACTTGTTAGGAGTAGTTACAGACATGTGGGATGCTGAGTGTCAGTGGTTAACTCTGGTCCTCAAGATTAAGCAACAAGCACTCTTAACAGCTGCACCCTCTTCTAAGTCATATTTTTAACTTGTACGTTAAATTTTGGTTAATCATTACCAATTCTTCATTAGCTTTTGTTAGTAATGGAGATTGAATTATCTTTTTCCTATTCTGTACCCATTTTAATATAAAAGGTGGAAGATATGAATTGAATCCTTGTATGTCATTTGAATATTTGAAATAACTAGTGAATTACTCAGATCAAACCACCTAGAATTCCAGGAAGCTTATGCATTATTTTATATAATTTGTGATAATGACCTTTAATTATACAAAATAGATTCACATCAGTACCTTTTGTCATGACATTATAGATATGAATTTCAGAATCTTGGGGTAAAAGTCATGTATATCACAGCAGATATTTAATGTCTCAAATTCTATTGTGGGACAAACAAACCTACTCCATTTCTTTTGGAATGGAGAAGGCTGATGGTACTTTACAGGGACTCCAAAGGCATCTCTGACATTGACAATATTCTATATTTTTCTCTACTTGTTTTAGGATTAATTTGTCATGATTCATTTCTATATACAGGATTGATTTATGTGCTTTTAAATTACCCATGTTATGGCTCAACAAATATCTCACAAATTCCCATATAAGAAAATAATATCTAGTTGCCTCTAAAAGGTTTGTTAAACACTGTAGTTGTATTAACTTGATAGA
Source organism: Cricetiscus sungorus (assembly GCA_030556225.1). Lineage (NCBI taxonomy): Eukaryota > Metazoa > Chordata > Mammalia > Rodentia > Cricetidae > Cricetiscus > Cricetiscus sungorus. The sequence continues at coordinate 44,795,427 of JANBXA010000735.1, read as the reverse complement.
GGCATAGGGACTTACCTTCAATTCCTGTTTCTTTATTGTACCCTACTATTCTATAAGGCAGTCCTATTTAGGTATTTATCTGCTAGTCTATCTGCTAGTCTAAGGGAAGAGGTCCTCTAAGATGTTTGTTCTCACCACTAGTTTATATTAGCCCCTGGGCTTCCTTGTGGGCTGGGTAGGATGTGGGACTAACAATGTTTTCAGCTACCTTCCAGGTATTGATGTTTTATTTATTTGTCATTTGATCTTTCATTTATTTGGTATCACCCTCATCATGAAAGGATTTCTAGAAAGTGCTTTAATTCCTATCCTTGTGATATTTGCCCCATACCCCAGATACATGGATAAGCAAAACTAGAAAGTTTAATATTGACTGTCTTCTACCACTTTGTAGACTGATCATAAATGATCAGGATTTAAGAGGCTAATGCCTCTGCCAATGCCGAAGTTTGAGGAAAATCTACAGCTTGATAGGCTAGAATATTTCCTTTAAAATGCTTCAGCCCTAAAAAGATTTGCCAATTACTGAAAAATAAACCTATCGTAATATATAATTGTTTCAAATTTGAAAATTGTTTTCAGATATCTCTTAATGTTAATAAAATGTATTAACTTTAAACAGAATTAAAAGAAAGACATGTTTAGAAACAGTTAAGACAATTACAAAGAACAATTCCATAAAGATCAGTGAAATCCTCAACTGCAGCTCAACCTCACATTTTTCCTTGGCTGATGCAAGTTCATATGACCTATGCTTAAATATAGATGATCTTAATTTCTAGCATAGAATATAGAGAGAAAGTGTATGTGAGAGAGTTTGTGGTGATGGATGTCTTGCTTGTACAAATAAAGCCTGATCCACCTGCATCCACCTAGAGAGGAGAGGAGAGGAGAGAGAGAGAGAGAGAGAGAGAGAGAGAGAGAGAGAGAGAGAGAGAGAGAGAGAGAGAGAGAGAGAGAGAGAGAGACTCCACCTGCATCCACTGGAAGAAGCAACGGGAAGACAGCAGTACAAGAAAACACTCTACAATAGAAAGACCAGTATGACACCAACAGAATCTAGGGATTCTACATCAACTAGATCTACACCAGAAGCAGAAGAGAAAGACCTAAAAAATAACTTCATGCAAATGATAGAGTCTCTCAAAGATGATATGAGAAAGAAATGGAAGAAAAATCAAACAAAAAATTTGAAGAAATAGAGGAAAAGACCAAGCCAAAAATGCAAGAAATGAACAAATCTCTTAAAGAAAGTAAGGACATCTAAGAAAAAACAATCAAACAGATGAAGGGAACAATTTAAACAGTTTAAGACCTGAAAACTGAATTACAGACAATAAAGAAAACCCAAACTGAGGGGATGCTAGAAATAGAAAACTGGGTAGATGATAGAATATTTTCTTTAAATTTTTCCAAGTATTAACTTACTAAATATTGATAACTGGAGTTCTTGCTTGGTAACTGTTTTTTTTTTAAATATACATTTTTACTATGTTAAAGTTAAAACCTTCATTTTTATTTAGACAGAAAAGAGATGATGGGAGATTTCATTCTGTATGCTGTGAATATATTTTTCTCTAATTGGTTGGTGGTAAATGCTGATTGGCCAGTAGCCAGGCAGGAAGTATAAGAGGGACTATCAGACTAAGAATGCTGGGGGAGGAAGACAGAGAGGAGCTGCGGGAGCAGACACCATGTAGCTGCCGAGGGAGCAATAGGTCCGGGCATTCTCTGGTTAATAATTAAGAAAGAGTTAGCCAACAAGAAATCTGAGCCATTGGCCAAACAGGTTATATTAGAATATAAGCCTCATTTTATGTTTAATTTGGATTAAATGATGGAGGAACTGGGCAGGAAAGAAAATCCGTAAGAGTTTATCAATTATCATTTATCAATTAGAAATAGCAAAAATGCAGAACAATGGGTTGTATTTAAATAGTCAGAAGAAAGTCAGTTTGACTGGACATGAGTGGTTTTCATAAACTAAAATTAAATGATTAGGGACTAAATCACACTTGATTATCCATTGATGACTGTCATGAGGAGTTTACTTTTAATATCTTGATATTAGTTTGGGGGGCACAGTGTATTAATTAAAGAAATTAAACTCTAGCATGGGATGGGAAAATTAATCCAGTTGTTTATGACCGTTTCCTGAAAAGCATTCTCTTTTATTTGTGAGACGGATGACCACAGCTGCTCTATGCCCTCACACTACACATTGGATCAGATCTGTTGACGGACTGAGAACAAGAGGAAAGACCACTAGAAGACATTACTAAGACTGTATTTTCTTTTTCACCATTAGAAGGTTACTGCTGCATCTTCTTCCAGCATATTCACACGCCCACAGGCGTCCTTAGTATGCTTCAGAATGCTAAATACTATGTTTGGTAGTCTGTATCAACCATGCATTGATTTACCTTTCTGTTTTCATAAAGCTTACCCACTCATGACTTTCTGCGTATACTTCCATGATCTATCCCCCATAACTCAAACAGTATAGATACCAAACAAGCATCAATAAGTAGTTCTTACATGTATGAACCAATGCAGTGAAGCGTTTATCTTAGAGATCACCGTGAACTTTCTTTACTGTGAGAACAGTGTTTCTTTTTGCTTTGATCATTTCTGTGTCTTAAAGCAGAAGACTAAGACAGATGATATTCAAGGTCAGAAGAAACTTGGCAGAGAGGAGTGAAGCCTGGCCCAAGAGACAAGGCCTTTACATTTGATTATCTTTGTACTGTAAAACACTTCTCCAAATTAGAGATCCATCTGAAAACTGCATAATTATGCTTGCTTATTGTAGTTCACAGGTTGGTTAAGGGGATAACACTGGGAAAGGAGCTGCAAACCCCAATTGTTCACCATATTTAACTATAAAGACTATTGGCATAGATAGTAATATCTTAGGAATAATTAAAGTACATTTCTAGATATGCAGCATTCTGTTTGAAACAATTCATATTTAACATGTGTGTTTAAGATAAGTTAACTTCAGCACCATTTAACACAGTACTTTGCTTAAGAAAATGCAAAATGACCACAAAACACAACTCCTAAGTACTAACTGAAACTCTGTTATCTTCAAAGATACTCAGCATAGACTGTGTTTCATCCTAATGATTGGATTTTACCCCTTTAATCAAGATGGTATATTAAATGTGTGAATAATGTGTTTCTTATGCTAAGCAAATTATACCAGTAACTGGTTTGTAATTTGTGATTGTTCATGATTCTGATATTGAGGAATGTCATTTCAGGTAGGTGGAAGCCACAGATTGCATGCACACTTTCATGTCTACATGCAGGTAAATAAATAACAAGCACGTTGATAAGAGAGGGCATTATAATTTGAATAAGATTATATTCTCTGCAGAAGAGATAAAGGGTAATGGAACACTATCCAGAGCTGCTTTGTTATTACTTCATCAAATACCTCCTAAGCCTCCAGCTGATAAAGCAGTCTTGTATGGCTCCTCTGGGACATTAACTACGAGAATGCTGCAAACCATTGGCAGTGATTTCTAAAATCATTAATATCACTGTTAAACAAATATATGTATGTATATGCATATATATAAAAATATATATATAAAATAAATCACAGGGAAGAGCCAGAGGTAAAACAACTCCCAATACTTTCTCAGAAACATACATAAGTTATGAGGGGTGGAGAAATGAATTGGATTCAGCCTGAACAGATGCTGTGTAAAGATAATTTCCATGGAAAGGAACAATAGACCTTAATGATATATTAATTAGGTTACCTATAAAAACTCAGAATTACATAGTAACTTAACATGCTGTTTTGTGAATGCTAATTAAGTAACATCTTTACAGATTATACTCATATTTATTTTCCTTATGTTTTTATCATATATCAACTTTATTATACACTCTGCTTGCAGATTGCTATGTGTGAAAAAGATGAACTCCATATTTTCATGATGCAAGGGGTATGAAGGGAAATTTTATTTAATTTTATTTTAATGGCATTTCTAAGAGAGTAAATACTGTTTTGTTAAGAAACACTTGGACATAATATAACATATATAACTCCTGTTAGTGCATACATAAATCTGAAACATCCTAATTTGAGGAACTTAGAGTCAATATATTGACTCTATACTCCAAGTAGATGTAGTTATGTCTTGAACATTAGTGTTTCATGCCTTTTAACACCTAACCCACCCTCCTGTTGATTGAAAACTGTCTTTATAATTACACAGAATAACCAGGTCAAAGTTAAAAAATAAGAGAGGACTAAACCACGGTTATTTTGGAAAGTATGAGAGTCAATGATGAAAGAGATGGGTAAGCATATTGATAGTCAATATTCCTGTGTATAAGTCCTCTGTGCTAACCAATCCTGGCACTGAAGCCCAATTTAATAGTCTTTCAGAAAAGAATTTTTGTTAACAAAAATTGTTTTGCTAAAAGAAGATAGGTCATACACTGTAAGATCTACAGCTTACTAGGTTTATGCATGCCTCTCTAAAACAAAACAACGAGGTGAGTTAGCCTGTCCCAAGAGCTAAATCACAGCACTTGACACAATTATTCATCAACCGACAATGTATTGTCATTTCATTTTGTTATCATATATCCAATTGTCTTTGTTCTGTGTGAAATAAACTAGTCTAAAAAAAATGCACGCTCACCTAAGCTATACTAATCTTTGATACAGTTATTCTAATCAGTTTCTTCTAAAAAAGAATAAGAACTTTAAGCCAGTTGTTGGTGACCCAAGCCTTTGATCGCAGCACTCCAGAGGCAGAGGCAGGCCGATCTCTGTGAGTTCGAGGTCAGCCTGGTCTACAGAGCAAGTTCCGGGACAGGTTCCAAGCAAGACATAGAAATCATGTCTCAAAAGTCAAAAATCAAAAAAACAAAAATCAAAAAACAAAACAAAAAGTAAAACAAAAGGAAAAGAATAAGTACAATAAGTACATTAATTTGGGGTGTTGCAATTTATCCCCAGAAAATAGACACAGTTTTTAAAGGTTGTTATTCTGCATATCCATTGTACATGGCATTAGGCTATATAAGGACATTTTCTAAAAGTATTTGGTCACGTTGAACAAAATCCTTTCTACATCACCAATCAATGTGCTTGTGCCCTGGGGCATTCTACGTTTTTTCTGTTTGTCCATTCATACATGACTTCACATATCTATGTTAAAACAGGAATCAAAAGTAAGAGAAAACAAACATTTATCTTTTAAAATTTTCTCATGTTGCTCCCTGTCCTCAGACTAAATCATTGAGTTTTTATTTCTTTAAATTTTAATAATTTAATTTATTATTTTGACATTAAAATTAAATAATAATTTTCTTTATAAGGGTATAAAATCATGTAAACAAAAAACCTGGTTATTTTGTGGCACTATCTCTGTGCCTGTTTGGCATGATAACAATTTTTATACCAGAAGAATCTCAAATGTTCTAATTTACATTTCCATGATAGCCAATGAGTATGTTTTTATGAACAATTCATGTTTAAAATTACTGTTCAAATCTGCACATATTTCGATGTTTGGTCATCTGCTTCTTTCTAGTCAGCTTCTAGAAGTTTTAAAATATATCCAGGATGTCAATACTTTTGAGACATAGTGAATATCTTTCTCTATTCTGTATGTAGATGGTCTTCTTTTTTCGTTCTTGAAAATAGATTTAGCTGCCTTGTATTCCCACATAATAACATATGTTGGAAAAATAAGTTATAAAAGAAAATAGGTTTTTATTGTGTGCAATATTTCCTGAATGCAGTTTCCCCTCCTCTCTGAGTCCACTTTTTGTCAATCACTAGAAAAAAAATAGGATTCTAAGAGATAACAACCAAGAGTGACAAAAATATATATAATATAAAATAAAAAGTATGACATTGAAGTTGGACAAGGCAACCCAACAGGTGGAAAAGAGCCTAGCGAGAAGGCACAAGAATGAGATACCCATTAGATCACATACTCAGACGTCCCATGAATACACGAAGCTTAAAGCTATAGTACAGACACAGAGGGCCTGGTACAGACCCATGTAGGCCCTTTACTTGCTGTTTCGGTCTCTGAGCTCAGATGAGCCTCGCTTGGTTGCTGCACAGGTCTTCCCTTCCTTGGTGTCCTTCTTGCTCTCTGGATATTACACCATTCTACCTCTTCTTCCGTAGGGTGCTCTGATTTCTGAGGGAGCGATTTGACAGAGACATCCCATTTAGAGCTGTGTGTTCTAAGGGATCTCACCCTTAAACTGAACTTTAGCTTTGCTACATGAATTTTCATTCGAATATTTAAACAAATGCCGATGCATTCCAGATAATGCATGTAGGACCCACAAAAAAAAAAAATGATTCTCCACATACCTTTTTCTGTAAACTAGTGAGTTTATTGAGGCTACTTACAGGGACATGGGTTTCTCAGGCAAATGTACCAGGGACAATCTCAACCCTGCATTGAAGCTGCAACACTGGGTTTTCCTGCACAATTTGTGCTATGAAGGTTTGCCTCTTTCCCAGCAACTGTATACTGATTATATAGCCTTTGTGAAGAGCCATTAGTGCCTTATAGCTTGTAAGGTTTTTTGATATGAATTTTATGACTTTCCCCATTCTTTCCAGAAGAAAACATTTTACACCGCTTATTTATTTATTGTGAACTAATTATTAACGTTGTTTAATTGAGGCTTGGGTTTCAGCCTCAATGACAGCTTGCTCACTGAACTCCAGTTTTGAACCCTTATTCACTGGCTAGCTCAAGTTCAGTCTGCAAATTCAGACAGTCTCCCTCTGCTACCTATCCCCGAATCCTTTCCAGAAAGGTTGTTGATGATGCTATATCTGTCTTCAGCTTCCCCTAGGTACACACTCCACAGGTCAGGCATCAAGGTCATCTGCTACTTTGTATCTAAGAGAAACAATAGCTGCATATACACTCTAGGCTTTATATTGTCTAGGAAGGAACATTCTATTTTGATTTATTTTCCTTTTCTCTGCCTTCACTTACTCATATGTATTCTTCTTCTATATTTGCTTTGAAATGTTGCTGTTTCCACTGGTGTTTTTTTTTTTTTCTCTTCCACTACTATTGCATGGGAAATAAGATTCACTGGGATACAGTATAGGTTGAATGATGTTTATCTGGGGAGAAATCACTTACACCTGAAACAGATGACCACCACTGGTTCTCCCTCCAAGGATCCCACCTGGATGCTGCCTGAAACCCCACCAGGAAGTAAGGGAGCGAGCTGGGATCCAGGACCCAAGACGTAGCTTCCCCCAACACACCTGCACCTGTGCACATGCCCCATCAGGCATGGTCAGTGCAACAGATGTGGGCAGTGTAGATGTCTCATTACACACTACTATAAGTAGATCTTTCTTAAGCTTCCTGCATGCATTTTGGCATTGTCCTTCTCTATGTTGCTTTATCCTTTCCCCTCTTCAAGGCCTTATCATTTCTCATTTGGATTTTTCATTGATTCTCATTACTAATTTTCTTAGTAGCAGTTTTGGTTTTTTGAAAAAAAAATCATCTTCTATCTAGTTGCCATTTTAATTTTTTTCAAATAAGTATTCAAACTTATCAGCATCTCCCTTAATATTTTTCAAAGGCTCTGTAATATTTGCAAGAATTTTCTAAAGATGATCACACATCTCAGGGGATTTATCATTTATTGTCCAACTAGGACACATGTGAGTGTAAAACAATGCTATTTGCAGTGGAATCAACAGAGAGTAATGATGACCTTACCAAGGGCAAATGTGGGGCTCCACGGCATAGGACACTTTCCATGGCCTGGTGTCTGTTTTGTATTCTGCACTTTACTTTGATGAAACTAATCTTCAGAATGTGACTATGTTCCATCCTGCTGGAAATCTACACCTCCAAGTCTTTGATACTATATCAACTGTGCCCACCAACCATCCCCCTTATTAATGTGTGCTTCCTCTTTAACATTCAGCTTTGGGTTTTCTTTTCTAGGAGGATCTCTTGAACTCTTTTTATTATTGCATCTATTAACAGGTTGTGCAGAGGATCATAGAGAGCTCTCTGTATCACTATTGAGTTATTTTCTTCTGTACATCCTCAGCTCTTTATAAGGAAAAGTAAGCGAGATTCCATGTATAGATGTATACACAACCATTAGAATCACCATGGAAACAACCTTCAGTAAGTTGTGGAATATCTTATAGATTACGTTATAATTGATATAGGAAGATTCACTTTAAGTATTGGCAGCCCAATACCATGAGCCAGTGTCACAGATGAAACACAAAGGAGAAAGAAATCTGAACAGCAACACTCATCTCCCTCCTCTCAGTTTTCTGTCTTCAAAGCAATGTGCCCAGTTTCCACATGTTCCTACAACTGTGTTCCCCATGCTGAGTTTTAGATGAATTGTTTCCTCAAAGTAGAAGTCAAGAAGAACAAAACTGCAGAGAGTGGGTAAGAATGCTTTCCTACGTATCCTACCCATTTGTATGTTCATAGTGTGTACATATAGAGGAGCACTCAAACTTTTGAATGTTAAAACAAAATTAAACAGTTGGAAGATCACTCAGTGAGGCAAAGGTGCTTGCCACCCAATACTGCAAACACCAAGACCCAAAGTTTGGTTCCAGAACACACATAAAGGTGAAAGAGAAGAGCTGACCCTGTGTGATTTCCATGGACTTTGACACACATACTGTGACATACATGCCCTCTGCTTACAAATACATACTCATACTATAATAAACATAGATAAAATTTAACCATGGCAAACAAAACTAAATTTATCTCAGTGAAGAAACTCTGGCTTGCATATAATTATTCATATATAAAACATTTTAAATTTACATTGTACACCTAACACATAGCATATACATATTAGCTTTATGACATACAAAACACTTTTGGATTTCTGTTTCGAAACACTTTGGGTCAGTATTCATCATACAAAACTAGCGATCTCAAACACAGTCTTTAATTGCCATGTAGGTGTTTATATTTCTATTAAAATTACATAATTTAAATTAAATAAATACAGGCCAATAGCTTTATCAATCTAATATAAGGTTGAAGAAAGAATCAAGCCACAGAAAAGCTGTAGTGGATTGAAAATAGGTTCAGATAAAAAAGGAACACTTAACGTTAATAAAACACTTGACATTTGTGACACTCAGAGTTCCTGAAACACAAAAATGCATGCCCAAAATGTCTAACCAAAAATAATATGCTAAGTTTCTGACAGCAATTGGCACCAACATGACAACTTATAAACAGTAAGAAAGAGTTAGTAGAAATAGCTTTCATACATAGATGCTTTGGAAATTTGGTTTTGCTGAGAATAGTTGGCTTCAATATATGTACTAATTTCTATATTTTATCATAGGAAAAGCATTACTTGGTTATATATATATATACTTTTTAAGTTTTAATCAAATGTCTCATTATTTACAGAACATAAGCTATGGGTTTATTATATTGCAGTTTTCCCACTAGTTGTTACCAGGAAATACATAGAGAACTGTTCAATATTTAAGTAGTTAGATATTTCAATACATTTTCTCTTGTATTGAATAAGTTAACTGGTGTCTAGATTTCTAAAAATGTGTAGAGTCATTATTCATATTATTCCAAGACCACTTGGCATTTTGTTTATTTTAGGCAGATTAGATGGCATTCAACTTGACACAAGCTAGAGTCATAGCAAGAGCGAATCTCAGCTGAAAAGAAATAAAGATGAATCCAGAAGATTGACTTATGGGCAAGTAGGAGAACAAACCTTGGTTGTGGAGTGGTGTGGGAAGAGTAAGCTCCCAGTGGGCAGTGCCACTTCTAGCTTGTTTGTTCTGGGTGCTATAAGAAAGCAGGCTGAGCGAGCCGTGAAGAGAAAGACATTAGAGAAGTCCTTCTTGGCTTTGGCTTAGTTCCTGCCTCCAGGTTCCTGTCCTGAGATTTTGTTATGCCTTCCTTACATGAAGCACTGCTATACAGAATTATACAGCAAATAATCCCTATCCCCCTAAGTTTCTTTTGGTCATGATTTTTTCTGACAGCAATATAAATCCTAACTGAGAAAGGTTCTTTAAGTACCACAGAATCACTCCATATTTCAGAAATCTGATTCACACTCTCAACTATATTCCATTGTTGATTTTTTTTTAAGATTCATTTTGTATGAATGTTTACTTAAACAAACAAAAACTCACAAAGTGTTGAATGAGATACCCAAAGATTTTTGCTTGGCCAACAAAATACTGAAACGTATTGGATCTATTTTAGTGTTTAGCATAGCACAAATTTAAACTACTGGGAAATGTCACTGTGCAATTGTTTTAGTGTTAAAAATAAAAAAATTCATACCCTAAGTTGACACAGTAGAAAAACTTGGAAGTCCTCTGTATGGTTGATGGAATCCACAGTTGCATGACCACTTTGGAAAACAGCTTGTAATTTCTTAGATCATCAAACATGGTGACAGCAAGATGTTTTATCCCCACTACTGGGTAGTTACTTGAAATGAAAGTGCATCAAAACACAGTAAGCTATATGGAGATATCAACTGAAATTTTATTTCTGGTATTTAGAAAAAAACACAGCCAAAATTTTCACAAGGTCACTGATTTTAATTATGTGCTTATATTCAGGAATAGAATACTATTTGTTAATGAATACATTGAGCTTTTTTGCATGGGGGTGTTTATGTAGAAGTGCACAGGTGGTGTGTGTGTGTGTGTGTGTGTGTGTGTGTGTGTGTGTGTGTGTGTTTAATGAAGTGAAGAGGTCAGTATCAGGTTTCATTTATTTCAAGCAAACTTTGATTTATTTGAATACAGTCTCCTACACTAAGTGTGCTTTTCCAGCCAGCTAGTGAATTAAGGGATCTACCTGTCTCTTTATCCCAACATTAGGAATCCCAGGACATACCAATCATGCCTAGCTTTTGTATGTGGGTTCTGAAGACCCACCTCAGTTTTTCATTCTTGCATGACTAGCATTTTATTCCCTAGACCTTGCAATTATCTACTCATGTGCAGTGCCAAAAGAGAAAGTGAAATCCTTCATGCTGAGTAGAACATCCAATAAAAAGTAGGTATTGAAGAATCTCCATTCTAAAAATTTGTCATAATGAAAAATAGATTAAAGTGACTGTAAGTTAGGAATCTGTTGCCTGGGAATGGTAGAATGGAAGCCAGCAGAAGTGGGGGTGGGGTGGGGGGAGAGTGGGGAAGAAGACAGATACAAAGTCAACTGCCATGGAATAATCCTCTTGTAAACTGTAAAGATCTGTCACTTGAGTTGTTTTAATAAAATGCTGATTGGTCAGTGGCCAGGCAGGAAGTATATTCAGGGTGACCAAACTAAGATAACTAGGAAGGAGGGGGGTGGAGTCGGAGAGTCACTGGCAAATGCAGAGAAGCAAGATGAGAATGCTGTACTGAGAAAAGGTAACAGGCCATATGGCTAAACATAGATAAGAATTATGAATTAATTTAAGTGTAAGAGTTAAGTAATAAGCCTGAACTATTGGCTGAGCATTTACAGTTAATATAAGTCTCAGTGTCTTTTTTTTTTTTTGAAAATTGCTAGAGGGACAAAACCTTCTGCTTACTGTTAACTGGTTAGTTTAGAAGAAAACAGTTACTTTTTTATGCTATTATGATTTTCACTGTGTATGTGTGTGAACATCATCAAAACATATGCTTATTTCTATTTATAAAAGATAGGGCATGGGAACAGGGTAGGTGAAAGGAAGATGAAAATGCAAGAGACGAGCATAATGGATTCCTGTTTGGCTATAGAGAGAAAAATACCCATGAAATTTGCAAGTATGTGGATATAGTTTGAATATATTGTACTGAGTGAAGTAATATAAACTAAGGAAGACAAATGTAACACACTCTCATTCACGTGTAGACCTTAACATTGAATGTTGAGATTTGTGGGTTTACTTTTCAGTACCTATAGAATACAGGAAACTATAAAGGGAACACTGGCAGGGACAGGAAAAAAGAAAGGTCTTAACAGGAAAGAATAGTAGAATACTAAAAGGCAAAAGCAACAATGGTGAAGAAGGTTTAAATGAGGAGAGGGGTGAGAGAGTAGGATAGAAGAGGTTGGGTGGAATGTTACTAGCAGAATTTTCCCTGCCACAGGTCTGGTCCCGCCGCCCCGCTGCCACGCCAGCCCACAATAACATGCTGAGACTCTGTATTTGATACAATTCTGTTGGCCAGTTACTAATTCCTTACCAGCTAGCTCTGTCTTAATTATTAACCTGTTTCTACTAATCTAAGTATTTCCACGTGGCTCATCTTACCGGCCAGAGCGGCTGGCTGGCATTCTATCTCTCCAGGCTCTCCATGTTGACTTCTCCTAACTACTTCCTCTTTCCTCCTTGTCTCCTAGCCCCACCTATATTGCCTTCTCCTTGGCCACAGTGCTTTATTGATTAACCAGTATGAGAAACATATTTACAGAATAACATCCCCCATCAGTGGAATAAATAACTCTAAAGTTGTTTGAAAAAACCAAATGGAGATCTACTATTTTATATGCATTTGAATACAAATGTATGTATTCAATGAGTTAATTGAAGTTACCCTATACCATCAACCATTATCATCTCAGAAACCATAGGATGTAAAGTAAAAAGCCCAGTGCCATGTGTGGAATACCTCTCTCTGAGTACAGAGGAAGAGTATAGGAGACTCCCAATACAATTATGTCCATTTTCACTGTTCTTGGTTTCCCAGTAAAACTTGATGAGAAAACTCCATTACTGAAGGCAATATACACATTGGTCACAGGACATGAAGAAATTATGTTTATATTGACCAATAAGCTTCCTTCCTGAAGGAAAGCTTTCATGATATTAGAAGGTGCTTTGCATGTTACTTGGTGTGTGTGGGGGTGTGAGGCATCAATGGTCTTACTCAGATGTAAATACTGTAAAAATTTCATAAAGTCTGGTTTGGTAACTTATGCTTATGGATTTAATAGTAGGAAAATTCTCTGGGGTAACCAGCCTCTTTCTGATTGAACTTGAAGTCCATCCAAGTAACAAATGCTTGATACTACAAATCTGTCCAAACCCATGACAGGGTGCTCATTGACCCAGGATTAACCTACTACTGTTATTTTGTCTAGTGTCAAATTGACTTCTAAATTGGTCTCTTTACCCCTGAAGATGAGTGCTGCTCTCAGACCTCAACAGAGAAGTTTCTTTGTGTAGTGAATGGTGGGTGGTTACTGCATAGAATCATACCTAGTCAAAGTACAAATTATATGTTACTGTACAGTGCCCAGACATAAATGGCTCCAGGTACCAGTATAGAAGAGTGGGCAAAAAACATGTTATGGCAGATAGGAGAAAAAACAATGTCTCCTGGGCATGGTAGGACCACTGTACTTATGAATTGTAGTAGCATAGGTGTGTTTGTATGTACAGAACTGTAAAGCTCAAGTTAGTCACTACTCTAGCATAGAGAAGGGTCTGTGGATCACACCCATAACTGAGGCACTAAGGAGGAGTTCTGGATTCTGGAGGAGGGAGAGTCAATTTTCTTTAAGGATGTGGTTCCAGTGCCTTGATTATACGTTAATGGATGGGCTTTTCCTCAGAAGTATGTAGATATTAGAAGATGGAGTCTATGAGTTGTTAAATTAATAAAAAAAAATGGGAATGTGAAATTGGGGAGAAAAGGATATGAGGGTGGATCGTGGAGGATTTAATAGGAGTGGTGGGTTTGAATTTAAAATACATTATGTGAAATTCTAAAAGAATTAAAAAATAAAATATTTATTTAAAAACATATGCCATATATTATGTATACATACATATACATGTATATATGTACACATACACACATATATTCATATATACACATACATATACATATATATATGCAGAGAGAAAGAGAGAGTTTAGTGTTTTGCTATCTGTAGATGGCTATGTGCTTGAGGAACTAAATTAAAACACCCAGACAGAGATAGTGCTTTCATGAGATACAGTACAGATGTCCTTTCTCATTCTCAAGGTCCCTTCACATTGAGTATAAATAGGCAAGAATATTTGTGTATTAATGAGCAAATAAATTTGTGAGCATAGACGGAATCTTCTGCAGTTACCATGGGACTAATAAACATCCTCAGTCTGGAAAACAGAAAGCTTTTCACAGTGATGATGCTTGTGGGATTTGATTCTCATTTCCTCTACTACAGGTTTGTCTCCAAAAGACAGTGGCACCCGTTCAAGCTGAACCACTACTATGAGACACATGGATTTGCTCAGTGAACCAGTATTATAGAGGTTGGTGATGTGGTTCAACTGGTAGGGTGCGTTGGTAGAATGTGTGGACTCCAGGCTTCTATCTTCTAATCCCTGTTTGAACCAGGCATTTGGTATCACATTTTTAATCCCAGTACACAAAAGGTGGGAGTGGAAGGGATCAGTTCAGTGTGATACTTTGCTATCAGCTTGAGCTGTATGAGAACTTGCCTGAAATAAATGCATATTATGGGTATAGATTATGATTATTTTGGGGAATTGTGAATAAAGATGATTCATTTGCCTGACTTACCATATTAAAAAATCATTTTGTTTTCTTCCTTCAACTTAAAAGTCTTGTGTCTTTTTTTACATACAGGTCACACAGAAAAATAACTTAACCTCTAGCATATGACAAGATTGTTAAAAAAAATAGAGAGTAAAGATTCTGTATCACCAATAAAGGTTTTCTGCTTGTTTCTACCTAATAAAAAGTGGCTTTGGTATTTAAGTTTCTGTAAGTTACATGAATAGATTTCAAATAATATTATTATCTTGGACACATACAGTTAATATTTTCTCAAAGCCTAGTCATATATTCCTTATATGTAAGTTGATTGACATGTAAGGTAATATCCTTCCCACTCTTGTCTAAAAACAAGCTATGGTCAACATTCTTTTCAGTGTTACTAGGTTTCTAGTTTTGTGTCTAATGCTTTTAATATGTTTGATCAATGTGATGTCAAATATTCAAATGTTTGTTTTTTATCTATATGGTCATTGTTTAGCATTTTTTCCATTTTTCATCTGGGTGTCTAAGGTGACAGCTACACAGAACCCAAGCATAGTTAAAGAATACACCTGAGAATCATAAATGTAACTTTCATCCTTTTGCTTGTCACCACTGACAGTAACCTTGAGGAAATCACTTAATCTCTTTGTGCCTCCATCACTCTGCTATAAAACTAGGATAATGATACTTATCTCTCTGGATAAGAGGGGGTTGTTAGTGTTTGTTAAGCCTCAGAGATATTCAGATAAAGTAAACTACTACAGAATTGTTAATATAAAGAAACCATTGTTATACTCTGCACTACTTATTTCAAGGTATATGTGTATGGCTCATTACTAATCCTTTATAATGATACATCAAATTAATCTCTTGAAATGTTAATAAAATAGAGATAGAAGTATTTTGTCATAACATGTTATTACATTTATCTGGCCATAAAAAATACAGAGATACAGAAAATAAAGTTTTCATGGTCATAGACATTTAAACTCTGTTTTAATTTCTCCATCTCCAGTAATTAACTTACCAAATATCAAAGCTATATAAACATATATAGTATTGATATCATGAATTTCACACTTTTTAGAATCATGTGACATTTGCATAAAATGTCACCCCCCAAAAGGAGGGACATGTTAGAGAAAAGAGCTTTGAAGACAGTGATGAATTGATCAAAGCTACTGCACCAGACCTATTGTATTGTGCTGAAAATACAACTCCTAAAATGTAGATCCTGTGGTGATATTGATGGCAGGGAAATAAAATGAGGACTAATTTAGGTGGAGGAAACTGGAAAGGAAGTGAAATACCAAGAGTTTCAAGAATTATTGACTCTACTGGGTGATTGTAATGGCAGAAAATACAGCATTGGTCATCTAAGGTCCTTTTAACCAGGTATAGGAGACTAAACTATAGAGGCAGTAATGAGGGCAGGGTTCCAGACTACACAGACCAAACAGGAACACGTGACTCTCATCAGCTGTGTGGTGGCTACAGTATTGTGATGAGCTGTAAACTGTAATTTGACTGCAGGGGGTATTGGCACACCAGTCCTTTAACTCCTATCTATGTTTTATGTTATTTACTTATATTCTACCCTCCTGTCTGTCCCTCTCTTTAACTTCCAGTAACATTACAGTCCTTTGCATGAACTTTCATTTAAAGCTATAAATAAGAATCCACCCCCTAGCTAGACATCAGATACTTATCTGGTCTCCCCGTATATACCCTGTGGTGGTTTGAGTAAGAGTGGCCCCATAGTTCATTTATGTGAATCTTATCAAAATAATTCATCTAACATTTTCCATTTATCTTCATTCTCTTTGTCCCATGTTGACATTTACAATGGTTGATTTTTTTCTATCTTTCTGATAAATGGTGGTAGGTTTTGATCTGATTTTAAGAGTACAACTCTATTGGATGTAAGCTTATAACCCTCGATCCAATGAAATCGCATTGATGCAATTGTTTAGTAGTACTATCTGATGGATGTGCTCATCAAGCTTCTGAAACAAGACAGGGAGGGGCTTATGGGACCCTCAGTAGAAATGATGGGAAGAAACAGAACCAGTGAGACCACACCTGCCTCTCAGTGCAGATGCCCTTACAGCCCTTTGGTCTCTTTGGGGATAAGGGAAGAGGTCATCCCCCCCCCCCCCCACAGTATAGTTAAAACTTGAAAGATATTAGCAACTAAAATGCAGTCAATGAAAATACATGCATGGACCTTTCACATTCAGGACATCTCAATAGAATGAGATAGTCACAATATTGAAATCAATTAAATCAATTTCTGAGACACTAAAACTTGCTGCTGTGTGGAATGCCTTTATCCCACCAGTCTGACAAAATTCCTTCTTGCTTATTCATTTATGTAACTTTGTTCATTAACTAGGGAAAATGTCTTTAGACCCATTCTGGTATCTTGAGTTTTTAAATTACATTTCTTGTTGCTTTTAATTTTATCACTATGTTTTAGTTATAAAATATGTGTGCCAACCATAGAGGTCTAGTGTTGTTTGTATTAAGTGGAAGAATGACTACTTACTTATCATCGTCAAACATGACCAAGTCTAAATATTAGGAGCATTTGAATATACTACCTTAAATGGTAAGACAAACAAACAAAACAAAAACCCTATTGTACAGATTTGTTCAAGTGAAGAGACTGGGGAGCTTGTCTAGCATTTTGCCTTCATACAAAACTTAAGCACACGTTAAAAATGTGTGCTTTAAAAGCAGAACATTCTCTGTACAGTGGTTAGGAAAAGAAAGACAGTGATAGGAATCTATGAATGTTTAGAAAGTTGCGGATAGGTGTTGCAAGCCTCAAACACACACACACATACATACATACATACACACACACGCACACACACACACACACACACACACACACACACACACACACACACACACACATACACACACACCAGCGACAGCAAAAACTTAAGCAAGGTTGTGTTTATTGTGGCTTACAGTTTAGAGGATACAGGGAATCTTTATGGGGAAGTCATGCATCTGGAGCTGGGTTGGGTATTGGCAGCAGAATCTTTTCATGGTTAGTCATTTCTCAGTTGCATAGAAGAAACAGAGATACAAAGCACCCCACCATATGCAATAGGCTTCAAAAAGCCAGTTCATGCATTAGGGATAGATCCTGGCCCCACTGCCAGGAGTCCCACAAAGAGATCAGGCTATAAAACTGGTGGGGGGGGCAAAGGGCCTTGTTTCTGCCTCAACTGAAAGTGCCAGGCTTATTGACTCCCCAGGGAGGCCTTATCCTTTCTAAGGAGTGGATGGTGGTGGATTGGGGGGAGGTGGAGGAGGGGAAACCATGGTTAGTATATAAAGTGAATTAAAAATTTAAAAACGTATAAAAAAGGAAGAGGCAGAGATACAGCAGAGTCAGCAGGCTTTATACCCCTTGATCTCAGCTCTAGTGTTTAGTGCACACCAGTGAGCTTCTCTCTAAAGTTCTACACATTCTGCAAGCAGCTCGCTGCGGGAGACAGCGTGCTCACACAGAGACTATAGGGACGCCACCACGTTCAAAGCCTTTGTGTGAAGCCTAAGTGAAAAACAGGGTGAGCAGAGCTATGAGAGGGACAGCAGGATGCAATAAAGGGCTCGTCAAAATGGTCTTCAGCTGTTCCATTTACACCGCAATGCACCCTTCTTGGTATAATTCTTTGTGGAAAGCTTTGTTCAGTGTTTTATTTTAGCACCCGGAGTGGGACTGTGCACATACTTGGATTTTAATAAATAATATGTGTGCTTTAAAATCATTATTTTTAATTGTCATTTGTCATTCAAACAGGTATTTTTAAGACATTTAACATCACACACACAAACACACACACACACACACACACAAACACACACACACACATGTGTATACCCAGAGACTCACTTTTTTGGAGGTTTCTGGAAAGTCCACAAAAACCAAACTTCTGATATGCCATGAATAAAATAAGGATTGAGAAATCTGGAAATATATCCAAGTAGATATGGGATTGTGAAATGTTTCTGCCTATTATTGCCTTAATATCTGAAGGCTTAATTTCATTCTTCTTGAATTCCAGCTTCATCATTAAAAAAGAAAGTATTGGCTGATAAAGGGAGACTTTATGTCGTTTCCTTTTAAGAATGTCTACATCAAGTTCAATATGCTGATATGCTGTTATATTCCAAAGCATCTGATTTTAGGTGATTGAAATGTGAAAAAACCATCTTCAGCCACTCCAGTTTTATTATAACTAGGAGCAGATGTTCAGCAATATAAATTAATTAACTCTACTTTTTATTACTCTGATTAGAGTATTTAAAACATTTTAATAGATAATTAAAAATTTTAATATTCCTTATTTTTAGATTATTGTAAAATGAGTGATTTTTATTCTTTTGGACGGTGTGTTTTAAGAGATTTTCTTTCCTAAGATTTTTCATTTAGTTAAAGCAAAAAAAAGATCAAGCATCAGTGTAAAAAATTTATTTATTACTGTTCATAAGGCATTACTAATTTTATTAACATCTGCAAACACTTATTTCAGAAAAAGAGCTAATCTTTCAAAAGTCAAATTTTCTGAAATAATCTTTTGAGTTGCAAAAGCAAAATGACCAAGGAATGTGATTTGTTAAAATCATCAATAGTACGTGATCATATACCAGATGCCTGTAAGGGTGCTTGAACTCTCCCACCCACTTCACACACCAGATCCCTGTAAAGGTATATGAGCCCTCCCACCTAAGTTTGCTTTCTTGAACTTACTGTCAGTTAATGCAGCGGTATATTGCTTTTATACAGTAAGCTCTATGGAAAACAAAAAACAAAACACAGGAGACAAGCTCACTGGAAGCACACAAATTGTGGCCATCTGGGGCAAATACAGCCTATCAGATTATTTCTTTGTGCCACTCCCTGCTCATTGGCTATACTAATGTGGGTTATAGAGAGGGATACTTGGAGCCATTTGTTTGGAATGCTGCCCATTCAAAACAATTTTTTTCTTGATCAAGAAAATTTGTTGAATTTAATATTTTATTTTAAACAGTTCATGACAATTTCCTTTAGACGGCTGGCAGCTGACACTGATTCCTGTGCTGAGGAGGACTGGAATTAAGTTATACCTTTTCTGTAGACTGACATAGGAATGTCTTCTTTGTTTTGTTGAAAAATATCTACTGAAAAATGCTACCTATGTGTTTTATATGAGAAAAAATCGAGGACATGGAGAGAGAGAAAGTGAACACTGAGAGGCAGGGGTACAAAGAGAGAAAGAGAGAGAGAATGGTAATAGGTAGAGCTTTCTTTCAATAAATGTAAGTCCAGTATCAAATAAGGAATAGTATATTGATAACAATTATAAAGTGATAAACAAACAAACAAAAAACCCAAAGTTTTATCATCTAATGTTCAACAAGAGTACACATAGAAGGCAATAACTAGTTTGTAGTTATGTGGATGGGTGTTTCAAGGAAAGAAAGATATAATGTAGGTGTTTTTTTTATAAAAGAGTTTCTAAATGGAGTTATCCTGTAATAGAAAGATGACACATTTCCCAGACACCATAGAGTATCAAGTAAATAGCCAAATGCAATGTATGGATTTCTTTTATTCAAGTGGTTAATCAAACGGAACCCAAAGAACCTCCCAGACATTTGAAGCTCTTGGTTACCTTCCAGAGCTTGACAGAACACTTTATCGATAAAGACATCGCATAGTTGAGGTGTTGGAGAAATCTGGTTGGTGTGGAACTGGAAGCTTCATCTCTACTGACAAAAGCAACTTAAAGAAGAGGGAGTGAATTGTCTCACTGCCACAATAGAGCCCATCGGAGCAAGGAGCATGCTGGCAGGAATCTGAGGTGCTGCCCATACTATCACTGTGTGTAACCAGGAATGAGTGAGATGAAAGTGAGTTTTCAGATCCCCCATCTCTCTCTGTTGAAAACCCCAAGCCATATCATAGTGGGATTCACACTCAGGATATTTCTTTACACTCCAATTTAAACTTTCTAGAAAACATCCCTAGATACACACATAAGTATTTTTCCCCAGTATTTTAAATTCAGTGCGGTCTGATGAAGATTGCCCATGACACACATGAAGGATAATTTTGAAACCAATAATAAGATAAATGAGTGTAACCACTTAGGATATATTTTGCTAACAGTATAAAAACATTGAATGGTTTGATTTATAGTCATTATGACTCACCACTAAATTTGATTTAGTCCATTAAATATTTAATCTGTTAAAAGAAACAACAAAGAAAACAAAATACAAATATTTTTGCAAATAATTATGTCAAAGTTAAGGCAGTATGAGGAATATTCATCTTGAAATTGAAGATTTAATTTTATTTTTAAAACTTCATAAGTTTGAGTTTATTTTCATAAGTTATGGTACGTAAAGCAAAATTGTGAAGAAATGCTTTGGATTTTGATAATCAAATTTTAGACATAACCAATGAGACAATCTTATTAAGTACACCTATTATGTCTCTAAAACACCAAATAAATTAAAATAATGACTTCTTTAATCAAGGTATAGGGTATAATACAATCATTCCACCACTAAATACACGCGTGCGCGCACACACACACACACACACACACACACACACACACACACACACACACACAAAATTAGAATCCATCTCTTCATGCTTTTCATTAAAAATATTGTTTTAACAAAATATTGTTGGTTTTGTGTAGGGTCACCTAATTTTCCTGAATAATTGTATTAATTCTCAGTAACTGAAACTAATTATTGAAGGGACTGCTGAGAGCTCAGAGGTGCTGTGTCTTCTTCTAGAGGGCCCGAGTCTGTCTCTGGTACCTCATCTTCCTGAATAATTGTAATAATTCTCAGTAACTGAAACTAATTGTTTAGGGGGCTGTAGAGAGCATAGGACTGCTGCCTGTCTCCTAGAGGGCCTGAGCCCATCCCTGGCACCTGGACAGTGGCTCACAAGCATGTGCAGCTCCAATCCCAGGAGAACCAATACCGTGTGTGTCTGATCTCTGTGTTCCCGGGCACATACATGTAAGCAGAACACCCATACACACAAATAATAAAAATAAAATCATTATGTAGTAACTTATTTTTATTTTAAACAATTTTATCATTGAATAAAAAATATTAATAAAGCTTACTTTTAAAAAACTCGTTATTATTTCCCCATTTTAATTACATTTATGTGTGTGTGTGTGTGTGTGTGTGTGTGTGTGTGTGTGTGTGTGTGTGTATCTTTCCATGCCTGCAGATGGTCAGTGATATCTTTTTTGGAGTCAGTTATTTCCATCTAAAATGTTGGTCTGGAGATCAATACAACTCATGGTGTTGGTCTTGGCATCGAG
Organism: Cricetiscus sungorus; assembly: GCA_030556225.1. NCBI lineage: Eukaryota > Metazoa > Chordata > Mammalia > Rodentia > Cricetidae > Cricetiscus > Cricetiscus sungorus. The sequence continues at coordinate 44,773,515 of JANBXA010000735.1, read as the reverse complement.
TACATTGAGCCCCCGAGGCATCTTTTTGGCACTAATGTTTGGAATTTTTGATACTAAGTAAGACAACATAATTCTGAGGCAGGGTGTCTTACAAGTTAGTAAGGGTAGATACTAATTAAACCTATCTGAATCAAGTGTTTTTATTTTATCATTCTGTGGCCATATCTTTTGGTACATACTCACATTTGTGCACTGAGGTAGGTAGTTGCTTTAAAACTTTAATTTATTTAATTCCATGAGTTTAGAACTTGTAAATGAAGGTAGCAGAGAAGATGCTTTGGTGGCATAGGGCACGCCAGGTCAAGGAGCAATGTTGCTCAGGGTTTAATACACTTTTCAGGTAACACAAAGGTATTTTATGTAATATAATCCACAATGAGTTCTTAGCACCAGGAAGATTTTCACTTGAATTTACTGATGCAAATATACGATAATCTCTTATTTGTGGTTTACTTTCAAATTGCAAGTGTGTCTATGTTCATGAGTGTGTGTTCAAGTGTGCATTGTATTCACCTGTGTGTGGTTATGATCTTATGTACTGTTCTGTGCTGTGTGTGTGTGTGTGTGTGTGTGTGTGTGTGTGTGTGTGTGTGTGTGCGTGCGCGCGCGCCTGAGGAGGCAGAAGTTGCTCAGTTATCTTCCAGCTTAGAGTTTTTCACTGTCGTGTTCCTCTGCCTCTGCCTTCCCAGTATCGGGATTACAGGGATGATGCCAGAACTTCCAGCTTTGGATGTGGGTACCTAGGATCTGAAAGTGGATGATTGTGCAACAAGCACTTATGGATTGAGCTATCTCCCCAGCCCCCTATTAATAGCAAGATTCCTCTAGTCGCTGGTATGTTCCCAAAGTCAAATCGCAAGCACTTAGTGTCTGTTACTCAATACGAGTGAATGAAAATAATAAATCAATGAATTTTTATCTGCAGGTAGGAGAGAAGAAGAAAGGACTTGTTCATTATACATTGGGTGAAATAGTTGAGTACATTATCTGCAAATTCTAAGACCTACTCACTTGCATTAGAATTCAGCTAGGCCATTAAATATTATTTTTTGAAAAGACAGAGCCTCCAATAAACTGTACAATGGTATCACTGCTCAAATACAATTTATTCTCATTAATAAAAGAATATCTAAGATCTGCATGCACAAAACTTTAATGAGAGGACCAAAGAAAGGCGGGTTAGACTTGAACTTCCCTTTTGTTTGCCAGGGAATATGTGTGTCCTTCTGTTAGGTCTCCCCATCCTCCCACAAGACATAAGCTATTTAATTCTGATTTTTAAAGAGCAAAATAATTTACTATATTGAAACAGCTCATTCATCACATAAAACGTCTGATTCTGTCACCTCAAGTGCTTGTTAAATCACTTCCAGCTGCTACAATCAAGGGCCAGGTACTTCTAAGGTCTGACACTTTCTGAGCTCCATTACACCTGTAAGTATGATGCTTCAATCCAATCCCAGTCTTCGTAATAATCAAGTGCCCACTCCACTTAACTTCAAGGCAACTGGGAACTTAGAATTCTCCGTATGTGTCTGTGTCTGATTTTCAATCAGACCTCTTCATCCCAAACCTGAAGGTTCTGAATAGCTGTGAAGTAGGGGAAGGATAGTAACACCTCCAAGTAAAGCAGCATGGAGCACAGCCGCACCCAGATTAAACTTTGTCAAGGAAACAGAGCTCCCAATGGATACTCATCCCCCCCCACCCCGATGAGGAAGTCAGTCGTCAGTGATGTAACAGGGAGAATGGGATTTTTTTTGAGTGTATTGTGAATGTGCAGTGATGCATCTATTGACTAAACAGTAGCACTGAGATAACACTGAACACCAATTGAATAGATGTCACATTTTGGTCTGGAAACAATATTCTATTAATTCAACAGATGTTTTTTGAACATAGTTTGTGAGTACTGATGATGTACACAGTGGTAAATAAATATAACCGGTTTTAAAAAGTGTTTATAATATAAATGAATAGACACTATGAATGACTACAACATAGAATTCAGAGGCCTTTAAAAGCCAGCTTCCCATGGTTCATATTTCTAAAATGGGATTATAATCATAGTTTATATATTCAGCACTAACTCCAACAATCATTGTGATGCTATGCATATGAGTTACATCCTGACTATAAATGTGGGCACTTACACAGCACGATTCTTTGACACATGTGTATGGAAAGAATAATTTATTTAAATGTTATGTGAATATTTAATCCACTTAGGTGAGGGAAATGGGCAGAATGTTGGTTGGGGTTATTCCAGTTTTGATCAAAATTTCTATTGATATTTCTATGGTTCTGAGTTCAGTGAACACAGAAGAATTAGTCCAGTTAGGATTTAGAATGTGAATGATATAGTGGAAAATAATAAGTTATATAGAGGGGAGATGACCAAATAGCTCAAACTTCATCTGAAAAGAAGTGTCTTCTATAACATTGCAATGACATCATAACTGAAAGATCCATTTGACTCATCCTCAAAGATCATTAGGTAATCAATTGCATTATTGATTTTCTCTATAATCCATCAAATATTTCTCAGATTCATCCTATATGGGGGAATGGACAGTAGACAGAAATTTCTAAGGCCCAATAGGATTATTGATTTAAATTTGTGGGGTGTAGGGGAGAGCTTTCGTAGGATTTCTCTATAAGTTAAAACTTTCCATCTTGGAGAGAAGTTCCTTAAGATATAGGGTAGTCTAAATGGAAGTCAGATGTTTTATTCTCCAGGGAAGTTAATTAATGCAGGTACTAGACAACCAAAGATTTTAAGAAAGTCCTAAAACTGTCAATATTCATTACATCCCTTCTTCACCAAGAGTGTATGAACATGACAGACTAAGAAAAATGTTCAGACAAGCCCAGCATCCAGAAGAGGCCAAGGTGAACTCAGTTGTTCAAAAAGACACTTACCAACTTGCTGGTGTCTCTACAAATTGTACCTTGAGTTCCAGGTGTCCAGCTGTTGTGTTGGAATGCTACAGTGAAGCAACTTACTTTGAGTGTGAGTTACCTCTTAACCACAGTCCTTTCAATAACACAAATAAAAGTAATTGGTTAACCAAGTTACAATTTGGTGGTATCTGAACTTTGGTCTGTTGTTGGTTTCAAGAGTAGACATTTGTTCATGCCCTGCCCCCCAGGAATTGTGTCATACAATGAGTACCACTTGAGAATGGTGGCAGAAACTTTTGAGGTTGCTTCTGTTACTATGTGGTAAAGACAATAAGGGATGAAAGAAGCAACATAGAAATCCACTGGAGGAAGATTTTCATAAAACACATTTTCCTTCAACCTTGTTATAGACTTTGTTTTGTATGGAGTTACTATTTCTTTGCTCATATTATCATTTCACCAGATTGCTCATTGGTCAAATCATCAAATGTCTAAAGCACTTTGCGAGGAAAAAAATCAATTAAATCTCTCCCTGCAAGTACACTAAGTTTATGTTGGAGTACCTCCTATATGCAAGTGAGAGAAAACAATCCTTTAGTACTCTTTGGTGCGGATCTCACTAAAAAGTTGTACATTAGCCTCAGAAAACTTTCATAACTGCATATTCTCAGAAGAGGAAATGCTTCTGCCCAAAATATTTGAGTCAGGAACTTGGTTAATATTCAAAAATTACAGACACAATTTGTGTGTGGGATGAGGTGTGACTGAAGTCCCAGCTGCCATCTATAATAGTGAGATAATTCTATTTTTACAGTGATTGCTTCTACATATTAATAAGATGGATTTCAGAATAGCACAGTATTAATTACGGCAGGCTGTTGAAGACAAAAGGAAAACATTGTTTTTGTTTACTTGACAACCTTATATATTGCTTTCTCAAAAATTATTTATATATGTCATATAACTATCTCCTTTTTCAATTTCTATTTCCAGTCTCCCCGTTTTAGATTTTCTATATTTTGTTTTTAGCATGCAAAGTGTCTCATTAAAGAGATGAAAATTATTTGTCTCAAATGTACTTTCTTCAATTTCCCTGACAAGGTAAACTTTAACATGTTCTAAAACAACGTTTATTTTATTAACTAGTTAACATATTTTGGGACCAAGTCTCAAAGTGTAGCCCAGGCTGTCCCAAAGCTCAGGATGGCTTCAAACTTGCATGCTGTCCCTGATTTGCTATCTGATTACTAGGATTATAGGCATAAAATCTCATTCGCAGCAAAACAATGACTTAATCTTCGTGCTCTACATTTCATTGACTAATACAGTCTATGCATTAGCCACCATCTTTTGTTGCAAGTTTGTTTCACTTAGACATGATTTCATTATTGTTTTAGAGAGTGGCACCACCGTGACTCTCTTCATCTTCTTCCCTGGAAGCTAGAGATTATGCACTCAAATATTATTCAAAGGGTACATGTGATGCTAATTGTAGAAAGGGACTGAGCATGACCAGGGAAAGGTGGAGACAGAAAATACTGATTGGTTTAAGTTTATATATTAGACTAATCTTTTGTGCCAATATATTCTAGAACAACAACAGCAGAAGTAAATCCAGACAAAGGAGATGAGCAGTTATCACACCATTAGATCCAAATGTACAGTTTTTAACAAACAGCAAAATCAGAAGCAATAAAGAGAATGAATACAGCACTTTAGAGGCAAAGTATAAATCTTCAAACTCCATCCCTGAGCAGAGCCAACGAAGTTAAATAACAAATATACCTTAGAGTAGTTGAAAAACAAAAACAAACAAAAACAAAAAAAACCAAAAACAAAAAACAACAACAACAACAACAAAAAAAACCAGCTACAGAAAGTTGAGGAGAGATCCAGAAAGAAATGTAGAAACAAAATGGAAATATAGAGAAAGTCTACAAGGAGGCCAAAACATAGACTAGACACTGAAAATTATGCAATAATTAAAACTTTATTAAATAGATTTAAAAGATAAATTTGAGTGGAATTCAATATTTTAAAAATCATTCAGTGGATATGATAAAGTTCTAAAAGTTTAAATTCAAAGGATCAGATAGAATAGCATACATGTTGTAGGTATTTTAAAAGGAGTCGAAGGAATGAAACGAGAAAGGAAAGTGTTGGTAAAACAATAACTGGAAGCACCCCAAATATAATAAAAGATAAGAACAGAAACACCCAAGAAACTCAAGAGCTCCATATGAGGACGCTGAGAGACCTATACTGAGATATTTGCTATTACGTTTTAAAACCTGTTGACAGAGGATCTTGAAAACAATGAAAGTGTTGCATTAGCTATGCTGAGACATCAATAGAACCACCTCAAGATTTCCCATCAGATACTAGTCAGACTTCAATGGGCCCATAGAATCACCCTGTAAGCCAAGGATCTGCCAGTCAATTGTCTTTGATTTTTGGCTTCCTTCTCCACTGCTATGACAAAATACTCCTAAGAAAGCAACTCCAGGAAGAAATGGATAATTTTAGCTCACATTTTGAGGGGAAGTCAAAGCAACAGAGTCCTGAGGTTCTGGTCACAGCTTATGCGATGTCAGAGAACAGAGAGATTGAACGCAATCTGGTATTTAGCTTGCTTTGTTCACTTTCTGTAATCTAGGGAATATTTTACTCATAATTAAAATACATCTTCCTATATTAATTAAAACAATCAGGGCAATCCCCCATAGGCATGCCTGGAGATTCCACCTCCAACATGTGTCTATTTATTTCATTTAAACATTCATACGAGATTTGTTGCTATTGTACCAGTCTTGATGTCAGTCTAGATAACTCATTAAATCATGAAGAAATCACCCTGTATCTGTTCTTCTGAAAGTTATCTGACTCACATCTGCTGTCATGTATGTTCAAGATCTGTACAAGATGGAGCAAATCAAAATCCCAGAATTGACCGGTGGTGTGCATGAAGTCCCACACTCATGTGATAATTCTTTGTCAGCTGATGGCTGCCAGGAGAAGGAGTCAGTTTTCCTTAAGGGTGTGACCCCTAAGAGGTCCTATTTCTCCAGTTGGTGGTCCTTTACCTATGCATGTACAGGCCGTTCTAGGTGGGCTCCAAGGCTACAAAAAAAGTATGCATAAAACTGAGTTGGGAAAGTGGGTTAGCATGGATATGGGTAAATTAAAAAGGAGAAGAATAATATCAAAATGCAATATATAACATGTAAAATTCTGGAATATATTTAAAATTAAGATGTTGCACCTAGAGTGGAGATGTAGTAATAACAAATACTTTAATTATATACTATAAGATTGATTTTAACATAAAATATCCCTTTTCATTGTAATGTGGAGGAAAAGCATTTTCTTAAAGCTCTATCTTATATCAGAACAGCATGATGTCAAAAAAAATGACACAAAACTAAAATACCACAGCATTGATTTAGTCAAGTTAAATATAAGAAAATTTGGAATCATAAAGTCTTACACCAGAGTTACAGATGAATCCTAGGAGAGTGGAATCATTGTGTGCAGAATAGATGCATGTTTTAGGAAGTGTGTGTGGAATCAGGATACACAGCACCAAGAGAACCTTAATAAAAACACCCTGGGAGGCGAAAATTACAGATACGGGTTAGTTCATCAGCTGTGATGAATATTTTCTGAAAGGGACTATAGGTATTGGAGAAGGTCGAGTGAGCCCATGGTAAGGAGCCCTTGGGAAATCGCTGCACATGCAGCTCAGTCTTCCTGTGGATTTCAATATTTTTCTTAAAAAATAAACTACATTAAAATAATAACTTACATGAAAATTTCTCTGATTTTGTGAAGACTATTACTGATTAGCATAAAATTTTCTATTATCTTTGAAGTAGACATTGAATTCGATCTGTAATATAACTAGTTATTCATTAATGGAGCCAAATATATGTACATAAATATATTTTGTATATTACCTGATTTAATATTGACATATTATCTCTAAAATTAAATAATTGTCTATTCTTATATTTAATTCTTATTCTTTATTTCATCTCATTCTATATTTTATCTTATTCTTTTCACAAACTTAAAAAATCTAGTTTGCATACAATTTGCACTTCCTGCCTGGAAAGTTTCTCTGGACATAGTTGAAAATAGCATGAGCTAGAGTATTCATCCTTTAAAGAAAAGTTGAAAAAATAGAATCTGGGAACCTGTGGTTCAAAGAAAAATGAGAAAATTACTGAACATTTTTCACAATCCAGAGCTGTGTAGCAGTGTTATAGCATGTTATTAGGGTGTAATAAAAAAACAAACACTTTCTGATTCATGATGCTTCGGGAAGAAATTAACCATTATAGAAGTCACTGGTTTCTAAAGTTATATTTCAATATTTGTTGAGTAAACAAAGTCCTGATACTGGTTGCCTTCAGATGTATCCTTTCCGGTACACACTCTCAGGAGTAACGTCTGCTTTAAAAACCATTTCTATACTCTCACTGCATTGCAAAGGTGCACAATAACAAAGTGATTGTACATGGCATGGTTGAGGCTCCTCACAGGCATGGGTCGTTTCCTAGGCGACCAAAAGATGGCGCTGCCGCGCAGCTAAGCGCACCTCCCTCAACCATCATGTCTTTCCATTTAACTCCGGGGATAAAATGGCAGAAACGCACCTGTCACCAGATAGAATGAATGCAGACTAGGAGGAACTGTTTCAAATCGGTAACACTTTAGCTCAGAGCGGTGCCCCGTGGTAATTAGACCTAGTGAGCTTACAATTGCACAACGGCAAAGAGATCTGCAGTCTCTTTTCGGTGTTGTGTGGATAGCTCACGTTAAACATTTATGTTGCAGGTTAAGGAAGATATGTCAAGAAAAAGAAACATTTGAAGAAATCAGTCCCCTTATGAAATGATTGAAGAATGCAGTAGTTGATACGGGTCTCTTAATGATGTAGTAATTTCATCTTAGAATAAAGCCAAAATGTATCAAATTATCTTTGTTACTCTCATGAGAATGGCGTGGTTTTTGTTAATGTTTCCAATATTATGGAAACTACACTCTTCCACTTTAGTTTATCAATTATAATTAGATTTAGATATACATTTTGTCATGTGATATGTGTACACCATACAGTTAATTAAAAGTGAAATAGTTTGGGTTTCCATTTGTGTGTGTGTGTGTGTGTGTGTGTGTGTGTGTGTGTGCGCGCCCAGTGTGCATGCATTTGTGCAAAGTTGCAATGTACTTGTGGGTGTGTGCTCTGGTCGTCCCACAGAAGTCAGCTGTTGGGTTCATTCTTTATTGTTCTCTATTGAGATTGTCTGTCACAGTACCTCAGGCTAAGGAGGTCTAGGATGGCTCCAGGACACATTCTTGGAGGATGTGCCTTCTAGGTTAAGGTTTCAGGCACCACCACACCCAGCATTGACATTTGTGCTGTGGAATTGGATTCAGGTACTCAAGTTTGCAGACAAAGGCTTTGTCTTTGCTGCCATCTTCCTGGTCCTTCAGTGAAACAGTTTTATGAGGCACATAATGAAACAAAGCAAAGAAAACCTTCCTTTTAAAGGAAGCAGAAGCAAATACCCACAGCTAAGCACTGAGCTGAATTCCTGGAATCCAGTTGTAGAGAAGGAGGAATGATGAGCAAAGGGGGTCAAGACCAGGCTGAGGAAACCCACAGAAACCACTGATCTGAGCAAGGGAGAGCTCACGGAACCCAGTCTGACAGCTGGGAAACCAGCACAGGACCAAATCATGCCCCTGCACCTGATTGGGGAGCCGGGGAGGTCTTCGGGGCCTCTGGCAGTGGAACCAGTATCTATCCTTAATACACGAATTGACTTTGGGAACCCATTCCCTATGGAGGGATACTCTCTCAGCCTAGATAAATGGGGGAGTGCCTAGGCCCTGCCCCAAATGATGTGACAGATTTTGGAGCTCCCCCATGGGAGACCTCATCCTCCCTGAGGGGTGGATGTGGGTAAGATTCGGGAGAAGGGGATTGGTAGAGGGAATGGTGGGGATGGGAGGGAGAGGGAACTGGGATTGGTATGTAAAATAAGATTGTTTTCAATTTAAATAAAAATTAACTGAATAATGAAAACCGTCCTTTTGGTTTCCATGTTGAATTTCTGGAGAGGGCTGCTATTCCATTATTGTTTATGACGAGAGAGCAATCTACTCTGCTTCAGAAGGCTTGTATGCTTGGCAGTCTGCACTGCACACTCATGGTCATTTCTGTCTTTCCAATTGAGTCCCGTCACAGCTTCTGGTGAAATTATCAACTGGCATTTATATTGTGTTCTCTGGAATTCAAGTTACAAGTGGTAATGTGTAGCCATGCAGGTGCCGGAAGCAGGATTTGGAGGCTCGACAAGAGCAGTGGGTACTCTTGACTACTTAGCTGCCTCTATAGCCCTTAAATCTCTTTTAATGTTTAAATACTCATTAGATAACATTTTATTCCACAGGATTTTTAAATTGCTATTTTGTTTTCCTCAGCGGGACTTGAAATAAAATAATTAAAATTCATGTTTTCCTTGATTAATACTTTATTTTTGGCTCCGTGAATCTTTTCAAAGTATAAATTCAGTTTCTGTTCTCAATTTTGTATCTACCTGGAGTGTGTGAGTTCAGATTTTCTAAACTCAGTTCTCTATAGTTCACCACTTGGATTTTCCCTTGTAGTGAGACAACAGCTGCTTTGTACAGCGTGCTGGCCTGTATCAGTGGGTCACAATGTTACATGTGCATGTCTTATGTTGAAATATTTGTTTAGTGCAGATGGCATATTATTGACATGCAAAATAACTAACCAATAGTGTAACGAAGTAAGAACCTCAATTAACATTCACCATCATAAAAGTTAGGAACATATTTAGCATCCAAAAAGATTATCCTTAATTTCAGGAATTGTACTCACTGGCCTCTTTCATATTCAATGGAAATCTACCATTGAAACTAAGATTATATTGCATTTTATACAACTTTATATAAATGACATCATATAGTATGTGCTCTTTTGACATGTTAGCCAAATATATCTTTAAACATGTTAAAGAATTTGACCAATTTCCATTTTCTTTTTTAGCTATTTACTAAAATAGCTGAAAATCAGATAGATTAAGTATTTCCTTAAGTATCCAGTCCCCTGTACAGCTGAAAAAATCAAACTTGATGCAGTGTTCTTGCCTTGCATTAACAATACTATGAAGTCAATAGTTCTGGTAGACTTATTTTAACATTGTGTGAACACATTTAACATCAGACAGGAATTCCAAATACAAAACAAACCAGAGGACTTACAAGGTTTATTGAGCTAAAATGACGAGACTAAGTTTTCATCATAACTGATTATTTATGGATTACCTCCTACAGATATTGATGCTTTATTTATTATAGGTATATAAAAATAAGAAATGTCATACATACTTTCAGTATCCGTACCTAAATAACATGGAACAAGTAACTGTGAATGATATCAAACACATTTGGAACTAAAAATACATATAAATAAATAAATAAATAAATAAATAAATGATTCTTAATTATAAGTGGACTCTACTACCTTATGTTAAAACCATAGAAATTCCTTTAAAATAAAAAGTACAAATGAACTCCACTTTCCTGGGAAATGATGGCCTGATATTTTATGGGTCTACAATATTTAGGTCAATAAAAATTACATCCAAACAATGCTGTGTTTCATTATCTAACAGGCTCCAGAGATCTTGATTAGTTTAGTTCTTTTCCCAAATTGTCAATACCAGTGTTTTAAAATGTTTAACTGACAAATACTAATTGTGTGTATTGATGGGGGAAATGAAGCCTTGTGATATATGTATACATTGACAAATGATGAAATGGGGCTAATTAGTTCAAGTTATGCCCTGTGTACCACTTGTTTCTTTGTCTTTGGAGTGTTTCCCTGTATTTTTGCTGTTTTACACACAGAGTATTATTAAGCTAGAGACTCCATGCTAAAAACTGTGACCCACTCACTTCTCCATTTTCTATGTTCAGACTCCTTGCCACATATCTCACCTAGCTGATTGCAGTCTCTTGTAATCAGCATTTTACTTCTTATAAACTTGCTTTTAGATTCTACACATTAGTAGGTTCATAGTGGTTGTCCCTATGTGCCAGTTTCAGTTCACTTAAAATAATGTTTTCCATGTTCATTAACACTGACAATGATAGATTGGCTTCCAGTACTTTTGATAGATGAGTGTCACGTTATTGTTATATGTGTGAATCTACAAAATAGATATGGCATATCCATATCATGAGAGCATTGATACTTTAAAAATCTAATAGGTAGATAAGCTGTCATATGTCAGTTGGTCGCTACATGTGGTTTCTATTTCTTTTTGTAAACTGAAGCATAATGTAGTCACCACTGAATCTAACATTCCAACATTACTGGACTCCTCCAATATCACCAATAAGAAAGACCTTCCAAGTATGGTGTTGCTTGGTTCATGTTACCCTCCAGCAAAGGTATGTCTTACTATATTAAGATTTTGTTACTTGTTAGTTCTAGTTCATGTCATTGATATAAAGTTCAAACACAATCCTGAGCAAGATAGAAAATTTCCTATGGGCCATGTAAAAGAAGGTACAGTCAATTTGTCTTGTACCCCTGGCTTTGGAAAATGATTGTACAAGCCAAACAGGTTTTGTTGTTGTTAACTATGTAGAATTGAAAAGTAAAGTAAATATATATATGGGTGTGTGTGGGTGTGTACATACATATGTGTGTATACATACATATGTGTGTATATATATGATATAATATGGCTATGAAAATTTCATATTAGTGGAGATTATAATTATTGGAGTAGTGTAAGGAAGTCAGTCAACTTTTAAGGAATTATTGTGTGTCTTAACTCCTCCTACCAGTATAACCACCAAACATATAGTTTTTGGATAATTTTATTTTATATTCAGGGCACAGGGGAAATGATCATCATATATCTGACTTTGAACAATTTTAATTTGTTATTTGAACTTGATGAGCCATCATATTTATATTATTAGATCATGATTGTGTCTACACAATCCCACTTCAGAGTACTATCACTGAGAAGATTCTAGTCACTTTAATTTTATAGCATGTAAACAATATTATAGTCTGTGGCTCAACTTTCCTGACAGAAGATTCAAACTAAACAATTAGTAGTTGAGGGGATAGCTCAGTTAGTGAACTGCTTTTTGTGCAAACCTAAGGGCCTGAGTTGAGTCCTTGGCACTCCTGTAAAACCTGAGCATTAGTGGTGTGTCCTATAAGCCCAACACTGGTCCAGTGGATTTCTTGGTTTCCAGTCCAGACAGTCTATGCTAATCAGTAAGCTCCATGTTCAGTGAGAAACCCTGTCTAAAACTGAGGTGGGAAGTCATGGGGGAAGGCATCCATTGACTTCTGTTCTGCATATCCATGTGTGATCAAACATGTACATACATCCTCAAGCACATATGCACAAACTCATATATACACTTATGCACACTTTTGCACACACATGAGTACAAATACACACACACACATACATGAGAATATAAGCACAATTGAAACATGTTTTCCAAGTACATTATTTACATTATAATAATTAGACGTGTCAGGAGCGCCTGCCCTCTGTGTCAAGCTGATAAGATGCCTCCCTCTTTCTGAATGGAGATGGAGGAGGAGTGGATGGGGATATAGTAGAACTGAGGTGGGAGGAGGGATTGGGAGGAGAGGAGGGAGGGGAAATTGTGGTCTGTGTATAGAATAATTTAAAAAAAAATTAACTAAATGAAACAAAAAATTAAATGAAAAAAAGAATTAGATGTGTAAGCAAGCTCGGGGCTGGAACTTGGTGAAAATGTTAGTTAAAAACTTGGAAAGCTTAATATGGAATAATGATTACTGAACATCCTTTATTCAAATTAATTTCACAATCAATGAAGTCCTGCCATGTATTCAATTACTATGATGGTTTGGACGCTACTCAGGTGTTTCAATCCACCTGATCTGAGACTATCTTCTATCTATAGGGACCCAGCACAATCTAGAACTTTAATATGCAATTTGCTATGAAATTAGGGAGTTAAATTAAACGGATGGGGCCATCTTCACCTTCCTCTGGAAATTTAAAAAGCCATTGCAGAAAGTAGTGAGAAGTTTACTTCTTCTTCTTCCTTGTTCACCTTTGTGTTGTTGTTTTCATAAATATTCAAGGCAAGAAATTTGAACTCTTTTCCTGAGTAACAACATAAAGGTATTTTCTGTTTACTTTTTTAAAAGCAGAACAGTAAACATTAATTTATTTAAGAAAGATGTTTCCTACTAACATATGCAATGAGTGCAAGAGTAAATGTGGAGGGCAGACTGGAGAAGACATGTTTCTGTGATAGCATCTGGAATAAAGCTAATTTTTGGATTGTAAATAGCATATGAAACTATGTTGAAAGGATAAACATTGGTACACATATACAGAGAATGTGGTAACAAATTGAGAGAGAGGGGGAGACAGTAAGAAAACGTAGAAGGGAAGCTATTTAGCTTTTGTATGCACTGAAAAGACATCCTTGGAAATCTCTTTACTACAATATTTATTGTCAATTTACTTATAACCTATGGCAATCTATACCGTTTGGCTACAGATAATTCCTAGGTTACACTTCCATGGAAGCAGTTCTTAAAATCTAAACTCACATTAGCGATCACATAGTATTTCTAGCTAGAATTTCACTGATGTGAGACTCTGCCTGCCATGAGCTCATTAGTCTCATTCGACTTCTCTCTATTCATTTTTCTGATTTCCTGTGTAATTTCAGTTATGCCTCCATTCTCCAAATTTCTCACCCTTGAATCTTAGGAATTGTCTTTGAATTTTGCATCCTTAATCATTCATCACATCCAATGAGGTGATTCCTGTTAGATTCAAAGTTTTGAAATGCTTACATCTCTTTCTAGCTTTCTGTGAATGAAGTTTCACTTAGCCTCTGTGATAATTAAGGTGATCAGTTCTATCGAATTTAAGAGTTTTTATATATCCTTGAGTGTTCTGATTTAGTTTTTCTTTCCAATATATGTGGTGAAATTAGTGTTTCTAGTAAAATTATTCCTTGTGTAATCCAATGATCCCAACTGATCAAATAATCTCCTTACAAGCCAGAGTAATTCCATATTTGCTATATATATTTCCCTTCATCACAACATCTGCAATCAAAAGTAGTCAATATTTTTAAGTAGTAACTTTTGACATCAAGATATAATCCATCTAAAATAAAAGCCATTTACAATAACCTATTGAGAGGGCATTTAAATTCCTAAAACAATTTTAGTAGCTTGTTTTGGTATCACATTTGTTATCTACAGATTTTTCTTAGTGCATCTTAATAATGTTTTCCTTTTCAGTACTTTAAAACTGTACTTATTATTCTGGCATATGTGTTCGGATGTGTGTATGTTTAACCATGTGCCCAGTGCTGCTGGTGGAGGGCAAATGACAACTTTGTGAACTACTCTTGTCTCCTACTTATATTGCTTCCTGGGATAAAACATAAAACTGCTCAACTTCCAAGTAATACTTTGTCCAATGTAATTACTGCTCATATGAAGAATTAACTATTACTGCTTGATGAGAACATTCTTAGTTTATAAAAAAATGAAACCTTTACAGTTATAAATGAGGGTAACAACCATTGTCCTGCATTCTCAACAGATACTTTCTGAGACCAAGTGCATTTAATTTAGAATAAAAATAGACTCATAATATAAATACATTATATATATATATAAATGTCATGCCATAGATTTAAAAAATGCTAAACCCACAAGAGAAACAACCAAAAGAAAATCTGGATAAAGGAATGCATTTTTTTAAAAAAAAGTCACTAAGCTGTTGGTCACACTGGTAAGGTTTCTGAATAAAGACTGAGCATGGCAGATGGAAGATATTTGAATAGCAAGCAGTAAGTTCAGTAGCAAGAGATCTGTCAGAGACCATTTTAAACAATGTCATAGTATATCATCCTCACTGTGTACTTCTGGACTCTGCAGGCACCCCAGGACTGTCACAGGAATAGGGGGAAGCCACCCAGAATTGCTGTTTGTACTCAGATTCCATAGTAGTTGGTTCTGTTTTATTTAACAGATAGAAGCATTTCCCAAGGTTCTTTTTTTTTTTTCAGAAGTTTCATGATTTTTCTCTTTCTTCTAATATTTCTAACACAATGGCAGCTTTACCTTACTCGCATTTTCTAAATCCAGTCAAGCTCTCTGGCCATGTAAGATGATATTCTTGGGTTCTAGGAGTTAGGACATAGGCAGATGTATGGGCTTTTATTCACTCCGCCGTGAATACTCTGCTGCTCTCCGATAACTCCATGAGTCCATGTGTCATTGTCTTAGTAACATGCCACCACCATATCCTGGTTCACCTACTTCATCATGGTGTAAGAAAGTTCTGTCCATTGCCTAAGAAACTAAACGTCTTCTATAACCACTAATATCCAGGTATACCCAATGTGAATACAATGATTTTATATTATTTTTCAGGTTGTGCTATAATTACAACATTTCTCCCTTCCCTTTCCTCCCTTTAAACCCTCACATATAGCCCTCCTGGCTCACCTTCAAATTAGTGGCCTCTTTTTTCCACTGGTATTGCATATATAGATACAGATGTAGGCTGTATACCTACAAGGAATGCCACTGAACATTAGAAGTTGGAAAGCATAAGTACCAGGATTTCCATTTCTGTTGTCAAAAAGACAGGGGCCCATTGGCTCTGTCCTGGTGAAAAGGATTGTAAACTTACGAATTTCAGGACTCTAAGGGAATAAATTATCATTAGGTGTGTGGTAATTTGAAACGGTTGCTATAGTAAACCACTATAGTATGCAAAGCAAGGGAATATCTCTGGTTGCATTAACAATATGCATACCAATTTTGTAGTTTCCTATCATGACATTATCTAAGAAAAAACCAATGAAGATTTTCTAAGTCATTTATAAGCTAAATATTGAGCATATATTAGTTGCTAGTTTACAGAAATACACATAAGTAAGCAAATTTTTATCACATGCTAGAACTTGAGTTGGTAGGAATCTGGTATAAGGGGCAGATATTATAGAAATATATTGTATCCTACAAATATTGGTGTTTATAAAAGAACAAAATAGAAACAGAATCTGAGTAAGAAAGAATCTGAGAAAAACTCGAAGGGGTTCATGAAAGGGCTGACTTGGGCTAATTTCAAAGTACTGGAAGTAAATTTCCAAGCATATCAAGTATAAAAGTGAAAATTTATACCAAAAAAATTAACAAATTTAGAACTTGACAACAGGAAATATATTAGATGGTTTGATCAACTACAGAATTTCAGAATTTAACACAAGCATAAAAATAAAAAATAAGTAACTAAATATTTATAAATGCATACAGCGACCTCCAATGCAGTTGTTACCTCTCTTATCTGTTGAACTATGGATAAAAATAATACAAATAACAATTTTTGTGTGAAAAAAACAACAAAATCCATATTAAAAAATTAACACTGTTCGGGGTGTGAGACCCAAGGTTATATGCTTATACAATTCTGGAAAGCTTAATTGAACTTTAGTCTGAGTTCCTAAGATGTCAGAAATAACATCTCCAGATGCATCAGTGCAAAATGTGTTTGTCTGAGATGCTGGTTTTTAAAATTACCTTTAAGGGAGTTATCAGTGCATAGCATTGAAAATAAGTGTTTCAAACATTTTTATGTTGTCATTCAAGCATACACCTGATGTCTAAAAGGGTTATTTGTTGTTGTTTGGCTTTCCTTTTGGCCTGATTTGTTTGCTTCATTTTCCTTTTGATTAGAATGTTTATGGATTAGGGAGCCACAGTCAAGGTCTTCATTTATTCTGGTCTATTCAGGTTAACCTCTTATTTCAGGGCTGGTGATTTCACAGACCTCACTCCTTTGCCTACTATTCTTTTTTGTGAAGTATGAATATCTATTGTTTGCCATTGCAGTTACTCGTTTGATATGAAGGCCACCTGTCATTGAAAAGAGGTACCATGCTCCAGTGAGGCAGACAAGATGTTTTTAAACATATTCTAAGATTTATTTAATAGGTTTGACCTTTCTAGAAATTGTCCTTATCCATCATTATAGTGCATGATCAATCATCACATGCTTCATCATCTATAAAGCAGGCATTAACAATAGAGGGAAGAGTTTACATTCTGTTCTCTGGAGGTTTATATAGAAACAGTTTGGACAGCCTTGCTAATTAAGCAAGAGTCTCCAAATCATAGACATATCTGAGTACTCTACGCAAGGTCAGGGTCAAAACTGAACTCTCTCTGAATCTGTATTTCCCTTTAAGCCTTAAGGCATAAAGACTGATCCAAGCAAGTTTGGTTTATTTATTCTGGTGTCTATTTCAATAACCATGCCTTGAAAGTTGAGTTCTTTGCTGATTTGTCAGTATCTTGACTGGATTAGGAACCAGGTAGTATTATTTATTTTTAAACGTATACATTTTAAAAAGCAAAGGAACTACAAATAAAATTTGTGCTGTGGTTAAGCACCACCCTAAATTTAATTGTTTCAAGATTTAGTTTGTTTTTTTGACCATTTGGCAATTTTACTCTAGCAATGAATAGATTGCTGGAGAGGGTTTACTCAATGAGGTCTTGCTTATGATGGACATTTTTATAGATGCAGGTTTTAACTATTATATTTTATGAAAATTAACCTCTGTCAATTAAAAAAATTCAATTAAAATTCTTAAATTAGAAATTAAGAATAAGAATATACATTTTAATTTCTGAAAAAAAGTAAATAATTATTTCCCAAATTTTAGGAGGGGCACATGTTTACTTATGTTTGTTCTGGAAATGACAACATAAATTTTAACATCTATCTGAATAAAAATGAATTTTACTGTCAGACACTCTATACGCATATGAGATACTAGGTGGGCTAAAAGATGTGAGAAAAATTGAGAGTTAGTTCATTATAATTCCTTCCTTCATGATTCTCAAAGTACTGGAAAAGTAAAATGACTGACCAAGTGTTTTAAAGTTCTGCATTAAGGAGAAGTCAAAAACCAAATCTATTCTCTCTGGGATTCCTCTTCCCTGGAATTGAGCAAATGTGGTTAAGAAGGTAAGGCTGCAGGAGGAACTCCAGTAGACAGAGAAACATATGAGCTTCTGCGGACAGTCTGTGACGCCAAGATGCTATTCTGATGTCATTTGAATACATGTATATGTTTATTTCTTCCTGAACCATGGCTG
Organism: Cricetiscus sungorus; assembly: GCA_030556225.1. Classification (NCBI taxonomy): domain Eukaryota; kingdom Metazoa; phylum Chordata; class Mammalia; order Rodentia; family Cricetidae; genus Cricetiscus; species Cricetiscus sungorus. The sequence goes on along the minus strand of JANBXA010000735.1, from coordinate 44,755,343 downwards.
AGATCGTCCACTTGGCTGTTTAAATACTCAAAACTTGCACAAGAACTAGATACCTATGAGAAGTAGACATAACTCTGCTGAAGATCAGGTAACAAATTTATGGTTTTGACTTCCATAAATACCCAATGGCATGAAATATATAAAGTAATATAAGTAGTTATAGCAATTTTTAATCAGTCAATTTACCTATGTTAAAAGTTTTAGATTTTTATTTGTATGAATAAAAGTCTAGGCATTTACAAGTCTAGTTAAATTGTAACTTTAATATTCTATGGTTGCTTTGCTATCTAGATTATACTCATACTGTGGAAAAATATTTGGAAAAATAATAATAGCTAAAAACAGAAAAACAAAACAAAAAGAATATTACTTTTTCAAATGAAACTAAATATTTGAAAACATCTGGATGAGTTGATTTTGTACCATTTCACTTTTTGTAGAGATGTGGAATAGTAACTCTAATTAGGTATGTTAATCTGTTTATGACTGAGTCAAATCTGAGGTAGATTCACAAGATAATGAAATATCCTATATTAGCATTAAATAGTAACTCACAGGAATTTATTATGTTTTGATCAAAGGGATTTATTTAGCAATTATTTGACAATTTTTATGCTTTCAATAATAAGGGAACAGCTTTCACTTATCTCCATATGGATTTACACACCAGCCAAGTTTAAGAACTCAGCTTTATACCAGACAACAACAAAGAATGTGACTGATGGGAGCAGGAAAAATAGCTGTGAAGAGCAGCAGCCATACAGAGGAGCCCCTGAGTGTGTGCCTGTGCTCAGCTCTTCTTTCTATATTCTGATTCTGTGAAGACACAGTTCCCTGCTTGAGCAGCTGCTTCATTATTGCAGTATTAAACTTAACACTGATAATTAATGTGTTTTGTTGAGATCTGCGTGTTATAATTTGAGATGATTTTTGCGTAATTGATATTTTTCTATTATTCTTCTCTCGTATACTATATCCTGACTATGATTTCCTCTCCCTCCAGTTCTCATAGTTCCCCCCACCACCTTCCCTCTATCCCATATCTACTCCTCCTCCATTTCCCTTCAAAGAACAAAAAAAGAGAAGCAGAAAGGGCAGATGGTCCAGGGATACCCACCAAACATGGCTAAGGAGTTTCAATGAGACTGGGCACATACTCTCATATCAAGGCTGGACTAAGCAACCCAGTAGGACGAAAGGGATCCCAAGCACAGGCAAAAGAGTCAGAGTCAGGGACACTACCTCCCCTCCCCCTCCCTTTGGGAGTTCTACAAAGCACCAGGCTACACAACCATAAGGTACACACAGAAGACTTAGTTCAGACCCAATCAATTAGAAAATGTGATCTTTAGTACCACTAATTAATAAAGGGCTAAGAGTAAAAGACGCCCTCGTACAGAAGCATTCACAGAGAAAAAAAAAAAACCCTCAAAATAGTACAAGATACAGGACAAAAGTCCAGAAGACTAGAATTTATGTGGATAGGAAGAAAACAAAAATTAGGTCAGAATGCCTGCTTAAAAACTGTAACATGCTACTATATGAGGCTATCTTTGTATGCATCGGGGTGAGAGGAAAATGTACTGAAAAGAAATTCCAAGTTGAATTAGCTCAGAATAGGAGATAAACTTATAACAGGCCATACAACTTTCATGAAAACTTTAAAAGTTGATTTTTTTTCTAACTTTGCAACAGGATTGTAGATAGAATTTATAGGTTAATTACTAACATGCATTGATTGATGAGTCAAGAATATCATATTGGTCATTTGTCTTGTTCCATTCGATGCCACCTGAATCTTGAAACACGGGTTGCAAGGGCTAATAATGTCACGAAAGCATGACTCTCAACCTTGTATTGGCATGTAGAGACAGAATTTGTTAAAACACACCTCATCTCACCCAAATTCATGTATACAGACCTCACAAGTTCAAATATTTAAACATAAAATAAGTTTTTATTTCTTTTAAAACTTTATGTGTGGCAGCAATATTTCTAATCAATTTAAATTCTGGTTTGTCTTTTTTTTTCCTGTGTAGTCACAGCTGGCTTGGAATTTGAAATTTTTTTCCTCAGCTTTTCAAGTGTTAGAACTTCAAGTATAGAAAATCACATCTGGTAAATTAGGCATTCAATTTATTATTATATTCATTTTTGTGTGTATGAGAGCACACATGGTGGGCATGTGTGTGTGTGTGTGTGTGTGTGTGTGTGTGTGTGTGTGTGTGTGAATGGGGCAGGGCTGATATGTGAGAGTCAGAGGGCCACTTGCTTATATTGATTATTTGCTTATACCATGTGGTTCCCCAAAATCAAATTAAAGCTTGGTGGCAAGTTCTGTTCCTAGATGTGCTATCAATCTTTGTCTTAAGACTTATCTGTTAATTTTGAGAGTGTGTTTATGTGGGTGCATCATGCACAGCTGTGCTGTATGCCAGCTACAGCACATATGTGACTGTTGGAGTGACTTGGACAACTTGGTTCCCTCCTTTTACCATGTGGCTTTAAGTGTGAAACTCACATAACCAGGCTTGACAACATGTATCTTTACTCACTGAACCATAATGTAGGCCTTGATATTTCTAAAATATCACATAGGAAAGATCACCTGAGCAACAGTAAGTTCATGGAGTCCACAAAGGCATCTTCTCACATGACTTAAGGGACACCTGTGGTAACCCCACAGGAACCCCACAGTGTACAGATCATTGCTGTGAGAGCGACCATGACAGGTTCAACAAGTATTTCCAGACTGTCCTCGTGTGTGTAAGATAACTCTTCTTATATATTCCTAAACACTTGCTCCTGGAGATCCAGTAAGCATTAACATGGAGTGTAGGGGCTTGGCAGTAAAATAGCCCTTGGACTGAAGTCCTGCCTTATAATTTAATCTTGATTTGACAGTTAATGGTAATCGGGTTGCTGGGTGTCATTTTGCTCAGTGGTGTAGCTACAGACAAGTTGTCTTTGTTCCAGTAAATACCCATGCCCGCCCGTGATAATCTCTAATTAAGCTTGGTGATAATACCCAAAGAGACGACTTGAAAGTAGTGGGGAGACTTTGTTGGGATAAGTGTTTCGAGGCAGAGAGAGGGAATGAGACTGTTAAACAAAAAGTAGATGATTGCATCTTCCCTGGAGTAGATTAAGGGGGATCAAAGTAAAGCAGTTGCTAAGCACTGTCAGTGTAGTGCACAGAGCAGGTTTAGGACATGCTTACTACCTCTCGAGTATTGGAAAACATAAGGATATTTGTAGCTCAGTATACAATAAGTGTTGTTACTGGAGTGCATTGGTTTGAATCTCATAAAAATGTCTCTCTAGTTCATATATCCATGCTAAGTCATCTTAATTTAAGATGCGAAGTTGTATCCTTGTATATGATACACGATTAAAAGAAACAACTAGGATAACTTTCTAGTACTAAATACAGTCATTGCTATACTGTTCCAAGATTTCAAATGTGTCATCAAACTACATTTAAAAATCACACGAAAGTTTGCACACTTCAGTTGTACTCTTTTGTGTTTCAAATAATATTTCTCAAAACTGTCTTTGCACAAATAGCTCAGTTACACCCACAAATCACTGAATCTATTTAGCATCTCTCCCCCCAACCACCACCATTGGCTTTGGAAGAGGTGTAATTTTTTGAAAAATGTGACATTTGTTTTGGTGCTATTGCATTTGTCAACATTAGTGTAATTAGCTCAACTTTCATCAACTGACTGTTGCAATCTGTTCAGAAAGCAACTTCGAATTTGAATAGTCTTAGAGATTCCAGATACAGTTGAAGTTTGTACAATATACATTTGTGGGCATTGGAAAGGGAGAGAGAGTGTCTCTAATAGAGTGAGTATAGCTTAAAACAAGCCATTCAATAGAGAAAAAAAACATTAAGAATTGAACAGTAATAGCAAAATTTCAGGAAATAATTAAAATAATTTTCCTCAATAAATACCATTATGACTACAAAAAGGTTGTGGTGTTGTGTGTGTGTGTGTGTGTGTGTGTGTGTGTGTGTGTGTGTGTGTGTGTTATGAATGTTTTGTCGACTTGCATGTCTGCATACTGTTGTGTTCCTGATTCCCGCTAAGGTCAGAAGGGCACTTCAGGTGCCCTAGAACTAAAGATAGTTGAGTCACTAAGTGTGTGGTAGGAATTGAATGCAGGGACTCTGGAAGAGTGGCCAGTGCTCTTAACCACTAAGTGACCACTCCAGCTTCAAGATAAGATTATTCTTATATAATAACAGTAATATGCCATATTAAAAGTATAATTATTTTAAATGTAAAGAAGGCTCCAACATTAATTTACATAGGTAATGAGAGGACATAGGAATGTATTTTTACTGCAAGATTAGGGTTGGGTAGACTTCTTTATATAATTATTTTACAAGGTCACATTAAAATTTGTTGTATTTATTGTGTGTGTGTGTGTGTGTGTGTGTGTGTGTGTGTGTGTGTGTGTGTGCAGAAGATCATTATCTCCTCTCATCATGTATGTCCAGGATCTAACTTAACTCTTTGGGCATATCACCGAGTTTCTTAACATGCTAAGCAAAATTGTCTTTCCTATGTGTCTACATTTTTTTCTATTTTTTTAAAATTTAAATTAGAAACAAGTTGTTTTTACATGCCAACCCCAATTCCCTCTCTCTACCCTCCTCTCCTGCCCTTCAAAACCCCCTATCTTATCCCCCCAAGGACAGTGAGGCCTTCCATGTGGAATCTTCAGAGTCTGTCATATCATTTGGAGCAGGGCCCCAGACTCTCCCCCATGTGTCTAGGCTGATAGAGTATTGCTCTATGTGAAATGGGCTCCCACAGTCCACTCGTATACTAGGGATGAATACTGATCCACTACCAGAGGCATAGTCCTCCTCACTGACACCCACATTCAGGGGGTCTGGGTCATCAGTCCTATGCTGGTTTCCCAGCTATCAATCTGGGTCCATGGCTCCCCCTTTTTCAGGTCAGCTGTTTTTGTGGTTTTTCCAGCCTGGTCTTCACCCCTTTGCTCATCACTCATCCCTCTCTGCAACTGGATTCCAGGAGTTTGGCTCAGTATTGAGCTGTGGGTGTTTGCACTCCCACATTCCTGAAGAACCACTATACTTATTTCTAAAGTGTTTGTACAAGTTTGCACTCCCACTAGCTTGGATGAGTGTTCCCCTTTCTCCATATCCTCTCTAGCAAAAACTGTCATTGGTGCTTTGGATTTTAGCAATTGTGACAGAAAGATAGTATCATGGTATCTCAGAGTTGTTTTGATTTGCATTTCCCTGATGGCTATGAATGCTGAGCCTGTTTTTCAGCCATTTTAGATTCCTTTATTGAAAATTATCTATTTAATTACATACCCCACTTTTAAATAGGATTCTTTAGTATTTTGGTGACTGGCTTCTTAAATTCTTTGTATATTTTGAAGATCAACCCTCTCTCAGATGTGGGGTTGGTGAAGATCTTTCCTATTCTGTGGGCTGCTGTTTTGTGTTGTTGACTGTGTCCTTTGCCTTACAGAAGATTCTCAGTTTCAGGACATCTCATTTATTAATTTTCTATCTCACCTCAAAGCAAGACTTCATCAAGTGACATTTTGGGCACAGATGGTCTTGTATTAGATGAAGGATTTTATAAAATGTGAGAGAAAAGTTATTTTATCTTCTCTGTTCTAGTTCAGAATATTCTTAGAAACAAAACCATATTTGAGAAACAAAGAATAGAAGAAACTACCCAAGAATGAGAAAAGCTATAAAAATATTCTCTAAAATAGACAGTTGGTTTTCTGGGTGCATTGGGTAATTTAAATAGAATAGCCAAGAGCAGAAGGTCAAAAATATTCATGTTTATATTGAGTAAGAAGATTGAAGAATTAATACTTCTTCTAAAAACCATGTGGGTATTTTCCAAATATACCTTTGGTCACAGCAAAGACACACACTCAAACAAATACATACACACCTACTGCAGATACTTTTTCTAAGGACTTTGTGCTAAAATGGAGAGAAAGATAGGTATGCATTGGGAAGCAATATTATTGTCAAGGAAAGTCAACATTACATAGCAAATGCAGCAATATTGTAGTACAGGTGGCTTATTTTGAGCAATTATTTAAACAGGCAGAGTTGTGTTCCTCTATAAGCAATTTAGGTGAAAGGTGTGATAAATAAGTGGATGAGAAACCCCGAGTGGTCAAATTATGTAAATTAGGTGCATTTGATGGGGTGAGCTAGTAAAAGGTCTTCAATGTAAGCACTTGTTCTTCTGTGCCAAATGTTTATTTCTAGTAGGAGATACAATCAGAATAACATTAGATATTTAAATGATGAGAGACGTCATTCTGGAAATATGTTTCTCTTATTGGTTAATGAATAAAGCACTCTGTTAGCAAATAGGAAAGCAATATAGGCGGGACTAGGAGACAAGGAGGATTCGAGGAAGTAGTGAGGAAGAGATTCAAGATGGAGGACAGAGAGAATGCCAGTTCCTCTCTCCGGTAAGATGAGACAACGTGGAAGTACTTAGATGAGTAGAAATGGGTTAATAATTAAGACAGAGCTAGCCAATAAGAAACTAGTAACTGGCTTGCAGCTTTATATCTAATACATCTAGCGTCTCTATGTGTTACTTGGGGCTGGTGAGGCGGTGGGACCAGACTGGCTATTGGAAAAACCTACTCCTAATATTTAAAATATTAAAACTAGAGGGATGTGAAGAAATATATGCCAACAAACAAGTTACTAAGGGAAACTGAGCTTACAAAGGAAGAAAATACATTTTAAGATGCCGTGTAGTTCTTGTACTTCTTAGGGTGGTGTGCCACCCTGTACATGGGATGTCATGGGGAGGCGCATGTAGGCGCCTTGAAAGGGAGTGCTTTTAAAGGTCCACCAAATTTGTTAAGAAAAACTCTCTTAGGTGATATCTGTGAATGTTCTACTGACAGGGCTCAGTCCCTTTAACCTTATTCATCCCCTGTCTCTCAGGTTGAATGTGAGGAAAGAAGAATTTAGTATTGAAAAAGTGGGATTAAAGAGATATGTTGGAGAAGTGGTAAATGCCAAAAGGTACCTAAAAGTGGTGAGAGTGGCAGCCAATCCTATTCAGAAATGAAGAGCTAGCATCCAAGACAGGATTTCTCAGTGTATCCTTGGCTGTCCTGAAACTTGCTCTGTCCTTCAGGTTGGCCTCAAACTCACAAAGATTCACTTGCCTCTGCCTTCATGGTTCTGTGATTTAAAGGAATGTGCCACCACTTCCCAGCTCGATAATCATTTCTTAAATTTGAAGTATTTCTAAACTTATAAACATACTTTAGTGAAGTTGGTCATTAATTGTCCATATTTCATGGCTTTTAATGTTTTATCTGTGTACATATATTTCATCGTGTTTTTAATAAGGTTCTTATACCTTGTAATATTTATATGAGTAATTTGTTTACATTTAATTCTTAGAAATTTATTTCTGAGGTACCAATACAACCTTACAAACAAGAACAATTTTCCTTTTCCATTGTTATCATGTATTACTAATATTGAAAATGTTATTACTTTTGAATATTTCCTCTTACATAATCAGCTTTACAAATCAAGCTATTAGTTAAATACAAATCCATGCAACCACACTAATGCTTTCTTTTGAGATGAGTTATTATGTGTTTGAAAATTCCAATTTAACTGATCTAAAAACATTCATAACTACATTTCTATGTCACTTCCTGGGAGTTCCACAATAACATTATGTGATAGCAATAAACTTAATCTTACCTTCCTTATCTTCTACAAAATATTGGTTAAGTACTGCTTTAAAATGTTTACCACTGAAATCAATCTGTTTCCATTTAATATTTTCATCATAATGGAATAATTTTATTTTCTGCCATACAGAAAATAAAGATTCATTCTGCCACTCCTGATTTTACACAACTGAAATATTTTATGAATATTCCAATTTCTGGTTTGACAATTAAATGATATTTTTTCTTTTTCTGTGCTGTGGCGGCATTAAGGTTCAGGAAAAACTGTTATTTAAAGGTAGGCAGTAATGGAATAAATGCCAGGTGACTGGAAATTGATAGAATTTGTGCTTCAGTCACATTTCTCCACTTGGCCTCTGACAGTTGCAAAAACTTGATTGTCTAGCTCGTAATTCGAACTTTCATGTTCACAGCATTCGTTACTTCTCAGATGGCGTTTATTCTTATATTGGATTTTATCAAGTCACTGTGATCTGTGGTTGTTATTTAGAATTTCTCTATTTTGAAACTTCTCATTTTTCTTTTGCAAATAAAACATTAAAGCCAATTTGATCTATTTTTGCTTTACTTTCTATTTATCTTAATTTAAGCTTTCAAAACTAACTATTCCTATTTTATTTGTGGTTTTTTAGCTGTTGTCTGGTAAAGTTTTAGACAAAAGTATTTATTTTATGAGCTTACCTTCTTAGTAATTTAGACGCTTAAAACATTTTCCTTATATTTATTTTACCAAAATAGTGGTTGTTCTTCATTTCTTTTTCCATTTTGATTTCCTTTTGACTCAATGTAACCTTAGTTACTGTAAATGTAATAAGCTGTTATCCATGGCCTATATAGACAATATTACCTGTCTAAAAGGTCCCATAGATTGGCAAGGTAAAAATGTAAATTTTCATTTGTTCACCACTATGTACATTTATTCCTGTGTGAATAATACAATTAAGTAATTGGTTTTGGTAGCAATTCGTGCAATCACAGCCTTGGAATGATGAGGCAAAGATACCTTGGGATAACAGCAAGATCTTGCACACATACACTCACACAAGCTACATAAAGTAAAAAGCACATCTATTATCATAAATATTGTGGTTGAGCAAATAAATAAATTTGTGGCTGAGCTAGGCCTTAAATACTCAAATTCAAATAAAAATATTTGTTACATAGATCAAGTGCAAGTCTTATAACATGAGTGGGGCCCCAGGTAATGTTTGCAATGAATTATATTTCTATTAAATTTTGCATAAATTCATTTTTATTGAAATTATTTAAAATAGAATATAAACATTGGTATACACAATTTTGCAACATTTATTGACAGATCAAAACTATCACTGATGTTATTTCATCTTTAAATACCACTAAGAACCTAATAAAAATGAATAGAAATGAATGAATAGAAAATGCACAAGTTAGTAAAAATGAAAAGTGGCTATGAAAGCTTTCACATATGTAGACATGTGATTCTGGCACGTTGGTAAAAATGGTTAATATACAGGGACTGTAGCACATGCTTATTTGAGACGGTCTTACAGAACCTCCAATGCTTTGATGTTCATCAGGAGACCTACTGTTACTTCTCTCCAGAATACTGCAGTTGAGCTGCTCAATTTGAGCTATTGTTTTTTTTTTTTTTTAATTATTTGCGTTTTTGTTCTTTAAAGTTGTCCTCAACTTTTTTCCAAAAGAGAATTCATAGTATCTTTCTCCATGTGTCCAGAACTGGCTTCTGCTAAACAAAAAATGTATTTCTATTGGGGTCAGTTGACCATTAAATGTCCCTGGGTAGCAGACTATGGGAGATGACAGAAAAGAGTAGACAATGAAATACTGGAGAACTCAACACTCGGAAGAACGGAAAATACATAAGGAATTAAATATGAATAAACGGAACAACTATGTGAGGGAGTGTGCATTGTCCTGGAATCCTCTTTCCTTAGACAGATGGATTTGGAGCAGACTCGGGAATAGGTGGGTGAATGTGAAGCGTGACACAAAGTGATGGAGATAAAAATACAAAAATCCGAGAAAACAACTCACAGGGTATTTTTGTTTTCTTTCAGAGCCTCATAGATATTCAAAGGTCTTAGGAGGGCAGCAAAACAATAAGCCAAACACCAAGATACTAGATGAATAAAAAAATTGTGACTTAGAGGTCAAATATAACACCATGAGCCTATTGGGACAGTTATATATTAATCCAAAAAGTGGGAAAGGCTTTCAAAATGAGTGTCTAGCAGCCTGAAGACAGCATTGGGAGGAAAGGGTGACCTCTAGTCACAGGCTGCGGGGCACAGAACTGCCATCTCGAGGAAATACCTGGTGCTCAGCTGTGCTAAGAATATACTAAGAACACCGAAAGAAGACACTGAAGTGTTAAGAGAGTCCATTTGGCATCTATTACCACATACAATTAACATATGTCTGAACACACCACTGTAAAAACAAACACTTATCTTTCAAATATCGCTACTAACAACTGTATTTCCTATTTGCCTCAAGATCCTTCTTTGCTTTTAAATTTTCCAACTAGTAAGTGACATCTACACCACCTTCCTGATGCTGCAACCTTTTATTTAATACAGTTTCTCATGTGGTGCTGATACCCAATCATAAAATTATTTTTATTGCTACTTCATAGCTGTAAATCTCACTACTGTTATGAATCATGATGTAAATATCTGTATTTTCCCATGGTCTTAGGAGACCCCTGTGAAATAGTGGTTCAGCCACGTAAGGGATTGTGTGGTTGAGGACACGAGGAGGGTAAACCTCCCAGGACACTCACACTGTCTGTGATGCCTTCAAAGAAAGACAATGCTTCTGCTTTTGAGTTGAAGCATTAACAGCAGGAACTGAGAGAATGTTTTCACCTGAAATGCTGGTAAATGCTCATTTAAATGGTTTTAGGCTCATCTACATGATGGTTTCCGTGGTAGTGAGCAAAGCTAAGTTCAGTCAGGTACTGAAATCTCTGTGTAGAAAATAATATGGGGAAATAAATGTGAGTGTAATGTTCTTTAGTAGCCTCTGAAGTATTACGTTGAAGATGTGAGGCATGCTGCATTTAACTAACTGTAAGATTAGAAATCTAACCCATCCCTAGATCTCGTCATGTGTGAGAGTTTTTGCATCTATAGATTTTAAAGATATAGCAAGAACACATTGAGGAGTTCCTTGGTAGGTCAATTCTAAGTTGACATTAATCTGACTTCAGAATAAGGTCAAAGTAAGTTAACAGAGCTCTCTCTCTTCCCTCCCCCCCTCTGTGTGTGTTTGTGTGTGTGTGTGTGTGTTTGTGTGTGTGTGCATGTTTGTAAATATACAAACACACACACACACATATATATACATACATATTATATATATGTATATATATATAGTATATATGTATATGAATGCGCGCATACACACACACACACACACACACACACACACACACACACACACACTGTGGTGTTTGAAAGACGATGGTCCCATAGGGAATGGAACTAATAAGAGATAATGGCTTTTTTGGGGGGTATGTGTGGTCTTGTGCAAGAAGTGTGTCACTGTGGAGGTGGGTTTCGGGGGTCTCAGAAGCTCAAGCTACACCCAGTGTGACACTCGGTTTATTTCCTGTTACCTGTGGATCAAAATGTAGAACTCTCAGCTGCTTCTCCAGCACTATGTCTGCCTTCATGACACCATGATCTTCACCATGATGACAGTGGACTAAACTTTTGAAACTGTAAGCCAGCCCCAATTAAATGTTTGTTTTTTTTTAAGAGTTGTAATGACCATGGTGTCTGTTCACAGCCATAGATGTTCTAATACTCACACATACACATACAATTGTAAAGGATCAAAGACAGAAAATGTGTGCGTGTGCCGCACATGCACACTACAGCATTTAGGACGTAAACTAATCACACTAGTGAGCACACTAGTGTACTCCTGGTACATGCCTTATTTCACCACTGTTTAGAAAACTCATTTAAATATTTTAAATATTGGTGCACCCACTTAAGTGCCTACATAGTGTTTGACAAGAAAGATTTTTTTTTTTTAGATACAGAAGACAACGTTTAAAGCATTTTGGACTGTTTTCTTCATATCCTAAATATAATGCCTATTTTAACTTTATTCTTTTCTAATAGGTCAACCCATTTTCTCCTCTAAAAATGTTGACATCCAAAGCTGTATGTATATAAATAGGTCCAATGAAACGAATTATCTTTTCTCACATTACCCCTTTCCAACTAAGAGAATATGGGTGAAATATGCTATATGGCATGCCAAGCCTGTGAACTTAATAGAGTTAGGTTTTTATGACAATCACACAGCTTGCTAGTTTTATGACATTTACCAAGTTACCTCTCTGGGTCTGAGCTGTCACTTTCTCTCTTTTATTAATCTCTGCCTCAAATTACTAGATTTGAGAATGCCATGTTGTAAAAAAGAAGTAGGAGGTCTGACTTTTCTTATTTTCAAATCTTTGAATGTAACATGCTTTTAAAAGACCTTCAACACTTACTATTTATAATTCTCTTTTGGCCATTGTACCCATGTCTTGGATTTAGGGGAGGCACACTGTAGAGATCATAAGTTTTCATGTTCTCCTTCTTTAACATTGTATGCAACCATTTGTGAGGCCACTGATGCTTCTTAGAGTGCACATCCTTTGTGGTTTCCATCAGTGGTTCAAAGTACACTTACGTTTTCCTACTAGACTGGGCATATCCTATAGTTTATTTACCCTAAGGCTGAACTGAGAGCATGTAAAACAACATTTTGAAATTTTGATGAATTATTAATTGGTACTTGAATTATTGTAATAGTTGAACACGACTAAATTATTAAATAATGGCTAGCAGATGAATGAGTGCTTTATTGGCTCACTCATTATGTGGAATATCAAGTGACATTTTTAATGCGAAGTCTAATTTAAAGAAAATAATTTCGTGACTCCTTAAAATTTCTAATGTTACTGCACTCCTGCTTCGCCACTGTACCCATTCCTTTGAATATTTTACTATTTCAGCCCGTAAATTCTGTTTCCAAGCTTGTATGAACTCAAAATTAATGTATACAATCAGTGTTCCCATCTGAATTGATTTACAAGGAAGCACCTAACACATATAATATCATAGTAAAACTCTTAAATTATCCCTGAAATGCAGTTTTCCTAATATTTGTGACAATTCCATTCAAGTTTTCCTTCAAGGTAGTCTATATCTTATTTTTTAAAAATATTTATGCAAAAAAAGTCCTCACTGCTCTTGTTGATAAAACGGTGTCAGTGTCTCATATTAATGTCTTTTCATTCTGTCTGATGGGAGATGTTATTCTGTATATATGTTTCTCATACTGGTTAGTAAAGCCCTGTGGCCAATAGGAAACAAGATAGGTGGGGCTAGGAGCCCAGGAGAAGGAAAGAGGAAGTGGGAAGGAGGAGTCGAGATGTAGCCCAGGGAGGAAGGAAGATGCCTGCTGCGGCTCCCCGATAAGACGACCACGTGGAAATACTTAGATAAGTAGAAATGGGTTAATAATTAAGACAGAGCTAGCCCATAAACAATAATGGTAATTAGCCAACAGGATTGTATCAGATACAGAGTCTCTGAGTATTATTTGGGGCTGGCGCGGCTGAGGGCCCAGACTGGCGGCAGGACCGGGAGGCAGGCGGGGAGGAACCAGCTGTAACATCTGTCTATAATCACCCAAACTTCTGTCTACTTAGCACAGCCATGAGAATATTATGTATACTTTCTCATTAGTCTGTAGTGTTTGAAACATTTCAATGGATTCCACACTCAGACTGTAGAAGTAACAGATTTGTACACTGCCTGATCTGTTTCTGACCATCCATCCTTGTTTCCTCTAATTCACCTCTTTGTGGACCTAAATTTCAGAGTTTTTCTTGATATCCTTGATAAAATAAATCATCTTTCTTCTTTCAATGGTCAATTACAACCTTTTTCTGCAATCATCATACTCCTGTAATGTGCCACTTCTCAACTTAAGTGCTTTGGACACACCCCTTCTAGGTATAGTGACTACACATTTAATGAGTTTAAAGCAACTTCCAGGTATCTTCCCATTTTACATTTGTTTTGTGTAATCTTTATCACATTAACTTCCATATCATAAATGCAACAATGGGCTTTAAAGCTTTGTGCTTCTTATTATAAAATACCCTCAAGTAGATGACTCATGAAAACAGGGACTTTTGTTTCCGTTACTAACAAACCTTCTATGTTGCATGTCACATATGAAAAACTAATGCATATTTGAAGATGGACAAAAAACATGAGTTTTCAGCCAGGAGAATAAGGATATGTGGTAATGCAATATTTTAGTTTTAATTAGTTAATTTGCATGTGCACACACACACACACACACACACACACTTTGGGTCACAAGTGGAGGGCAAAAAACATCTTTGTGGTGTTTTCTCTTTCCAACATCTTTTAGTAGAGGAGCTCAGGTCTTGCAGCTTAGTGGCAGATATCTTCAACTGCTGGGAGATCTAGCCACATGCTACTGGCCCTCATGCTCAATTTTTATTCATCCTGTTTTTGTTTCCTATTCCAGTAGCTATAACTTAATTTCATACTCTACCAATTGAAAAAAATCTGTTGGTGTTTTTGTTAACTATTATGTAATTCTGAGGCTTGTTAGATTATTACAGTTGTAAGACTTTAATTTGTGCAAAAATTAGAAGTTTGTTCTAAGAGACTGGACCTCTGATTGGGAAAATTTAGAATGGTTACTATCTTATTGACAAGCTATTCATGCTGACTTTCTGTGTTCTTCCAGTGTTGAGAGTGTTTCTAGCCTTGCAGTATGTACTATGTCAGAGACGTGGTCACTAAGGCATCTTAGAATAGAATTGTAGGTTTCAATTAGAAAACATCTTTTCCATCAAGACTCAAATGACACAATCACATCATATTAGCTTTCACAGAAGTTTATAATGATTCGATATTTACAGTGTTGTGAGTTATGTAACTTGGCGTTTTTCTGCTGTCAAAATCATTTAGAGAAGATATAGAAATAATAACTAAATGTGGCAGATACTAGCTTTTGGAAATAGACCCATATACAGAATTGATTCACTATCAGAAGTTTGTTGAATTTCGTTAATTTTAACACTTTAGTTCTGGGGTCCAACTTTCCTAGATACATGTATGTTTGGGACTATGTTGTGCACAGTAGTTGAGGCTGACCTTAGACTACAGTACACCTGGCTAAAATGATTGAGTGCTTGGGTTGCAGGTGTCAACTACTATGCTGGATTTATTATGATTTTAAAGATTGATTTCAAAAGTATACACCTACTCATTTTAAATAGATTTGAACTAAGTAGCTAGCTATGAACAAGGAGATCCCATGTGGGTCCCCATTGTTAAAGCACAATGAATACCACAGATCCGTTTCCATGAATATGAGTTTCCTCTATAGCACAAGAACTAAATCATGTAGAAACAGCATGTTCTTAACTAGTGAAGAAAGCGCCTAAGAGATAACCAATCCAAAAACTCTTAAAAATGCTTCTAGATAAAGAAAAAGATGTTATGAAAGCAAGTGTCTATCGTGTTAGCATTACTAAGACAAGATAAAATTAAACATACAATAAGCTATAAGATGCCTTTGTTGCTGATTGTAAAAAGCCACAAATTGAGTCTCAAATTAATTTATCTCTGGACTTTTTTTCTATTTTAATTTACTTGAGGTAGCTTTTTATGTTCCTAAGTTGGTCTTGAACTTGCTATGTACATGAGCATGACCTTGAACCTCTGATTCTTATGCGTCTACTTCCTCGGTTCTGCTATTCTGGACAGGCTACATCACATCAGCTATGGTACATATAATCAGGAAGACGTATTGCATAGCAAGCAGCATCACTTCAACTGAGTATACCCCAAGTGCTAGGGTACCATCTTGAGGGATATTCTGAATGCTTTTTGTTTATTTATTTTATTGTTGTAATTTGGTAAAGATTTATTTGTTTGTTATTCATATGTATAAGTATCTGCATTCATGTATGTATGTCATGCCTATGGAAGACAGAAGAGCATAATAAATACACTAAGACTAGAGTTACAGACAGTTGTGATCTGACATGTGGATTCTGGAAACTGAACATGTGTGTGTTTAAACATTTACCCATCCTTCCATGCAACCTTCTCATTTTAAATCTATAACACATATTTTTAAATGGTGGGCTCTATAAGATAAATCACTGGGCAAAAGCACTTGCACCCAAGCCTGTTGACCTAATTTCAATCACCAGGGTACACATAGTAGAAGGAAAGAGTTGATTGAATTAAATCCTGTAAGTTGTCTTCTGAGCTGCACACACACACACACACACACACACACACACACACACACACACACACACTGATACAAATGAGCCTGTCTGTACTCATGTACACAACATATACACACCATCTTTTTAAACAATCATCAAATTTTTGACTTGAATAATTAGCATCCAAAAGTCTCTACACAAACTAAATCTATGTGTTAGAGCTAATGGTTCTTGACTATTGGGAACCTTTCTCTACCAATGCACAGCAATGCTACTACTTGGTTGGCTGCTACTTGGTTGTCTCCTTATAGATGAGTATCTGAAGAAGAAGAGAGGTAGGTATACAGGTAGAAATGATTGATCTTTATTCAAACGATTGTGGTAATTTTCTTGGGATGCCTGCTGGTGTTCTTCTCATGAAAGGCAACTTAAGAAGCTAAGGCTCAGTAGAATATGGCAAGAAGAGCTTGACAGTCTCGGATACCATCTGCCTCGAGCAGCACTTGACAAGTCACCCAATTACTATCAAGGTAACATCTTCAGTTGTAAAATTCTGTAATTTTTTTTTCCTAGTAATAATCTTGATTTTAACAGTTTATTTAGAGATTGGAATTTATGTCATTCTGCAAGTGCTTGCCAAAAGTCATGACTATAAATATATTTATAAAAAAATACACTAGATTCCTCACTTTAGATGTGGGACAACACAGATATTTTATTTGCACTTGTCCAGATTTTTCATTGCAGTTGAGTCAACCACATCAGTAACCTGTCCTGCAACGCATCTGTGTCTTTGCTTTCTTCGTGAAGCCTTCTTGTAGCCCTTTCTGCAATAACATTCCTCATATATTGCTTGACCTCACATTCATGTCTGGAATGAAAAAAATCTCACCCAAGGTTTATGGAAGATCAAATAAACATGAAGAAATGAAAAGGATTAAAGCAGTTTCTTAAACATCAAGGGATATTGTAATTTTAAATCATTTTCTTTGGAATAGCTTGAAGAAGAAGAAACTATTGAAGCAAAGATCTGAGGTGGAGATCTGACAATGTGCACACAACAGATTGGAGTAAACAGTGGATGCAGAAGCAACCGCCAGGAAAATACTTACATATTTCTGAAATAGTGAGGTGATGACGAGCTCTAAATAAGATAAAGTCAGCAAAGGAGAGACTGGATGTAGATGAAACCAATGAGTGAGTCTGTGGTGGGATAGAGAAAGACCACCAAGGTCATTGTATTCTGTCTTTACTCTGAAAAGAAATAAAATCTACAGCATAACAATGCATGGATTGATGTTTGGAACTTTAACTCTGAGACACTGGTTTCTGTGTCTTTCATCTTTGGAAGAAGGAGATTCATCATGTAAGGAAGGGGAGCAAGAGATGTCAATATCATAATTTAGACACTGATGTTCTCAAATTTGCTTCTGGTTCCACACATTCTGTGCTGGCCTATGGTTGATCATGGATCTGCTCCAATAAAAAGGATATAGATTTAGGTGGATTTGATACCAAATATTTCCTTATTTTACATTCTAACAGGGTAAGGTTATCTCAATCTAATTTTTATGTGGACACTGCGATATCCCATGAAACATTGTGACACTGACATTTTCAATTATCAAGAAGAGTCCCTTTTCCCTCTCTATAGAAGAAATACATTAGTACTTTAAGAAATACTTATTTTTAAATACTAATATAATTATTCAAAGATGTCATTGTGTTTTAACAAACACAATGATGTTGGTTAGGGAGTAACCTCCACCCAAAAAATCATGCTTGTATGTCTTATTTATTTATTTATTTATTTATTTATTTATTTATTTATTTATGTTGTGTACTTGAAGAAATCAAAGGATAACTTGCAGATGTCTCTTTTCTTCTCCCCCCATATGAGTCCCAGGAATCAAACTGAATTTATTAGTCTTGGCAGTGCCTTTACCCTCTAAGCCATGTTGCTGGCTCCAGTGCTTGCATTTTATGAGCCTAGTCTGCAGTAACAGGAATATACTAATTATCTTAAGTCTGTTTTGATGTTACTTAAAAGGAATTAAATGAAATTTTAAAAAACAGATTTAGGATGGATTGCTAATTTATCCTTGTCATCAATATTCCTGACATTTAGGTAAAGGTCTTAATGTCCTAATATGAGGAGATAAGTCACCTAAACTGTGGATTTACAATCATAAATTGCAAGGATCCATCACAAAAGGGAACTCATGAAAGTTTTAACCTTTGATAAGTTATATGGTCATGTCTCATGACAATAGACACCCTCTGGTAACCTCCTCCTTTTGTCAAAGAAGGAAGTTGTTATCAATTTTACTAAATGGTGTGGACTCTTCAACTTCTGGTACTAAGATTATGATGTCCTGTGTTTGGCAGACCTGTAAAGGACATGAGTCCTGTCCCCAGTAACCAAACCAGACAGCTCACAACTGTCTGTAACACCACATCCTTGGGATAGGATGCCCCCATCTGAAATCAGAGGACACTAAACTCACACATGCAAACCCTCACTTGGGTTTTATTGTATTTTCTATTCATGTGGATGAACATTTATCTGGAGACAAAACTCAAGTCCTTTACAGGAGCAATGTCACCTTTTCACCAATTTTGGGCCTGAAGAACCCATATCTTAGTACTCTTTGTGAGTTTGCCAATTCCAAAGCACAGTGAATTTTTTAGATATTATGCATTTACTTTGCTTCTTCCTCCTCAATACTTTAACAAGTGTCACATAGAAAACATTAACAAAAAAAAAACCAATATAAAATGTGCCTGGATTACAGAAAACATGGATGATAGTTAAGAGGCTTTATGGTGTTGGTTTTCCTTTTTCTTTGTTTTCCTTTTTTAAAAAAATAGTTGTGTTCTCTTCCAGTCCAAGTTCTCTTCCCATCTCACCATTGAGAAAAATCAAGAGGCCATTGGTAAATTTCTTCATGCTTTCCTTATTTCTGGTTTTATGTCATATTAACATTTTTTCAGGAGACTCAGGCTGAGGTGATATGAACCTGTATCTTCACTTCTCTTTGATCTGTGACCCACAAGGCAGCCAGGGGTTATCCTTAAGGAGGGCATTTCTCTGTGTTGATGCTGGAAATTTCATACACTAACATTAAGATGTAGGATTCCATAGTCATATCCCATAGTCAGTTTTGGTAGAAGGAGAAATTGAAGCCAACATTTAAGGAAAGGCAAGGTGTTCTGGGTAGTTTTTGCCAACTTGCCATACCTTCGAGGGAATCTCAAACGAGCAACTGCTTCTTTCAGAATGACCTATGGCCATGCATGCAGAATATGCTCTCCATTCCTAATTGATGAAGGAGGTCCCAGTGTACTCTGGGCAGTATATTCCCTAGGCGAGGGCTTGAGTGTATAAGAAAGATAGCTGAAAAAGCCATGAGGATCAAGATAGCAGCATGCACCCAAGGTCTCTACTTCAGTTCTCTCCTCCAAGTTCCTGCCAGGGCTTCCTTTGATGACTACTGTCAAGAACAAGAGGAAATAAATCATCCTCACAGGTTGCTTTGGTAGGTGGCTTGACATAGCAATGGAGAAGCTAACTGAGACAGAAGGAGGAAAGAAAAAAGACTGTCATTGATTGGAGGTCTTTCTTATAAGTCTTGTCCCCTGCTATCTTTTTAAAAATTTGATTTTACTTTTAAAAACAGTCTTATATATCCTAGGGTGTTGTTGAAATCTCTATATCATCAAAGATAACATTAAATTTATGATCTGTCTCTTTAGACATCCCAAGTGCTAAATTACAAATTATAGGCATGCACCACGGAGACAGTTGGATGATGTCATGCTGTGTTGGAACCCAAGATTTTCTTAAGGTAGATAAACACTTACTCACTACAGTACACCTAACCTGATTCTGCACACAATTCCTACTTTTATTTTTTTTTTAAAGAATTTTGATAAGTAAGTATATTTTACATAGAAATACACATTCTGATGTTTGTTTTTCCCCAAGTAATAAAGTGTTGATCTTTCTTGGCTTATAAGTTCAAATAACTTCACCCATAGCTGGGTATGAACTTTGGTATAGGTTATAAACAGAAGTATTTTCCTTCTTATTAAAATAGATAAATTGTATTACATTCTTTAATTTTATCATAGTTAATTAAATAATTATACATTTACAAATTATAAATGTTATAATTCACATTTGTTTATAAAGATTTTTCACAGTATAGATTCTTATTCAATAATACAAAAATGGGATTAAATATCAAGAGGATGAAGATTTTAATGGTTAAATCCTTATTGATAATTTGCCTACTAAAATCAATAAACAATTTATTTTCACAAGAAGTATATGCACAGCCAGCACTGCTATTTTTTCAACATTTCTCATTTTGAAAGTGAAAAATGAAAACTCATTGATGTTTCAATTTGTGCATATTCTATCACAATGAGGTTAAATATATTTATACATGTTATTTTATTTAATACATTTGACCCATTTGACCTATTTCACCTTAATGAGAATACTTGTAACTTCAGGAAAGAGAAAGTTATCTAAACTATTAAGGAATAAATGTTAAAAAATATTAAATTCACTCTTTCCTACCATAGAGCTAGTGGTTTTAATTTACATTTGAACATTACCAGGAACAAATTATCACATAAACTTCCCAAACACAGGAGTTAGGCTGGAACTCCTCAGTGATACTGCATTGTTAAAGTATATTTTGACATATGCAAATAAATTATAGTGGTTATTTACTCAAAAGTGAAAAAAAACAAATCTATTTTTGTACTTCTCTCCATTGTCAAGAACATCTTAGTATTAAGAAAAGCACCACAACTCAGTAGCAGGTTTTTTTTTTTTTTTTTTTTTTTTTATCACTCTCTTTCCAAGTAGCAGCGTGACTTTTGACACTTTCAGGCAGATTAAGAACTGAAGTCACAGTGGGCAGTCATAAGAGCCTGAACACACTGAGCAATGGGTCTCTCCTTTGGTGGAAGGAAATTAGTGACTAAAGCCCTTAAAACCACGGATCAATGGTAGCAACGTGCTCCGGGGAATCTATGAACAAGCGTCTTTCTTTTCTGTCTCACAGAGGGCGTCAGTAGAAAGTACCATCTGCAGAAGTCAATAGAAACCATTGTGACAGTACCGTATGGGTGTAGATTTTAGCTGATTTCAGATTTGGCCTGAGGAAAAGAAAATGTGTGTCTAAGTCTGTGGTAATTAGCTTATATACTGTAAGAATATCTTAGACACAAGCAAATTAATAATGGCAAAGCATCAATAGAACAAATAGGCTGGAATTCTTGTTTATGATATGAGCTGGTAGTATAATGCTTTCATTTCAGGAGGAATGGAGAAGACACATGATCTTTCTCATGACTGAACTGGAAATGTGTTTCCAGTTTGCTGTGATTAATACGATACTTACAACATGTACAGAAGACTGAGCACATGAACCAAATGCATAGCTGAATGTAAGTCCAGATTATATACAAACACGCTTACAGGTTAGGAGCCTTCATTCTGCTGGTAAATCTTGAGACCTTACTGTCCACTTGTGTCTCAGCCTGCACTCTTCACTTTGTATCCACTGCTGTTTCAGGACTACAAGGAAACAGCAGTGGCGAGTATTCAGCTGAACATTCATAAGGAGAAGGCAAAGCTGAGAACTGACTGAGAGGGCAGTGACAGAACCCTAATGCACACTTTCTGACCATGGTCTATTACCCCAAAATGCATTGTAGCAGCTCTCATGCAGGTACGCATGAGTTCTCATCATTTATCTGTCGTGTGTGTGTGTGTGTGTGTGTGTGTGTGTGTGTGTGTAAGGTTCTGATGGGAGATGTCATTCTGTAAGTATGTTTATTTTATTGGTTAATGAGTAAACACTGTTGGCCAGTAAGAAAGCAAGATAGGTGGGACTAGGAAACGAGGAAGAGGAAGTAGTAGGGAGAAGATTGAAGATGGAGGACAGAGAGAGCAGAACACCAGCCTCTCTCTCCAGTAAGATGAGACCACGTGGAAATACTTAGATTAATAAAAATGGGTTAATATTTAAGACAGAGATAGCCAATAAGAAATGCTAGAAAACAAGCTAACAGCTTTATGTCTAATACAGAGTCTCTGTGTGTTATTGAGGGCTGGTGAGGTGGTGGGACCAGACCGGAGGGAAAAACGTACTCATAACAAGGTTCTACACACTCTGCTTTTTAAAATGAAAGCAAAAGATGTACTTAATTTTATTTTATGTGTATAAGTGTTTTGCCTGTCTTTAAATACACATGCTGTAAGTATGCATCAAGTGAGTGTAGTGCCTATGGAGGCCAGAAGAGGGCATTAGAGCCCCTGTAACTAACATTACAATTGGGTATGAGTTGCCATGTGGGTTCTGAGAATTGAACCTGAGTCCTCTGTAAGAACATAAAATGCTCTTAAATTGGAATCTACCTCTAGCCCATGTACATTCGTTAAAAATGCCTTAACAGCTAACCCTTATGATTCATGAATTCTCGGTAAAAACAAAACTAGTCTCATACATATAGTCCCTCTGCCTCAGCCTCCTGAGTTCTTGGATTACAGGTATGTACCATACCCTGTTTATTCAATTTTCATTCAATAAACCTCACCATAAGCATATCTAGTTAAATTATTGACCCCTGCTTGTTTGATGATGACTTAGCTCATGTTGTCTCTAGAGTCTGAAGATTCCTTTGTGTCCCAGATACCCAGGTTGTGTTGAGGCCACAATCTCATTTTTTCTCGGCTAGTTACCTATTATACTCTCATGCAGTGTTCCTAACTTTGCCATTGTGTAATCAACTTTATTTTGCTTAATAAGACTATTTTTCTAAATATTTAATGATCTCTTCATCTTAATTGGATAAATTGTTTATCAGCTTATTCCCTGAATGTATTGTTTGGTGTTTTATACTTTTTGCTGTTTTAAGCCTTATTGCTGTGTTATTTATTTATATGTTTACTGTCTTGTTCTATAATGTCTATAATGTAGCATCTTAACGATACCTGATTTTTTTTTTAAATCCCCTTTTGCGCTTGTGATCTTTCTGTCCAAAGACAATGTGTGTTATTGTTGTGTCCAAAGACAATATGTTCTACGGCTCTGGAGCTTCAGCTTGTGTCATTTGTTTCACTGCTGGCTTACCTGCAACTTGTTGGTTTTCAATAATTATCTAGTGCTATAATCTTGACTTAGCATTCTGATCATTTTCTTCATTTTTACCATATCATAAATTCTAATTTCTAAGCAATGTGTCTCCCCCCTTCATTTATATCTTTCCAAATATTTTACCTTAAAAATGTTAACTAATCAGAGCCAACTTTTAAGACTTAGGTGTGATTCTGTCTTGATATGACAACCCCTGCACGGAAACCCAAAGGCACCAGCTTTTCCAGTTAACAGCTTTTGAAGACTCTTCTTCATATAGTGGTGCCCTGTCTGTTGCTTTGTTTGTGACTCTCTGGCGATTTGAGACTCTTCTAAATGTCAGAATATCTCTAGGAACCAATGATTATTGGTGTTCTTTTGTCACTTTGCTTCTTTCCATTATATGTCTTCATCAGACTTACCACTAATATCCACATGACAGAGTCTATACCAGTTTGTTTTGAGAGTTCTTCTGCCAATGGAAGTAATCTAAAACGCTTCACTTTATCCTCTGGCAGACTCTTAGGACAAGGGCAAAAAGCAGCCACTATCTTCGCCAAAGAACCACAAGGAAGATGTCTAGGAAATGCATTAAAAGTCTCACCTGAATCCTCTTGAGTGAGCCCTCCTCACCCCTGCCCCGAGTTCAAATAACTTAGTGTCTTAGCATCGCAATCTTCCTTGCTCCTATTAGTATGGCCCATTATGTACACATGGCTTTCTAAACCCAAATACCAAGGTCCAAATTTCTCCAAACAAACACATGCTCCTGCCTATCACAGCAATACCCCAGTCCTGGCACCAACTTCTGTTTTATTTCAGGTTTTAATTGCTGTGAAGAGGCACAGCATTTAATTGAGATGGTGACTTACAGTTTCACGGGTTCAGTCCATTATCGTGATCAAGAGCACGGCTCCGGTTTAAGCAGATGTGGTCCTGGAGCTGAGCATCCTACATCTTTCTGGCAACAGGAAGTCAGCTGAAGCACTAGGTGGAATTCTGAGCATAGGAAGCCTCACAATCTGCTCCCACAGTGACACAATTCCTCTAACAAGGGCATACCCATTCCAACAAAGCCATACCTCCTAATAGTGCCACTCCCTATGAGATTTTGGAGGGCTCATAACATTCTAACTACCATAGAAGGGATTAAGCTTTGGCAGAAAAAGTGACTACAATACAGGAAACATCAATGTAGAACCTTGAAAATGTATCATCCATGTAGTCTTTAATTATAGTCAGGTTTGTGTCCTCAAACATCTCTCTATAATCTCTTTCAATTTTACAGAATCATCACATGATTTCATATCTCCATATGATTCCCATTTCATCTCTCTTTTTCCTCTTCATGGTACATGTTATGTAGAACTTTGAAGGAAAATATTTTATGAGTTATTACACTTTGCCTAAGTGCTTTTACCTCGTGTACTTTACTTTCTTGACTTTAGCATTGATTCACACCCACACCCACACACACACACACACACACACACACACACACACACACACACACATACAATTTAAATTAGAAACAATCCTGTTTTACATATCAATCCCAGTTTCCTCTTCCTCCTGTTCTACCATTTCTCCCACTGATCCCCACCCCTACCCCCCTATCACATTTTACATTCTCTCCCCAGGGAGGGTGAGGGATTCCATGGGAGATCATCAAAATCTGTCACATCATTTGTTTGGGGCAGGACCTAGGCTCTCCCCCATGTATCTAGGCTTGAGAGAGTATGGCTCCATTGGAAATTGGCTCCCAAAGTCCATTATTACACTAGGGGTAAATACTGGTTCCGATGACAGCATCTTCATGGAACCTGAGAAAATTGAGATAATGACCAAGTCCCGGGAAAATCAGCCATAACATTTCTTGCACCGTCTCCGTGAAATGAGACAGCACAAGGCTTTTCTGCTGTTCTGGCTGGAATAGTCTGTAAGGTTGGACCATCTCAACCAGGAGCGGTGATGATGTTCTGGATGCAGAATTGCTGTTGCCCGTGCCGGAGAGCAGTGAGTTGCAACTGAAGTTCCAGTTGTCAGCCCACCAGAAGGGAATCATCTGGTGGGTCGATCGTGTTTAGGCAAGGCCACGGAACTACAGAACCTGAAGTGTCTTTTGTTTCTGCTGTGCCGTTACATGTTTGCTGCGGCTCTCTTTCTATGGTAGCTAGCGTGGTGTGAGTGGACATGTGGGAAGCTCCACTTCCTGAAACATATAGTGTGTTTATCTCAAAAACATCCTGTTCTGGGAAGTTTTAGCTGTGGGTTGTCAGAAAAAACGACCCCTTCCTAATCTGTACTGTCTAATTTGATAGTAATAATAACTTATAAATATTTTTGATGAATAAAAATAAATACAAAAGCATGCTTCATAGCCAGGGTCTGTGAGTTTCACTTAGGAAGCTGAGTGGATTGTAGCTCAAGTTAAGGATTCATAATTGAGTCCCAGTAGCCCAGCTATTTTAAACTCTTTTAACCTAAATGTCAGGAGATGTGTTCACATATCTTGCGGTACATCACAGCTAAAACAAAGCTTTGAAAATAACAAAGCTAGATTAAGATATTTTTGTTAAATAACTTTGCCCAAGAAGACAATGTAAAGTTTTAGAAAGGCACAAATTTGAATATGGAACTCTTTAATGCCTGGGAACAAAAACACCGCAGGCCAATTGTTGCTGGCTGACAAACTCTCCTTGTTAGGTTTGGTTGATGACCAAAGGTGATGATTAATTCAGTATTTTCATTTCTGCCCTCAATCTCCTGACATTAAAAAAAATATTAATGAATGGATATGTACCTAAAGATTTAAAGTAGAGCTGAATTTTTCATATATAAGTTAAGGTTTGTGATTCCCTTAAGACCCCTTATCAGATTATTCTTCCAGATAAGAAAATAAAGTAATTGGACCTTTCTTTTTAATTACAAAATACAGCCTGCCAGTAAAATACCTGACAAGAACACCTTGCTTGTCCAAGTGGTTAATTTATAACAAGTTGCTTGGGCATGAATGTATGTGGGTCTTTGGGATAATTTGTTTTCCACCTGTAATACATAAAATGTTTAATCATGTGAAGCAAATGAAAAACATATTTCTATTTATAATCATTTACTTGAGAAACAGTATGCAACTGTTCTGACTCTTGTATTGGAAGATTCTATTGGAGAATAAAAGCTGTGAAAAAAACACAAGTGGAGAAAGAAAAACACACACACACACACACACACACACACGAGAGAGAGAGAGAGAGAGAGAGAGAGAGACAGACAGACAGACAGACAGACAGACAGAGAATAAAGAAACATAACCTCCCGCAGATAAAGTCTAGCCTTGCCAACTCTGTGGATTTTTGTGGAATCCTGAGGCTGCTGGAGGTCCCCCATTTTCCCTGATATATTCACTTGTTTCAGAATTTCGTAGGTTTAACTAAGTATATGAATGAACAGTGTTGATAAAGGATTAAAATATGTTCTCCACAGGAAGAATATAGACAAATTTGATAGTAGAATTTGTTTTCATATCAATTAGAATACCCAGCATGGAACACATTGGATGCTGTAGTGAATTTTTATTGCCCATGGTCAAAGTAACACTGACAGAATTCTAAGTCGTCCATTCTACGATGGAATAAGGGCTTCCTGTGGTACATGGCGGTTAAGACTCACTTCACCTATGTAACGTTCTGTGTTCGAACTCTGGAATTAAAATCTAAAGGGAAATACATCAAAATTAAATTATTAGACACGTTGTATCTATGACTATTTCTTATGTATTTTCTCGTGACAGATTCAAATTTAGATAAAATATCCTCAGTTTTATCTCACAATTTAAAAGAACCATATAAAGGCTGAATGAATAGACAAATTAAGGAACGTTTCTAAACTTACTTTGTGTTGAGTGCACTAAAATAGCAACCCTTTATGTTTGCTTAAAAGCTAGGATTCATATAAATACCATAAAGTACAGCAGGTAAATGACTTTATTTTAATCTGCCACTTATTACATTTAAAACTACATGATGAAAGTTTAATGAGTGAGTTGTTTTCTCTTTTTATACCCTAATTCTACTTAAGACAGGCTTCAATGATGTATTTCCTGTTACTATCTCAGATAAAAACACATTATCTGTTTTTCTTTTCAGCTTTATTTTCATTACATATGTCACTCTGCCTATGTTTGAGAAGGGGCAAAGTGAATTTGTGGTTCTCCCAAATTTCTAATGAAATAAAACTACTGTGCTCCATTGCTCCTAGAAATCATTTCTGAAAAATGTATTCAGTTTTACTTAATCTTCCTGTTACTTCAAAATATGAAAGTAATGATTTCCAACTGCCATTTAAATCCCTTGTTACATTTCAGTCATATTTTGGCTGGGATTTTTCTGGGGATGAGGATAACCTGAGCAGTCTTTGTCTACTGGGTAGTGAAATTTTCCTCTGGTGGCCTATGCACCAAGCACCTCCTTCTAAAGAAAGCTTGCTGGAAGAAGATTTACTCTGAAGTTTCATGTTTGCCGAGGAGGGAAACAGAAATCCCATGGGGTTACTAGAGGGAGGGCAGATGTGTGTTATAAACTACAGATCTATCCTGTGCCCTGCCACACTCTACCTTCCCTTCCATATATCATCACCCAAAATAACAAGATAACAGAAAACACGTTTTGATTCAAGAATGATCTCAGTTGTTGATGACAAATGAAGTAGAACAGACAGCCTGCTTTCCAGGAGTTCAATTGGACTTGCTGTGCCAAGCACACAACAAGAGCATAGAGATTAGCAGGCATGACAAGGGAAAAAAAGAATTGATGTGCAAACACAATGCCACTTGGAACAAAATAAAAGAGAATTATGAAAATGTGGCAATGTATAGATACTGAAATGCTGGCAGAGAAGAAAGGCCCTAAAATCACATTATATAATGTTGGAAGCAATTGTTGTAGGGAATGAGGGCCAAATGAATGCAGCAAGTTATTTTCAGAATTTTAAATCTGGGCTACATAAAAAAAAATCATTTGATATTTTTGGCATATAATACAAGTAATTATAGTGACTATAAACTATGAAGTATAAAAAGGGAGACTCTTACCAGGTGACATTCACAAATAACAGATTTAGCAAACCATCCAAGCTTATTGTCTACCACCTTTGGTGAAGCTACTAGCATCCCAACTCCATGGAAACCGTTTTATGATTGTACTATAAAGAATGTGACAGGATGCTTCTGCAACTTCCAAATTACTTACAAGTAAATGCTATCTATTCTATGCTACACTGAACTCCCTTACATGAAGACTTTGTTCTAAAAAGTCTATATATAATAAGAAAAATGTGATTCCATTCTATAGAGCGTTTTGGACCAAAATAAACACACATAATTGTGTTTATCTCAATGTGCCTTAGTCCTCCTCTGTTTTAGCTTCTATTCTTGTTTCTCAGACTAAAACCTGTAGTTAGACTTTTTCAGGGGGTGGGGAACACCAGGTCATAAATAACAACACAAAAATCTTATTAATTGTGAAAGCTCAGTGGTAGGTTAGGTTTGTTCCTAACTAGTTATTGTGATGTAAATTAACCCATATTTTAAAACCCGTGTTATGTCACATGGCTTATGACCTCATCCCTGTACTGTCAATGCTGCTTCTTCCAGGTCTAGTTGGGGACTCTCTGCATGCCTAGATTACTGCTCCTCTTTTACTTCTCCCATAAATCCTGTCTGTCCTCTCCTGCCTACCTATTGGCCATTCACGATAATACTTTCCACATGGTGTACAAATATTCTGCAACATTCCCCCCTTTCTGTCTAAATGAAAAAGGGGCTTTAACTCTAACATAGTAAAACTATTTATACTAAGAACAATTATCAGATAAGAATTATATATATGACAAATTTGGAGAAATTACTCTACCATCCATTCTACATTCTACCTTGGTGAGTCCAAAGTTTTATAGCTAATTGGTTTTCTGTCTTAATTCGTATTAAGTGACCCAAACTATCTTTTTAGTCCTCAAAACGTTTTCTTAGATAACTTCAGCTTTTATGTCTTAGATAACTCTCAGCCTTTATAAATTTTAATCTCTTTTGTAAATTCCCCTTTTGAAAAACCATTGTATCTAACCTTAACCCCCATCAGAGACCCCAAAAGGATAAAGTATTACCTTAGTAAACAGGAAGGGGAGAACAAACAATATCCTAAATTATAGAAGTGACAGAGACAGTTGGATGCTTTGACAGTCATCAGAAGTTTCGCTATAATGTTGGAGCATCCATCATCAGACTACAGATGTAGAATATGTGACAGAATTTTGTGTGAAGCAGATATTTTGAAGGACTGTCCTACCTTGTCTTGGAAAAGTTTAGCAGCTAGACTCTTTTGTTTCCTACTCATCAAATTTGGATAGCACATTGTCAGTAACTGAGGTAATGACAATTTTTTGCCCAGTGATTAAATTTGTCACAATAAAATCAAACTCCATCTGGACCTTCTTAGATGCCCATCATCCTTTTTTGAAGTAAATTGGTGCTGCCAGGAGCAAGCATGCCTCACTGTCACGAAATCCTTATGTTACTAAAACATCTTAAATGCCATATTCTGTAGGTCTAAAGGTGTTTGAAGACTACCTAAAAATATACTTGTTTGACCTTGAAAAACATGCTTATGTGACTACAAGTTTTATTGACTTCCTAATATATTTTACTTAATTATCCTAAACAGTTTGTAATAATAGCCTTTAAACACTAGAACTTTACATTACATTTTAAAATAATATTTTTAGGTACAATACCTTAAACAAGTATAGAAAAATATATACAGTGTGTTAAAATAAAAATAACCTTAAATTTGTATCAATATACAAATTTATCTTAAAGAGACTAGTGGCTGTTTTTTAGTCTAGAAGTAGATTCAATAATTTCCCTTTTTAACCTCTCATTTTTTTAATACCCCTTCCTTTTTGTTATAAAGATATCCCTTAATATAATCAAGGAAATTCAAGTAGTCAGCATACTATGACATTTTATCTTTGGGGATAAGGGGAAAAGACACTTGCACTCTCTCTTGATGATTTCCTTCAGACCATTTCTTTTTCCATATTTGCTATTCTTTATTTTCCTGGTGAGATGCTCCCCTTATAACTCTATCTTTACCTATTCTTATTCTCTAATTCTTGATGTTTTTTTCTTCTAACTCAGTTTTCCTCCTAATTCTCTCATTCTTTTTATTAAGAGAAATTTTTAATTACTTTTACTGAAAACTTCACTGAATGCTAAATGTCCACCTTTACAATAAATGAATACAGTAACGGTAACTCACACTAAAACAAAGCATACTTCTGATAGCCATTATTTTTCTCTTTGGGGCAGTTTAAAGTTTTTCTTTTGTCCAAAACAGTAATATATCTATATAAAGGCTCAAAACAGGCTGTCTTTAAAATCAAAAAGGCAATGATTCACAAAAGACTATGAAGAGACCATGTAGCTAGCTGATACAAATCTAATAGGATTTGTTAAAAATCAGTCACATCTAATAGCACACCTGAAGTGGTCTTTTATAAAATATCTCATGATGAACAGAATTCATCAATGTGGAAAAAATGGGTTTATTCATAGACAGTCTGACAAATTACCATAGAAAGTGTTTCCTGAGACATAAGGAAATGCAACATTATTCTTCTTGAACCCTTCTTGTACAAGTCTTTCCACTCAATAAAATACTGAGCATCTGAAACTGAGAAAATGTATTTGAGTACAAACAGCTTGTGAAACTGAATACCTTTTTATTTTTGTTCATTTTATTTTTTGTTTTGTTTTTGTTTTTGCATCATCAGAGTGTTTTACTGAACTCACAACCAGCTTTGCCTGCTCAGTGTTGAAACGCTTCTGTACAGGAGATTTTTTACTTCACGTTGCAGTGTTAAAGCTACAAGGCCTAGAATACTGAAGATGGTGTCTGCTTCTGGAAGTGTAGAAAGACTAGAACGTGATTTATTATTTAATTCTGCTATTATGCATTAAGTTTT
This sequence comes from Cricetiscus sungorus, assembly GCA_030556225.1. Classification (NCBI taxonomy): domain Eukaryota; kingdom Metazoa; phylum Chordata; class Mammalia; order Rodentia; family Cricetidae; genus Cricetiscus; species Cricetiscus sungorus. Next base: position 44,724,113 of record JANBXA010000735.1, on the reverse strand, counting down.
TCATTTGCGCATAAAATCACAAAGAACAAATAGAGATTTCCTTTTTCAGTCCTTTGGGCAAGGCATGTCCTGAGCAATTTGCTCTAGATTGTTGCATCAAGAGCTCTTGTTGATCTCTGGACATTTCCCCAGTGCCAGATTTCTCCTAAAACCTATAATGGCTCCCTCTATTAATATATCCTCTATTCTTCCCTCAACTCAAATATTATTGATAATTTTGTATTTGTAGTTTATCTGTTACTTGAGAAATATTTTTGATTAAAAGAGCATATTGTTTTGCAGTGTATACTGAGAGAACTGTATATTTGCATTGTAAAACCATGCTAATCAATTCATTTTTATCTTTGTAGATTACATTTAATATTGTATATGAAGATAGGAAAATCACCTACTAACCATTTGCTTAAGCCCCACATATTCAATGGTTTCTATGTGTTTGTGCTTTGATTTACTTTTCTGTTCTATGGCTTAATTTTGAAAGCACCTATAGAATGTTGCCATAATTAAGACTATATACACAAGAAGAGTATCTGTCCAATTTCATCATTTTCAGAATTACCAGTTTTCTTTTTAAATATGGTTCTATTTTATTTAAACACATGAGGTTTCTTACTGACTCATACAAGCAACAATAAATCTGAAGAGTCATTTAAAAATCATTATTTTCTCCTTCACAAAAGGGGGAAGGGACAAGTCCCCCACAGCACATGGGAAATGGGGGGGCAGTGAATGGAGAGAGAACTAGGAGAAAGAGAAGGGGAGGATAGGAAAACACGTGTGACTACATAGATCGAGTCAGGGTGAGGGGGGGCATAAAAGAGGGAACCATTATTGGTTTGAAGAGAAAACTGAACATAAAGAAAGGTCTAGAGAACTACAAGACCAACTCCAACTAATAATTCGAGTAACCATGGGAAGGTTACCATAAATGCTCTTCCCTGATAGTGAGATTATCAACTAAATTATCCACTATCATGGAGTCCTCATCTAGTACCTGTTGGAAACAGAAGTAAATACCTATAACCAAACACTGAGTCGAACTAGAATCCAGATGCAGAGAGAAGGGACAAGACCAGGTTGCAGAAACACACACAGACAGCTGACCTGAACAAGGAGGAACTTGGTCCTCCCAGACTGATGGCTAGGAACCCAGCAAGGGACTGACTCAGACCCCCTGAATATGGGTCTCAGCTAGAAGGTCTGAACAGTCTGGGGGACCTCAGACATTAGAAACAGGATCTATTTCTGGTGCACCAAAGGACCTTTCAGACACATCCCCCATGGAGGGATACCCTCTTAACCTAGAGACAGGAGAGAAGTCCTAGTCCCTACTTCAAATGACTTGACAGATTTACATGTCCCAACCTGGATAGCATAGCCCTACAAGTAGAATGGGGGTGGGGGGATGGGATGGGAGGGTGGCCAGGGTGCATGTCACAAGGGAAAGAGGGTAAGAGAGAGGGAGAGGAAACTAGGATCCACATGTAAAATTTTTAAATTATATTATTAACAAAAAAAAAGGAACAAAATGCTGCTGGATTAATTATATATATATATATATATATATATATATATATATATATAATGCTTTGACTTCAAAATTTAAGCCTAAGGACAAGTTACTGGGGAAAAGGATTTCTAATTTTGTTTCCACAGAAAATGAAAAGCTGTGGATCGCTTCCAGACTAATGTGGTTTGATTGAGCAAGACCCCCTGAAGCAAAGTTAATGGGAAAATGCAGCCTTGCAGACCACTACAGCCAGGATTTCTGCGCCTTCTTAGGATTCCCCCATGATAGCGCCCCTACCTGCAGGAAGCAGTTTGGAACGAATGACACCCACATTCCCAAATATTGTTTATAATTGTTTGTTTTCATTTTTAAAAAAGGCATGTATAATTATGTCCAGAATAAAATAAATAAATGTTTTTAAAAAAATCATTATTTTCTGTGTGGCCACAAACATTTTCATGTAAAGTTAATGACTGTATAAAGTTAATAAGTGTTCATGCAGAGGGGGAATTACTTAAATTGATTCATGCCATGGTTTTCTCAGTGTCCTTGAAGGATGTTTTTACCTTGAAGTTGGAGCATCATGATCTGACCCTATTGCTGACATAGTCCTGCTCTTTGGCTTCCTTGGGATTCTTTTTCTGTAAACACTGCTCATGTCAGGAAGTATCATGTCTGCTTCTCACAAACTTGTCCTTGAGGACATAAGCAACATGCTCTTCACTAGTTAAGCAATGAAACTCACTATTCCCTATTTGCTATGGAATTGCTCTTGGCAGAAGTGGGGCAGAATATCTCAGGGAATTTTAGAAAAATGTAAGAACTCCACAGCTGTGAGCTCAGTGATGCTCTGTTTAAAATTCCTTTTGCCAGAATCTGCTTGGGACTTCATTGCAGAGTATCGTTTGCAGCCCCAGTGGGACCACAAATCTCAGAGTAATTCACCTCTGGGCTCATCTGGCTCTTGGCACAGCAATTGAGAGTTGAATTCCATGTCTGAAAAGAACTCATAGTTGAAAAATACTCATTGGCAAATAAAAATGTTAGATGCTTTACAATTTTAGAAAACAGGAACAGAACTACTTTTTAAAGCAAATTAAACAATTATGTAAGTTTCTTGGAAATAATGTAAAGCTTGAAATAAGTACTGTAAAAAATTAATGTTAATGGTAAATACAAGAGAAAGGATATATATATATATATGCATGTATATATAGATTATATAGATATAGATATATGAGCAATACGTAACTAATAAGAGAATGTGCTTATTTTGGTGAATAAAAGCAAGAATTACAGGCCATACTATACCTTTTATTTTTCCTGCCCCATATTGATTTAAAAAAACAAATAAACAAGGTGTGTGTTATATGGTTTATAATAGTGTGTCATATCAAGGGGCAGAAAGACACTAAAACGCAATTTAAATTAATCTTAAGTACTTCACTAATGAGTTACAGACTGCCACCTTATTCATGAGTTAAAAACTCTTACCTTTTTTTGTTTTTTGACTACTTTGAGGTTGTTGATCCTCTCCTGACTTTGTAGGATTCTTCCTTCCCTTTTCCCCCTTGAGTTGGTCCATGTTCCACAGGCTATTCTCAATATCCTCAAGTTCCAAATCTTCTCACCTCTGACTGCCAAGGACTAGGAGACATTATTAACATAATTGACTGCCTGGAGGACTGATTGGTCTACACTCTGTTTCTGTTTGTTTGTTTGTTTTTTGTTTATTAAAAAAACAAAACAAAAAACCACTGTTTTCTTAGAAGTGAACTTTTATGTAAAATTTGTCAGGGAAACAGGTTTATGTATTACATGAAATATTTTAAGTCATGCTGATGAAACTACTTAGTATAAGCTTTTCAGTTCCTAGCTGTACCATCTCATCCCATAATCGTCTGGAAAAGTGAAAATAGTTGAAGAAGAAAAGGAATAAAACTGATCTGGTTAATATAATTGTACAGTAGCTAACGACATTAAAAGGTATAACTTGATTCTATTCCTAAGTACGTAAAATTAGCCCAAGAAATTTGGTAATTATTTATCCCATTATGATTCTTCTGTGAAAGTATGAGCTAACCCATATAGACAGAAAACATGGCAAGTGCTTTCTTCCATTCATTTGCTAATTTGCCACTTCTAAATTTACTCTTCAAATAGAATACATCTTGGATGGAGACTGCAGTCTCTCCTCCCTCTATTTTTCCCAGTTCCCCTCCCCCACCTCCCTTCTCCCCTAAATCCACTGCTCCTCCATTTTCCTTCAGAGAAGAGCAGGACTCCCAGGGATATAACTGAACATAGCCTAACAAGTTGCAATAAGGCTAGACACAGACTTACCCAGGAGAGGCTTCCTCTGTCAGCTGATGGGAATAGATGCAGAGACCTACAATTGAACATCAGGGAACCCCTCCCACCCTCCCATGTGAGAGAAGCAGGAGAGAACTGTGGGAGCCATGGGTTCAAGTCACCAGTAGAACCAACAAAATCGAGTAAGCAGGTCTCCTAGGGTCTCATAGAGACCAAAGCAACAATCACAGAGCCTGCCTGGGTCTGTGCTCATTCCTCTACACATAGGCTGTCCGTCGTTTGCTTTGTGTTTCTGTGGGACTCCTAACAGTGGGAGTGGGGGTATCTATGGTTCTTTTGCTAATTTATCATTTTAAACCCAACTTTAGTCTCCAAGGTATAATAGTGAAACATTCATTTGAGATACTTGAAAGATTTTGAATATCAAATCATTGTTACATAAGAAAATACATACATCATTTTATGGTAGTTGAGGGAAAGGAAGAATGTATTGGTAATATAAATATATAATATTAATAATGTTATAAAATCAATAACACTAGTAATATAAATATCACTATATTATACATATTATTAATAGTATACAATTGTAAATATAATTTTTATGAATTACTTGGGAAGAAATTTCTATTGCTTTTCCTACCTGTTACCTAAGTGATAGTTAAAATTTAATAATGCAAAGAGAGGTTTCATTTGAGTATGCATTTGAAAAACAGAGCTAACTCTAAACATCAAAGACTTGGTTAATAAGCCTAATTTCCAATGTGGTGTATGTGCACAAGAAACACTTGTGTTTTGATTTTCTTTATAAAAATACTGACATTTAAAATACCCTAGTTAACAACAACTTCAGTTTTAGATAATAAAAACTAGTCTATCTCTATAGAATTAGCCTGAAAGTTGAATGTTTCATTATATTTCATTGTGTAAAAGTATAAACAATTTTGACTGTTTATCTGTGAGATTAATGTTTAAGATACCGCATATTTCAGGAGAAATGGCTCAGATATGGAGTGCTTGCTGACTTTGAGAAGATGAATGTTCCAGACCAGTGCCCATGTCAGGGAGCTCTCAGCTGCCTGTATCTTAGAACCCCAGTGATTCTTATGGCCTGCTTTGACCTATGAGAGCATCTGCATCCTACTGTACTTAACCATACACATGTACACATGCAAACACATGCACTCTACTGTACATATCCACACGCATATCATGCAAACATTACATAATAAAAAAGTCCTGATTTAAAATACATTATAGTTTCTCAATTAATTTATGACTCCCGTAGTTATTTATACTTCTTGTAAGTGACCAACTATAAAACTACCTTGTGAAATTGTATCCCTAGATGAATTCTTCCTTTTCAAATCTGATCAGAATTGTTGTATAATGTTTCAATCATCATACCCAACAATCTAACCATAAGTCAGTTAAGCAGCATTCTGAATTTGCCTCAAAATTTTCAGTGGAGAAAATGGTGAAATGAGATTTTAAAATTTTTAATGAAAAATTAAAATCCAGCTAACAATTTTAAAGATTAATTTAACTGTTACCTAATGAGAGGATCTACACTTTTCTCAGATATAATTGGCTTTTAATTGTATTAAGATTTACTAGGTTTGTAAATTGCTATCAAAAACCAAAAATAAATGAGGAATGGCCCCTGTCTTGAATTAGATGGTTTCAATATAGTGGCCTGATAGGGCATCTTTGAGAAGTTGAGTGACCCAGATCTGATGAAGAAAGAATGAGAACTTAATACAGTTGAATGACTGATTTTATGAGGAGGTTTTATTATAATTTTTAGACTTGTACTGAAAATATTTATTGAAATATATTAGGCTTTTGACAAACATTTATTTTTAAGATGGAAATAATGGGGAAAAAGAACATCACAAAAATGTTATGTCTATGTGTGTACAAAAAATGTATAAAAATGAAAAAAATGAAATTGAATATTATTATAGATGTCTTATTTTCTTAAAAAAATCCTTCCATTCATCATGGAATTTAGCTAAATTAAAAATTCAGTACATTCTTGTGGGTAAAAAAAAATATATAGAGAGATCACAGAGAATTGTAAGAGGTATGTTGTCTTTACTTAACAATAAAAATAGATACATATATAGATATATACTTTATGAAAAGTTTTACTATGTCACCAGAGAAATTATTTTACTTTAGAAATTAAAATATTTTGGCCAAGAAGAAAGAATGAAACAGTAATCTTAAGAATAATCATTTAAATTTAATGAAGAGAAGAAAATAACTATTAAAGGGCTGCAGAAGAATAGGGATGAAATTAACTAATTTGTTCACTGTTATTATATTTTTTAGATGATAAATATGTATACATGTAGTACCACATATATTTTGATATATATATATATATATATATATATATATTCATTACAGACTGATCAAACTAAGCTAGCCCCACATCTAGAACTTCAAATATTTATAAATGGGCCACCAGAAATATTAGAACAAGCCAGTCTTCAAATATAAGTTTTGGTTCTCCTCTGGGAAGCATGACCTATCTTGCACAGGTTCTGGGTCCTCCTAACAGTACTATGCTTGGGTTCCATCCATTGGAGTGGTGCTTAGAGCCAATCAGGAAGTGGTTGGTTACTCCCTTAACATTCATGCATGCCACTTTTGCACAAAGGTACTCATCTTGTCAAGCCAGTCCTTTTTGTAGCTTCAAGGGTTCACAGGTGGGTGACATTTTCAATTACTTTTATCCTCTAATAGTGTACATAGCAATTTCCAGCACCGTGAAAATCACCCAGGAGTGTGAAGTCTTTAGGTAAGAAACAATCTGATTTCTCCATATTCTGTGACTCATGTGTGTGGTGCTTTTGGAAGTATGATCTGGAAGGTAGCCAAGGGCACTGCAGATACCCTTTAATGCTTAGAGGTTTATTTAATCACTTTGGCTGACAACTCATTCCTGGCAGTGAGGCTTTTATTTGCCTTCTTGAGGCATCTATGTGAAGAATTGTTATGATAATAATTATATTGCTTCAAATGAAAACACTCTTTTAAGAAGAAGTTCAGTGTGAGTGAGAGAAGAAACAGATGGGGTAAAATGATCAAAGTGTATGATATCTGTGTATAAAATTCTTAATAAAAATAAAGAAAAACATAACATGGTAAAAATACAATGAAATGTAAATTTCAATTGTAGGAAAATGTAACATAAAATGCAAATAGAAATAAAGATAAATATAAAGTATGTTTTAATGCTATTGTATATACATGATAATGTGGGACCTACTTTGTCTGAGGAGATTCAAACATGATGGATCATTCAATAAAGAATAATATGTGAAATAAATACTATTGCATTTCAATAGAAAATGTACTTTATGATACAAATGGCATTTCAAAAGATTTTAGGTAAAATTTTACTTTCACTACATGACTTTAATGCTATATATATATATACTTGAAGGAATACATGTGGAAGACATAGGCCATATGATCTGAGCAGATACTTTTTCTGAACTCAGAAGTACATTATAGTGGTTTTTTTTGTACACAGAGACCATTCTCTGGAATAGATCACATACTTGAACACAAAACAAATATAAATTGAAGAAAAATGACTGAAATAATTTGAAGTATTTACATACCAGAATGGGACAAAATCAGAAATCAGTAACATCAAGAAAATTCATAAACTTGTATAAATTAATATATTTTAAAAGTAACTAATGGGTAAATCAATACTAATTGAATATTTCCACAAACAATAAAAGCAATCCAAATACATGTAGCAAGCCACACATGATGTACATAATTCCAGAACAAAATAATAAATACATAAAATAAAATTTAATTTAAAAAAAACTTGTGCAATTGTGCAATGAATTCCAACATTGAAAGAAATTTCCAAATAAAAAGGAGGGCAAGATATCATGATACCCAACTACAATATAGTGAATAAAGACATATCCAAAAATGATCTATGGAAAGGCCACCACACTTAACTAATAACAGCATGGAAGGATATGGTTCTGCTTTGAATCAGACAGGGATGTCATTTGGCTCTTGAGACTTGAAACCCAGTACCAGGCCTACCATAGTACAACAAGATGTGAAATGGCTAAGCGACCATTACCAAAACCCAGACCTTATAGGTCCCTTCTGAAGCCCTCTTGGTGAGATCAAGTCTTAGCTGTTTGTCTGAAGGGGTTTTACCTTTTTAGAAAAGAATTTCACTCTATTATAAGATACCAGAATCATCAGGTGCACCGATGTCTCCTACCTTTCCTTCCTGCAAGACAGGCGAGGCTCCGTTGAAGTAGTTTCCTTCGGGAGAAAGATTTTGCTTTAGATACCACCATACTTTGCCTATATTTTAAGTGGTTTTATTTTCTGCTCTCTCTATCTGTATCCCACTCAGCTTTGTTTTCTTTCTATTCATCCTTGTAAAATCCTAGCAGAGTCCCTGGAGGAAAAATTGTGAAAATGTAGGGGCCCCTGGAGGGTTTTACTCCCAAGCTCCTCAACCAGAGCCTCTAGCAATTCCTTAATTGCCCTTTAAGAATTCCCAATAGTTTCCAACTAGCTATTTGCTCCTGCAATTTAAATTTTTTGGTAGTTTGTCATTCTCTTTATTTTTCTGTATCTTCATTTCCCACAAAATTGAGGCCCTTGACCTCAATTATGTGATGTATCTGAGAGAGGAGGTGTTAATTTTTACTTTATTTAGCTCTTTTTTATTGTTGTGAGCATGAGAAGCATTTCCAATCTCTGTCAGAAATGATACTAAAAAGCATTCTATTAATGCATATTTTAACATGAAAGTCCTTTCAACTTCCATAGAACAAGGAAGATGCATTGTTTCAATTCATAATAATCACATATTATGAGAAGCAGATAAAAAGAAATTCCAAAATTTCAAGATTATTGAACCAAAAATTGAAACATATTCAAAACAAATTTAGGGTTGATTACTATACAGTCCTGAACTTGAAGTTTATCAAGCTTTCAAGTAAATGTCAACAGGGGAACCAAACTACTCAATTTCACAGAATGGAGATTTTGGAATTCTTATGCTTGAAATGCCAAACAGGCTTCCAAGTGCACAATTGTTACAGTTTTGGGGAATTCAAAACAGTAGTGTTAAACACGTAAGTCAAAGAATTGAATCTGTTAAAACCATGAGGCTAAAGGGGATAACTGGATGGTACAGCCTGAAGATTAAATTCTGCAACACAAAAGACTAGTTTGGGAACAGAGTTCAAGAGGGTGAGGAGGAACCAGTAGCCACACGGGAAGCAATCCCCCCATGAAGTCCAGGTAAGTGTAATTCTTAAAAGAAGGGACATTATCTGTGGCAAATGTTAACCAGCAAGGGGTTTCAACGTCACTGTTGTCTTTAAGTAATAGCCACATGGTATTCTTGCTGTCCCAAACTCAGTATCTGAAATACACAGAGAACTGCTGATGAAGGATTCTAGTTTGCAGCAGAGTTTAAGGAATTGCTTTGCTCTTATTTTTTTCCTTCTTCCTTCTTCGTAGTTTCTCACTAAGGAATTAAACTTGCCACCAAGATCCTTCAAACACCTTTGGATTCCAAGTCCTAACTTGGGGAGTCCATCTGTTGTCAGAACTCCAGGCTGCTTAAGTGAAACTTGTAGAGAACCGACACCCTGTATAGTATATTTCTTTTGTTAATTAATCAAAAGTAATATCTAAACTTTGGGAGGAAACAAAAGGGACATTGCCTTCTGTGGTATTTGTGTGGGTTTTTAACCTTGAATTGTAAATGGGGTGTGCCCCCTGATATGTGCCAGTGTGTGAGATACCTGCTAGTGCTATTACAAGCTTAAACTCATCACCTCTCATGTTTGTGTTAAAGATAAGCACAGACACTCACAGCAATACCTATATATTCATAAACATATTTAATATGTATTAAGTTATATATAGTGTTGTTTAAATTGATAATAATAACATGAATACCAGCTGAAAAGAAATTCCAAAGTTTCAAGATTATTGGACCAAATATAGAAATATATTCAAAATAAATTTAGAAAGTGTATACTTTCTAAATGTATACAGTCTTCTACTTGGAGTTTATCAAACTCTCGTGTGTGAATACATATATATGTACATATATATATATATATATATATATATATATATTCAAAATAATGTAATGTAACCCCCTATAGCTGAAGGCACCATGTACTTTGCACCAAGAACTCTGAGGCCCCACCCCAGGCTGAACCTGTGGCTCTGACCTGAAAGTTTCCTCCCTATGGAGAGTCTTCACTGGTACTAGAAGGCACCATGAAAACTTCCAAGGGAGGAAAGCAAAGAATAGTCCTGCCCAGCTGTGATGACTATTAACTATAACCGTCGGGAGTGTGGCACATAGTAAGGATGCAGGTAAACTTGGATGTAACCTCTTACAGGAGACCATTTAACAGAAGGGCAATGATGTTGGGTGCTGGAGTCATCTCCCCAGAGTTAGTGAATTCATGGGTCTTGGAAGAAAAACTACAAGTTTAGATTTATTAAACCAATGTGATCCCTAACCACAATCTAAAAAATTTGTCCTTAAATTGCCAGATAAGCACAGTTCTAACTGGAAGTCTTCCACAGAAGGCATCTGGCACCTGGGACATCCCGGCTTCCTCTCTTCGGGTATTCTGATAAGGAGTTAACATGAGTAGATAAGAGACAGAGAAACCTGCCTCATGCAGGGTGTGCATACAGACCAGTGCTGAATGAGAAAGGAACTTTACAATCAACAAACCAAAATGCAACTACAGCTTAACTATACTTATGATCAAGAAGACAAGTTGAGGATGAAGGCTGTTTATTTGAGATACATCAGAGGCAGAGTGAGGACAAAATTTTCGCTAAGATATTTGATAGCCTTAAAGGTTCAGTTACAGGTACCCAGTTATGTAGTGAATAAGATAAAGTGGGCGGGCAATGGTCAAGGTCAAAAGGGGTTCGAATAGATAAAGGACCTACTTCAAAGAGAATAAAGATACCATGGCATAATTAAAGTTCACCTTATGTGTTATTAAAGAGCAAGTATAAAGTCTTATGATATTAATAGGATAGATAATATGAAGGATAAGCTTGAAATCCCACCTTGGCTTTCAGATTAAAATGATCCTGAGGAGGTGTATTGGGAATAAAGATGAGGTTACAGGAAAACACAATGTAATGAGCATATTTAATTGATGTGTCTATGAGGCCAAAATGAAGTGACAGTAACATTTGCCAGATGTCTTACTAGTCCTATTAGTTAAAATTTCTTTAGTTTAGAACATTTTATTTTAGACTATCTTGTACTATTTCCATGCACTGTAAATGCTTTTTATAGAGGGCATATTATTTTATTTTCTCCAAATAATAAATGTAAAATTTTCCATTTTGCTTCAATTTATTGATCACTTTTGTTTTGCTGAGGGTCGCTTAGCATTTACATCTTTAAATTTCATGGAATCATTTCAGCTTATCAATTCCTCTTGGAATTTGTAAATATCACCAGAGAATAATTTACTAACAAATAACTGGTAACCATATCTTGAATTTTATTACTATCTGGGTTAACTGAATATCTGTATCCATATTTGCATGCACGTACTCAGTTAAATAATGTTTTCTGACGTTTCTTTGCTGACATTTCTTACCTTCTAAAAAAGAAGGTTTTATTTAAACAATAAAACACACAACCTGCTGCTGAAGGTTCACTTAAAGGTATTCAATCATAAAAAAATCATCTATTTTATGTTTGGGATGTTTATTAGCAACATTTATTTGATTACCCATAGTAAGTATTTATTTTTAATTGTGTGAGTTTTTATTCTTACAGAGGAAAAAAAAACCTGACACTAACCATTTGTCTCTGATATACGTCTCCAGAAATCACCAGTTCTTAATACTCAAGAAATTAATGAGTTTTATGTGTGTTTAAATCCCTTCTGAAAGGAGGGATTGTGTGCATCCGTTAGTTATGTCTTTATGATCTAGCTGAAGTGCATTGTTCTAATATTATTTCCAATTACTCAGCTTTCTTTCTTTTGCTTTTAGACAAGTTTACTATAGTCCACTATTTAATTTATCATGTAGCCAAGACTAGTCTCCAATGCCTGCATCAGCCTCCTGAACACTGAGATCACCTGTGTGCTCTGAGAGCCTAGCTTGATTAAAAAAAATTTAGCATCACATTCTCCTGACATATGAGGCTGATACGAGTTTGCTGTGATTATAAATGTCTATTTTTTGTCACAATTTGATACCCATATATTTTCTTGTTCAAAGAAGAAGAACGCAAAATATACTAGGGATAAATTGAATATCTTCAATCAAGATTTAATTTAAGACATTATTCTTCATTCCATGATAATGGAAGTTTTAATTTCCTACCTAGTAAATTGGGCTTATTAAACTTCTTTCAGAAGGTTAACTGAAGGGGGCTCACTTATGCAGTTTTCAGATGGCAATCTTCCTATAAGGCTTACGAGGTGATGTGCCTCCTTAATCAATGTAATTGGCTGAAGGGGTACAAGGACACCTTGACAATAGCCAATGGGTACACTGAAACACCTGAAAGTAGCAAGCTTGTTTGTGTGGAGGCCGTGATAGCAGTTGCATTCACCCTGCTATGGCAGATATCTCTTGCAGCCCAGCCTCAGTTGTCTGCCCTGTAATGACTTGGTCATATGAGAGAGTCTTTACAGGAGGGAATAAACATCCATGTAGCATATTCTATGGTAGTTTCTGAGTTGTCACTAATATTAGGTAAAGGAGAGGGTGGGGTCAGGGCACTAACTTGACATTTCTTATAGATGAAAGGGGTGGAGTAAAGAAACAATTGATACCCAAACTGTTTTTCCCTCATGCTCTATTGGACCTAGTTAGCATTCTTCTAAGTAACCATGTTTTTCTCCTGAATCTCAAGACCAATTGGTGTTCATAAATTTTTCTATTTCTAGTAGTCTCCCTGAAATTTAAAAAATTGCAGCTCTTGTAAAGAGTGAAATAGTGAAAATGGAGAAAATGAGTTAAAAATGAACTACCCCCTAACATCTATACCACCAATAATGTCCCTCAAGATCTGCATAAAAGAAGCACAACTTCACACAACCCTTCACCTATTTGCCCTCACATCTCATAAAACCAAATTTTTGGGATTACCAATTTTCCCGTAAGTGACTTCACCTGTAATTAATTCTAATAATCCCATTGACTGACAAAGCTAAACAAAGATGATTTCTTCTTTTGTTGTTTGTGTTCTAAGGATAGACATGTTTTCATATCTGCTTAAGAAAAGTGATGTACCATAAAGACTATGTCTACATCCCACACTTTTTTAAGACTTACTACAATCTTTCCCTACTTTGTTTATTCCATAAAATATTCTATCATGCTTCATCTCAGGTTTATGAGTTTATGCTAACCAAGAAAATATGTCCACCTTACTACATTGTTTTCATTAACCACAGTATTTTCTGATATTTCCACATGGTTGGTATCTCTGTATTTGGCTGTGTAGGTAGCCAATGATGTGGCCGATCTTCAAGTGTATCTACTTTAACAGCAAGTTATTGACATAAATCAGAGCTGATTTAATGCACAAAAGTTGATTTTATAACTCTATTTCCACTCGTGCACTTTTGAATTCTCTGTAACTATCACAATATTTAACTTGTTTCTGTTGAAACTTCAGAAGTCTTGTAGACTTCTTCCTACACAAAGTAAAATTCAGATTTTAATAGTTTCTTCTTCCCACACCATGAATTAGTGTTAAATATGGAATAGCACTAAACTTTTTTTTTTTTGGTCATTTGGACTCTTTCAGTTTCTTCATATTTTCCAAGGTCCCTTGAGTATCAGGCTCTCCCCCTGCCTTATATAGCATACCTATTAAATTGCCTCAGGAGCCCTGGGTTCTGCAGTCTACTCTAGTGTTTGCTTTTGTAAACATCATGTTTCAGTCTGAAATACTCTTAAATTCTGTTAAACTACAGACTTCTCCAGGTAACACATTCTTTATTTTGAGAACTGGTTTGAGCATTTTTGTTCTATATAAGCTCTTCTCTCTTATTTAATTCCTCTCATTTCAAGTAAGATTCATTGTCCTGACATTGAGGATCTTGATATGGATCATGGGTAAATCAAATATTACTTTACTACAATACTGAAAATCCTTCTAAAATATTACATCTAAAATAGGACATCTTGGCTCAGTGGCTTGTTATATATAACAAATTAACAAATATCAGATGGTAGATATTTAAGTCACAGAAACATAACATTTATAGTTACAGATCTTCCAACATCTAGTATCAAATCTTCTTTAGTATCAAATCAATCATCTTTCATACACAGATCTTTTTCTCTTAGATTCATTCAATTGAAAGTGTAGGTTAGCTCCACACGCCTTTTTTTTTTTTTTCTATGATAGGATAAGTCCATTTCAGGTAAATTCTACTTCCATCATCTACCCACTCTCAGGTGCTATCCCCAAATATAATCACATTGAAAGTTATGTTTTAACACAAACTAAGTGAAGGACTGTTGCTTGACCATTGTTTCTAGGTTCATGTAAACACAGAGCTACTCGTTTCAGGTAAGGATCTGGTAAGAGACCAGAGTAACAGTGCTACCAATGTCCAACTTGCTAATTCAATGAGTTTTGGAATAACGGGAGTGGGGCAGACCTAAAGATAGCTCTGGCACTGAGAGCTCAATGGCAGCATGGATGATGGGCTCATGAAACTGGAACCTGGAAGTTCTCTCCCTGAATTACAGGCAGCTGAAATGTGAGATTGCTTAGAACCTGTTCTAAGATCTTCATGAATCCCAGCTGTGGTGGCTTGAATGTGAAATGACTCCCACAGGTTCATGTACTGGAACACCTTGTCTCCAGTTGTAAGTACCATTTATGGATGTTCTGGAACCTTGCTGGAGGATGTATGTCACAGGGGACAGGATTTGAAAGTTTACAGCTTTGCCCACTTCCTGAACTCTCTACTTCCTGTATATGGATAATGTGCTCTCTGACAAGGCTGTCTATCTCCATCATTGTGGAGTCTATCTCTGTAACTGTAGGTCAAAGAAACTCCCCATTATTCAAGTTAAAAGATAATATCTGGAGTCTTAAGGAGTCCTTATTTAGAAACTCCTGACCCCTAAGTAGCTTCCATTCAGGAGCTTCCATTCTGAAATTTCCATTCAGAAAATTTGAACTGAGAATGAACACTGAAGACACAACGCTATCAAAGACAGGCAGTCCTCAAGGACCATGCTAAGCTCACAAATAAACTTTTGTTTTTGAAACATAGTATATATATATTTTTAATGATTCATTGAGAATTTCGCATCATGCACCCCAATCCCATCTATTTTCCGGTCCCTCCAAATACACCCATCACCCTTATAGTTTTCCCCCTCTACCACAAAGGAAATCTAAAAAAAAAAAAGAAATAGTAAAAATAAGATAAAAGTAAAAGAATAAAAAAATTGAAGTAAGAATACTAATTCGAAAACTAAACAAGCAAAATCCAAACAACAAACAAACAAACAAACAAACAAATAAAAAACCCACTTTCTTTCTCTTTCCTGGCCTCCATTACTTCTTCATCCATCCTAGTGGCACTGGGAGCTGCTTTGCATCAGTCAGTCAATCATTTTGTCTAAACAGCATTGCTTGAAAATGATCAGGCTGCAGAAACCCACCGAGACAGCTGACCTGAACAAGGAGGAGCTCACGGACCCCCAGACTGACAGTTGGGAAACCAGCATTGTACTGGTTCAGATCCCCTTGAACATGAGTCTATTCTTAATTGTTTACCATTGTGTCAATGTGTATCTGACAAGCATCTTTCTTTTGTTTTTTTTCAGACATCCTTTCTTGTATCACATTGTTCTACACCTCATCCCTCTGTTTTCTTGTTTGTATTTTACCTAATATACTTGCCAAAGACCAATACACTTTTCTTCTCATTGAATGTATTTATTTATTTATTTATTTATTTATTTATTTATTTATTTAAAAAAAGAAGGTTTCTGGAAAAATTTAAACTGAAGATGGGTCTCCAGTGTGCTTAAGTGCTTTCGGGTAACATCTCATAACTTGTTTTATCGTATTTATTTCCTCTTTCTTTCTTTTTCCATTTATTTATTTATTTATTTATTTATTTATTAATTTATTTATTTTCTTATTTTACATATTGATTCCAGTTCCCTCTCCATCTCTCCCTCCCTCCCATGCCCCAACCCCCTTCCCATCCCACCCCTCTTACTCCATAGGGAGGGTGATGTCTTCCAGGAGGGGTCAACAAAATCTGTTAAGTCATTGGGAGTACGGACTAGGCCCTCCTTCCCGCCTCTAGGTTACGGAAGTATCCATTCCATGGGGAATGTGCTCCAAAAGTACTTTTGTGCACCAGGAATACATTCTGGTTCCACTGTCAGAGGTCCCTTAGACTGCCCAGGCCTTCTAACTGAGACCCACGTTCAGGGGGTCTGAGTCGGTCCAATGCTGGTTCCCAGCCGTCAGCCTGGGGTGGGGGCGCTTAGCTCCCCCTTGTTCAGGTCAGCTGTGTCTGTGGGTTTCTGTAGCCTGGGCTTGTCCTCCCTCTCTGCATCTGGATTCCTGTTCGGCTCAGTGTTTAGCTGTGGTTGCCTGCTTCTGTTGATTGGAAACAGAAGCAGACACTTTATTTCTTTCTTTTGTAAGAAAGACATATGTCCAGGCAGTGTTGCCTCAAGCCTTTAATCTCAATACTTGTGAGGCACAGGCAGGAGGGTCTCACTGAATTCAAGGCCAGCCTGGTCTACAGAGCAGGCCAGCTAGCACTACACAGAGTAAACTTGCCTTGAAAATCCAATCTTAAAAAAAAGGACATCATTTCTCAATTTGCAAGTCATTTTTCCATGTTTCAGAACTTGCTTGAGGCAACCATTAGTCTGTTGTTTTTTGCACTGCACAGATATGATGGGTACATAATTTATTGTGTGGTATCCCTTTCATCATTTACGTTATCAGCTGTTCCCTTCCTTCTTAGTTTTTCACTGTTTTCCTAAGTGGATAGGATTTAACTACTTTTGGATGTTTGTTGAGTCTGTGGGATGCATGTATGAGTATTCACATGTTGTTGGGCACTTTTGCCTAAGCACGAGTGGAGTCTAGACAATAATGTTGGACGTCTTCCTCCATCACTCTGCACCCTTTTTTCCAGTTTTCCTTCCAGTTTTCCTTTTGTGAAAGGTTTCTGTTCTCAAGCAGCTTGCCAGTTCGTGTGGACTGACTGGTCCACGAGGCTCCAGGATGTGTCACTTTCTCCCCATCATCCCCAGCCCCTGCCTAGGCTACAAATGCACACCCGTGACATATAGGGATTTTGTGTGGATTCTGGGAATCAAACTCAGGTTCTCACACTTATTCAACAAGCACTATACCAATTGACGCATCTCTCCATCTTATGCCTTTCTTTTTTATTTCCCTTACTATTTGAATGGATGATCAGTGAAACCACAAATGGCCCAAATAAAGAACCAACCTAGCGACAATTTTAAAAAATACTGGGTAGTGCTGAGGTTTACTCTCAACAGTGCTGAGTACTTAGAGTGCAGTAATTAATTGCAAATGATAAGACAATATCTGAGCACACTTTAGCTCTCGTGTGCCTATGTGATAGCAAGTTTTAAACAAGTTTAAAAAAAGTTCCGAGCCTATCATCCTCAGAACCTCTCCTCACAATAAATTGGTAATAAAGGATCAGAATAATTAATATATATCCTCATATTTTCTTCTAATTTTAGAAACTTGCTTTGTCTAGAAGCTGTAGGTAAAGCAAAATTGTTGAAAAAAACTAAGAATTAGTAAATGTCACATTGGTTTGTATACAGTGAGAGCACAACTTGAACATGTCAGATAAAGATTTAGTAAGAAACAGTTTTCACAGACGTTAAGGGTTTTGTACCCATCATTATTAATGGAAGAGACCAGAATAAAATCATCTAACACACGAGGGCCCAAGGGGTATATATCTTCCCCAAACAGGGGATGGATAAAAATAGGAAGTGATTAATAATATTTATTGAAATGAAAAGGGAAAGGAAGGAAGAAATAGAGGGGGAAGAGACTCAGAAAAAAATTAAACTCTGGATTTAAGGAATGTTTGTATTCAGTATCAATATCAATAGACTAAACATTCTTCCACATTATTAAAAAGCACATTATTAAAATACTGGAAAAACAATGCCTGGTTCTGACCCACTTGGCCAAAAATTTAAAGCGTAGATGTAAAGTGTATGGGTACACTGAGGCAGGGTCAGCTCCTTCCCAGGGTGTGATGCTGGAGGAGCAACCTGTGCTTCTGTAAATGGACTTGCACACATGCACCCACTGGCAGAACTACATGGATACACACACACACACACACACACACACACACACTAGCAGAACTAAGTATCTCAAGTGGGTTTTTAAAAACTATCAGTGACGTTTTGAGGGGAAAGTGGTGGGTGAAGGAGAATAGTTGGAGGGGAAGGAGTGAGAAGAGATTTTTTTGTCAAAGAAAATTTTAAGCATGTATTAAATTCTCAGACAATAAAGCAATTCAAAATGGCTGAATATGATGGGATTAACAAACATTTCATGAAAATTGTGTTTTTAAGTAAATATGGAAGCTCTATCAACATGTCAAATAAAAGCTGAGGCTCATGTTTCTGATGGTAGTATTTTTCAGTCTAGCCACTTTGGGAAATAGATTGGCATTATTAAGTATATTTACAGTTATAAATGCCCTATGGCCCAGTAATTACATTGTCAGTATATACACTGCTGAAACTCATCACATTCAGGTCTGGGTTCATGCACAAGAGTTCCAGCAGCACCGTATTAGAAATCTAACAACTCAGACACCCATCAACATCAGAATGGAAAATGAATAATGGAGTATGTACTCAATAGGATATTAAACAGCTAACATGGAAATAAACCCTACAACTTCAAAGCACATATTTTACAAACACAAAGTGAAGAAAGGGGGGCAAAAAATATAAAACATGAGAAACATTAGGCTGTGGTTTTGTTTATGTAAATACTCAAAATAAACAGAAATCAATTTAGGCAACAGCTTGAAGGGTCAAAGTTGGCTGCCACCTGCCTTGTCAATTTTTTTTTTGGCATGCAGACACACTCATTCTCTTACACATTATCTAAGGTTTTGTTTCAGTGGTTAAGTTCAGTAAATGCAACAGACCTTACGACTGCAGAGCGTAGGATATTTCCAAATTGATCTTTGCAGAAAATGTCATTTCCTGAAATAAACCACTATTTGGGGATGAATTATGTTCTGAAACATTAAGAAAATAACCAATATTAGAATAATGTCTATATTAATTTCTGTTGTCAGAGGGAATAAGTATATAGAATATGAAAGCAAAGACCTTCACTTTTGTAAGGTTCTATTTAAGATTGATTTTAAGTGTGTGTGTGTGTGTGTGTGTGTGTGTGTGTGTGTGTGTGTGTGTGTACATGTGTGTACTTCTAGTCTATGTGTGCACAAAACAGCAGGGGCCAAGAGAGGCCAGAGGATGTAGTCAAAGCCCAGAGACCTAGAGTTTCAGGTGATTGAAATCCCTTAGCTGTGGATGATGGGAACACAACTCAGGTCAACTCCAAGATTGGTAAATGCTCTTAACTGCTGGGATAACTCTCCAGCCCCACAATGTTCTTTTCATTTTAGTTTGATTTTAAGGTTATAATATAATTGCATCACTTCTCCATTGTGATTCTTTGCTGTAGAGTCACGCTATAAGTATTTATAAAACTGCTTCATTTTATGCATTTGTAGTATATATCTACTGTATGTATTTATGAATTTAGTTTTGGGTTGGAGGTACTATCATATATAACTCTATCTGCATTAAACTTACTTATAGCCACGGGTAACTTTGAACTTCTGGTCCTTCTGCATCTAGCTCCTGAGTGCTGAAATTACAGTTTTCCTATCATAAGACAGAAAACAGAGACAGGAGAAATCTGGGAAGCTTGAAGACCTGCTAAAGGTTTACTTTGCTTACAGAATATGATCCATCACTGAGGGAAATCAGGGCAGGAACTCACAGCCATAACCTGGAACAAGAACTAAAGAGGGCACGGTGAAATGAAATGCTGCTTACTGTCTTATTCTCCATGGCTTATTCGCCCTTATTTCTTAGACAGCCAGGATGACCCGCAACCATCATTATCCAAGGAAGTGCCCTACAGAATTGCTTGTGAGCCAATCAAATGGAGGAATTTGCACATTTGAAGTTCATTCTCCCTGGGTCACTCTGGGGTGCCAATTGTCCCCAGAATCTAGGAGAAAGGCAAGGGACAGAGTAATCCTGAATGTCAGAGAGAACTTAGCATCTGACTCCAAGAACTGTCAAAGAAGGAATCCCGGTTTGTCAAGACTTCCAGGCTGTGGGACTTTCCTTTGGCAGTCCTTGGGAATCTCACTGTCATCTGCAAGAGCTTCCTGCTGACTGAACATAGGGCTTCTATCATTACCATCAACATTGGTAAGCAGAAGGGTGCACATCAGATATCTCATAATGTACTATATACCTATTAGGGAAGAGTAAATCACATTAATAAGTATTAACATTAGTGAGGGTGTTGGTGAGGGAAGGCTCAAAAATCTATTGCTAAAAGTGTGATAAAGTTTATACAAGAGTTAAATAACACTCTATGAGGGGGCTATGTTTTTCTCATATACAATAAAGAGTACTGGACACATCCTTGGTGTTTAACTTCATAGATATTTATAGTTTTGCTGTCTCAAGACTTTATGTCATTAGCAAAAATAATAGTTTGTTTTTGATTGCTGTTTAATGCTGTCAGGTTGAATGCTATCAGGGTCGAAAGCTTGTAAAGAGACTGTGTGGTTTATATATGGAGTATGATGTCTCCTGAAGGATGGAGGAAAGGCTTGAATCAGACATGGAAAGTCTTGGTCAGATCTCAGCAGTTGTCTCTTACAAGAGTTAGTAGATAAGCAAGAACATGAGAGTGATGCTTTTAAAAATCCTTTTAGAACGGCACGGCTGTCTTGTGCAGTCCTATATGGGTTCCTGGGTAACCACTCCTTCTCTGACTCTTCAGTAATGGGAAAAAACACATTCTCCCAAGTTTCACCTCTGGTCTTGAAAATCACTTTCTACTGATCAGTAGCAGAAGTTGTTTCCGTCTTGGTTGTCTTTTATTTACTGCATTTATTCTTTATGTAGCAGAAGAAAAGGCTTCATTTGATATCCTCATTGTATCTTTCTGGGAGGCAAACCTAGATAAAATTTTAAGAAATCTATAATTCTGTGATTCTATTATTTAAATTTCAATTACAGTGGTAGACTGGATTAGGCAGAGAAATGTCATTTAGTGCCAAAAGCTACATAAGGAGTCCCTGTCCTAGGAAGAGTTGGAGCACAAGCCTCTCTGCCCCAGGTCATATTCCTCTCTACATATTCTTTTACTGACCTAACTCAGCTCTTTTACATATTTAAATAATACATATATTAAAAGGGTAACTGATTCTAGTATAGAATTTCATTTTCCATATCTTATAAATCAGACCACTCCTCACAGCCTCCTACATGATAAGGAATTCTTCAGAGCACAATGAAGTTAGTTCAATGTCATCTCAAATGTTTCCTGCTATAAAAGCAGGTGCACCAGTGTGAATGCGTGGCTGTTCCATATTGCAGAGCCGAGCATCTCACAGTTAGGTTCTGCACTCAGAAATAAACAGCCATATGGCAGACAAACTTACTTTTTACGGCTGTACTCTATTTGTTTTAAAATAGTGCATTGCCACAAATCCTGAATATTAACAGTGCCCCATCTGGAGAAATGAAAGTTGCAGTGATCTTCAAGTGCATGTTAGCATTCCCACCAATTTTGGAATGTCAAATTACCACAGACTTGGAACCAGCTCCAGAGCCAACCCAGTGCGGCTTCCCAATGATACCTGAGTGGCCCTATTAACAGTGAGAATAAAAAGAGAAAATGCATAATTCCAGAAAAGAAATCTAAAGTTGATTTTCTTGTATATAATTCTTGATTCCATCACATATAATTCTAATAGGCTGTAAGGCAGAGTCTTCATGGGACCAACCTAGGCCCTTTACATATACGTGGCAGTTGTGTAGCTTGGTCTACTAGTGGGATTCCAAATAATGTAAGCAGGGGCTGTCCCTAATGCTTCATCTGGCTCTTGGGAACCTATTCCTCATACTGCATTGCCTTAATAAAAAGGCAGGTGCTTAGTCTTACTGAAACTTGAAATACCATGCTCTGTTGATAACCATTGGGGGGAGCTGCCCTTTTCTGAACAGAAGCAGAGGAGGAGTAGGTTGAGGAGGTGATGAAGTGGTGAAGGCAATGGGATGAGAGAAGGCAGGAAACTGAATTCAGGTTGTGAAATTAATTAATTAAATAAATAAACAAAGATATTGGCTGACACCCAGCCTTATGAATTTATGAATCAGGTGCCTTTGTTTACTGTTAGTCAGAACATGTGCATGCTGGGTATGCCCAAGAGGCCCATCTACTAAGAGACCAACACCCTGAAAGTCTAACCCACTAAGAGGCACATCTTTAAAGAGAAAAATTCACTGAGTGACTCCCAGACTGAGGGACCCATCTACATCAAAAGTTGATTTATCACCTCATCATCATAAACCACTTTGGATGGCCTGTGAAAAACCAGTCACAGGAATTCAGTATCTTAAGAAGTCAGATGGTTCCTGTAACAGCCTAGGTAGAGTAATAGTTATCATTTCTCTGTTGATAGAATAATAAATTTATAATACCTTCTGCCCTCAGAGTAAGACAAATGAGAAGATTCACTACAGAGAGGAATCTCTTGGTCTGGGAAGTCATGGAAGTAGATCACTTTTAATTTTCCTTTCTTTGATTGTAGCCAATTAATATTACTTAAATATCTATGACATGGTGGTCACTGTGCTATCTATTGCAAGTACGTGTCCTAAAGACATATGAAGTTGGGCTGGGGAGATAGCATAGTCAGTAAAGCTGAATTTGAGTTTGTTTCTCCATCATAATGAAGACACCTAATATTGGTCTATAGTCTATACATGCACACACACACACACACAACACACACACACATAAAGAGAAAGAGAGAGAGAGAGAGAGAGAGAGAGAGAGAGAGAGAGAGAGAGAGAGAGAGAGAGAGAGAGCTACTCATTGGTTAAGTTAGGTATTTAGGCTATTCTTATCCATCCTTAAAATTGTTAGTATCCTTAGCAGCCTAGACTGTGTTCCTCATTGTTGAATTAATTCTTCTGTGTGCAAATCATTTGACTGTTACTATCCTAACAACCATCTCTAAAAACCGGACCATATCTATCACAAGACATATTTTCTATCTCATTTTATCACTTCTCTCTTTACTTTTCTTGCTTGTACACCTCAGTATTCTCCATGTCTCATTAGTAGTTTGAATTTTAAAACTAGACATGAGAAAAAGCTTGTGTATATATTTTTTCATAACGACAATCAACATTTCTAAGCACAGAAAGCTGGCTCCTGGCCTCTGTGAAAGGTTAAGTGATGTCTCTGGATTTCTGCTGATAAAACTTTACAGTATCACTTTGGAAAATAACACTGAAAAGAGCTCTTTAAGAAAGGCTTAAAGTGCAAATCTGTGGGCTTTCTCAGATTTAGCAGGTTAATTCTAGAGTTAGTGCTCCCTCGTGGTGTCTTAGCATTTTAGCATGTTAAAGATAAAACACATTTAATGATCACAAGAGAGAATGCAATTACCAAAGCAAGCTCATTTGCTCTCTCCTCCTTGTCTATGGTTTAGCTGGGAAACTGGAGTAAACATCTGTGTGCATTGTGCAATCTGAAGAGTATGAAAATTGATTCTTTTAGATGACATGATTCCAGTTCTAGCCTGGTAGCCACAAACAGCATGGAGACATCATTTCCAGTTTTGAGTGTTTCTGTTCTGTGTCTACTCAGTCATCTGAATAAATCCTGAAGTGACAAACCCAATTTAATTTTATTGACAATTTAAAAGATATAATATATTAGAAGGGTCTTATAAGTTGTAATACCATGGTGGTAGCTATGCTAAAAGCTATTAATTAGATCCCCATATCTCCATCTATCTTAACTTACTTGTACACAAAAATTTACACGTGTAAACAAAGGCAAGAAACTGTTTTTGCTTGCTTGTTTATTTGTCAAATTACAACATTCTATGTCCCCACACTTGATTACCAAAAGTCAAGAAATTAAAATAAACTTAAAAAAGCAAAACATAGTGTCAAGGAAAACCACCTCAAAGATGCAGTAACTCTAGAAAGCCACAGTAGGAACACTTGGGCTTAGTGCCAAACATCAGACCTGCCTATAGGTAAAAGAAAGATGAAAATGATTTTAGGCATGGACTGGGGAGATGGATTAGTCAGTAAACAGTTTGCTTTGCAACCATGAGAATCTGAGTTTGATCCCCAGAACCCACATAAAGTCAGTTGTGGAGGCGGAGATAGGAGAAATTCCAGATGACTGATTCTAGTATAGAATTTCACTTTTCCATGTCTTATAAACCTAGTGTACACAACAAACAATAAAAGACCCTGCCTCACACAAAATATATTGTGAAAACTAGACCAAATTTTGGGGTTGTTCTATGACCTCTATATGTGTGCCATAGCATAAACACACACCATAGCAGTGTGCGTCCAAACTCACACAACAAACGCACAAATGCAGAGAGAAGAATGAGGAGGAGGAGGAAGAGGAGGGAGAGGAGAAGGAAGAGGAGGAGGAGGAGGAGAAGAAAGAGAGAGGAAAAGATTTTTAAAAAGTGTAGTTTACATATGAAAACAAACAGACAAACAAACAGACCCCAAAAGCAGAGATGGTCGTGACAAAAAGGGAGGTAAGAGGTCCACAGTACTGTGGTTGTTTTCAGCAGTTCAGTTTCTATGAAAGTCAGAATCATCCTGTGTGTTTAGTTTTCAGAACAGTGTACAAGGATCATATCTGCATTGCTCAAATTTAAGCTAAGAAACAATTTTCTAAAGGAACTCAACTTGATTTACAGTTTTGAGCTCGGTGATGTCTAAAGACCTTTGCAGCAGTTGGAAATGGAATATTTCATGGTATTTTAAAAATAGAGTAATTTAAAATTCTGACAGAGCTGATCCCAACACCATGACTCAATTAATGTTCATTAGTTGGAAAATGCCGACTTAATATCAAGTCTAATAGATCAGAGAAACTGGCTTACAAATAATGATCTAACATTCTTCAATTAGGCATTTTCTGGGCAGTGTTTCTTAGATAATACAAGTAGCACGGTTCCTGCATATTTACTGTAAACAATTACAAAGGAAAAAAATTTAAAGAGCGAGTGGGAGAAAAAAAATGAAAGTAAAGCAGTCAAAATTCAGTCATTTATCCCCAATTACAAAAGATGCAAATGTATTCCTGGCAAATTATCCCACCTAACATCCAGACACTTTTCCCACCACTTCTTGATGTATAGCCAAGGACCAAGGTGTTCATAAATGTTATATTAGGAGTCTTTTTCCTTTATAGTGCAAACCATGCCTGGGACCCAAAGGAAGAATATACAATCGTCTTCTGTTGGAGATTCAGTCCCTTTCATTCTTTTGATGCTCTTTCTCACTTTCAGGGACAGGAGCGGAGGGAGTTCAGGTTTGTGGCCTGTTCCCCTGTTGTCCTTCATTCTGTAGTCACTGAAGACTCTGGGAAACCTCCACCGCTCACTGGAGCACAAACGCACAACCCACTTGCTTTCATCAGCAACTTCTCTGCTTTAGGAAAGTTTCTAACAGAGAGCCATGTGCCTTATTATACAGTCCATTCTCTCCACTCACCATGGCCTGGCATGAAACAAGGATTAGTGCAGAGCCTTACAAAGGGTTCTCCATCAGTGAGATCCTCAAATGAGTTCTTTGTTCTTTGCAGCAATGAGGAACTCGTGAACTGAATGAGTCTCCGTGGATCTGGAGAACTGGAGGATCAGAGGGTTTCTGTGGCCCCGGCAACCTCCTTCATTTTCGCTCACTCAGAGGAGCTACTGTGGATTTGAGTCAACGTCTCCATGAAGAAACTTCCTGGTCTAAATGCTGTGTCTCAGATAACTTCTCAGGACAAGTGGGAAATGAATTATATGGCTATTTATTATTGTTGTGTTTTATTTTCTGTTTATATTTTACATATAATATTACACGTCTCCATGAACAAACTTCCTGGTCTAAATGCTGTGTCTCAGATAACTTCTCAGGACAAGTGGGAAATGAATTATACGGCTATTTATTATTGTTGTGTTTTATTTTCTGTTTATATTTACATATTGTATTGTAGTTATATTTCTAATATGTATGTGTATTTACATACATATGTATGTATGTATACATGTATGTATGCATGTTTCTGACTCTTTTCCTGGGGTGTTCAGAGATAGATTTGGGAATCTAACAGTAATAGAGTTTCACCAATGTTTGGTGTACATGTAAGACCCAAAGAGAAGTAAATCAATGAAGTAAAACATAACAGCAAGGGATGGAGAGTCGTCTCAGAGCATAAGAACACTTGTTGATACTGCAGAGGCCCATGAATCACTTCCCACTATGTGCATAGCTGCTTCTAACTACCTGTAACTCAGACCCAGGTAAGGGATGTTCTCTTTTGGCATCTGTAGCACCAGACGTATACACATACAATAAATATACACATACAATAAATTGATCAATTATTCAATCAATAAGTAAACCAGAAAACAGACACAATGTTCAGCACAGTTTTGATAAAATATGAAGCAAATTGGTCCTGGGAGGAACATATGATTTAGGCTTTTTACTCAGGAAGGGGGTTACTACCAGTATTTAATCAAAAGTGTTATGTGTCCCAGAAAACGTTCATCTTTCATGGAGCAGAAATGAAAAGAAACATATGCTTGATGTATTTGTATTAGGAATTTAATGTACAGGAACACTAATAACCAAAACAGGCATCCACAGCTGGGATTTCACTTACAAGTCCTCATAACTGGTTGTTATAGTCTTTATGAAACTTTAACATATAGATATCATATGGCTATCAATTTGCAATGTGAATTTAATAAATTAGTAAATCCTATGAAGTCTTCAATGAGGGCACAAGAATGAAAAGGAAAAACCAGACAGGATCCTTAAACCTAGACTTCAAACAAACAAACAAAAAATACTTCTCTATTCTTAAGATCTTAAAATGTCAAGGAGACAGAAAATAAATGGATGAAAAGAGAAATCAGTTGATGACAAACATGCATTATGATAAGAACAATAAAAACAATTAAAGGTGGGAGAGACAGCCTAATTAAAATCCAGATCTAAACAGAGAACCGCAAAATGTTAGGATGTAAGCCACAAAGATGATCTGGGAAGAGGTCAAGGGGCAAAAAGAATGTCACAGGACAGGTAAAAGAGTCCACAGATAAATGGATTATTTAGGGACAGGCTCTGTGGTGGCTATATTCTTGTGATGTGGTCAGAAAAACTACAGGAAAAGTCAGGTACTTCACATGGCTTGGTCAGAAAAGTCAGGTAGATAGTACTTGATAACGGTCACAGAGGTCAATGGCAGGATTTTCTGTGTCGCCTTGTGGTAATCAGAAGTCCGTGTGTGGCTGCTGAGATGTGCGTTCACATGGGAGTTTCTTCAGGGTGTATTGAAACTAGGCTGGGAAGACACTCTCATTAGGCGTGGGGACAGCTTCAGAATCATTGAGAAGGTGCAGAGCAACAGGGGAGACTTGGCTGATGAGATTTTTATGCTGAAAACAATTAAAGGGACAACACTGAAAAGTAGAAAATGAATTATGACCAAGGGACCAAGCCAGAGTCACTGAGCTCATTTTCAGTCCTAAGAAACAGCACCTCCCTGTAGTCTTACATGTTTCCATCCTGATGGGAAATGCAATTCTTACTACATGGATGTTCAGAAAGTCCCCTCGACTCTAACAATTAGCAGTCTGTTTTTAGGTTCATCTACTCCCATTATTTCACTCTAGACTTTTGATGTCTGTCCACACACAATAATATTGATGGTAATCCATGTTACAGAAAAAGTTTTTCTGCCATTTTAAAATTAAGTATTTAATATAAGTGCTTTGTCAACATTTATGTCTGTGCCTGTTAAATCCAGACATGGAAGGTGTGATCCCTTGGAACTGGAATAACAAATAGTTATGATCTACCATGTGAGTTTTGAGAATCAAACCTCTGTCCTCTGGAAGAGCAACCAGTGCTCTTAAACACTAAGCCATCTCTCAAGTCCCCATTTTGTCATTTTTGGTGACTAATAATATTCCTTTACATGATTATATTATCATTCACTTCTCTTATTATCAATCAGCACACAGCTCTTAGCTACTGTGAGTACTGGTAACATAAACATGTGTCTTCATCTCCTTCTAATGCTTTTGGAAGTGCAATATCTGGGTTCATATTATAACCCCAAGGGAATCTCCCAACAGTGGAAGTCAAATTTTGGAAATGTAAAATGATGCTTACAACTTTTTCTTTTCATATTTATTTACAACTTCAGTAGTACATGGCATAATTACAATATTGATCTTTTTGTTGTTATTATCTTGTTTTTAGTGTTTATAGGATGGTTCCTTTTAGCTCTGAGTATGTTAGAGGATGATAGAACTAAAAAATATCATTGTCAAATTAATTCCAAAAATTTCCTGGGCCGTTTTGTTAGTTTGAGTAATAGTTTATACTTCCTTATTTCTTCAAAAGCTTTGTAATGCTTTGTGAAATGTAGATGATTGTAATTTGTTAATATAATAATATGGAAAGTAGGGTCTCCACCTCTTCAAGATTTTGTTTTTTGTCTCTTTGAAAATCAGTTAGTTATCACTCAGATGGGAAAGTTGAATAGCTTGAGAGATATATAATATTGGGTTATTCATTGTCTGGAGATGGAGACATCTTACACTTTATTATTATACACATAATAAATAGACAGGTGAGGCCAGTTAGAAAATATTTATTTAGAATGGACAATAGGTCTAAGGAGAGTTTACATGTGGATGTAGGAGGAAAGCCAACACAGTGAAGAACCAGAAATTTAGGAAAAAGTAAAGTGAAGTGATTTTCAAAGGCTAGGAGAGATGGGCATGAGGGAACAGGAAGATTGAGACAGGGAAAGAATAGAGGAGAACAAGAAAAGGGATACCCTATAGAGGGAGCCATTAAAGATTCAAAGAGAAATCTGGCACTAGGTAAATGCCCAGAGATCTACAAGGATGATCCCAACTAACAATCTAAGCAATAGTGGAGAGGCTACCTTAAATGTTCTTCCTTTATAAAGAGATTGATGACTACCTTATATGCCATCTTAGAGCCTTCATCCAGTAGCTGATGGAAACAGAAACAGACACCCACAGCTAAACACTAGCAGACTCTTGGAATCCAGTTACAGAGAGCAAGGAGGGATGAGCAAAGGGTTCAAGACCATGCTGGAGAAACCCACAGAAACAGCTGACCTGAACAAAGGGGAGCTCATGCACCTCAGTCTGATAGCTGCAAAACCAGCATATAACTGACCTAGTCCCCCTGAATGTGGGTGTTAGTTAGGAGGACTGGGCAGTCTATGGGGCCTATAGTAATGGAACATTATTTATCCCTAGTATATGAATGGACTTTGGGAGCACATCCCACATAGAGTCATACTTTCTCAGGCCCTCCTCCAAATGATATGACAGACTTTGAAGACTCCCCATGGAAGGCCTCACCCTCCCTGGGGAGCTGAAAGGGGATGGGCTAGGGTTTAGTAGGGGCTATAGGGGAGAGTGGGATGTTAAGGGAACTCTGATTGACATGTAAAACAACATTGTTTCAAATTTAAATTAAAAAAGGGGAACTAGGGTCAAGAACAGCATCCTGAATGGGCATGGTAACATGACTAATGTGGCTTGATGTTGGAAGAAGGAATCACAATTTTCTGGAGTTCAAGAGAAACAGACTAAACACAGAGACAATAAAAATAAATATTTATGAAAAATTTCAGAATATGAGGAATCAGACAATGAGATTACTAAGAAATAATTGTACTTTTGCCATTCAAATTAATATTAACATGTAGTAGAGAATAAAATGAGATTTTGGAAAGTGTAAATTATTGTTTTGTTTTAAACCATTTACTAGAGATCAGGAAGCATGTAAGTATCCCAATAATGATAACAGCTAATATTTGTTATAAGTGATATAAAAATTCTTCCTTTCTTAATCTTTCATATATGCAAATTTTATTTTTATTACAATTTCTTATATATTAAGATAATTTATACATGTTAAGTTATATATGATATGTATATGCATATATTATAAATTTGTATGTTATTAAAATTCTCACATTTACTTAAAACTATACAATGCCCATTTATAAAAAAAATTTATCATCTTTATTTTGAATATTTTACTTATTTTATTTTTATTGTACTGGTTACAATAAATACAATAAATACAATATATTCCTGCTTATATGTGCTTATGAATATGTGAAGCATTTATTTGAAAAATATATAAATTCCCTTGGACAAAAATTATAATTAAAACTTAAGATTCTTAGAAACTAGAATTTTTTTTTATTTCTCATTGCATTGAATTTTGACCTAAATATATTTAATACAAAATTAATTGAGAAAGGAAAGAACTAAGAATGAATGGGAAAGTTTTAAGAAGGAAAGCTAATACCGTTAGTGTGATTTCAGTCCATTCATAAAAAGTCCAATGAAACAAAATGGAGGAATGAAAGACACAACTTTCTTTGTAATTTCAGTGTTAGATAAAATGTAATGTCTTGAATCTTCGAGGAAACGAAGTTTAAAGAATCAGTGAAGGAAAACTGAAAGGCTGAGTTGATCCATTGTAATTGGATCTGTTACTCTTGTTTACAAAGAAAACTCTTATAATTTTTCAGAATTATTGATTAAAGCAAAAGAGACTTGGTAACTCAAGAACAGCAGCTAATCAAAACAGTCCATGATCTGAAAATTTAGTTTTCTAGGAATGCTGTTGAGACAACCTTGCTAACGAGTAGGCATTCACAAATTGTTTTTCTTTGTAATTGGTTGCATCTACCGAGCTCACAACTACACAATTCCAAGTGAAAACCTCAGTCTCTCTGATGATACTTGTTCTGTATCCAAACACAGCTTGATTTCACTTTGGCGTTACTGTTAAGAATACCTGTTCCAACATGCAGCATAACTCAGTGCAATCACCAATGTGCATCAAATATACAACCACAACAATGAAACAAAACCAAGAGAGCTCTTTCACATTTTGCAAATTCCATGTGGTTATAAGGACTATAATTCCAAGACGGGGCCCACCTTGTCAGCACCATGACTTGAACTTGATTCCCCAGAACCCAATTTGGGAAGAGAGGAACTAACATCCAAAAGCTATCCTCTGACTCCCCTGGTAGGTTTTGTTGAATGTATGAATGCACTCTCACACTCACTGGTAGCAGTAATTGTAATAATAATGATAATAAATAATAATAATCTGAAGTGGTCAACTATTATGATAGTCAAAAGTTTTATTGATTTATTGGTCTTCCTTGAGTGAAATTTCAAATAAGAGAAAGATTTGGGGCAAATATATTTTACTAACAGTGTTCAATACTCATAACAATATCCAAATATTTGCTAGCATTTATTCATTCTCTTCGTGATAAAACTCATGCTAAGGATGGATAAAATGTAGAAAGAAACTAAATCAAATGTCTTGGTTGTCGCTTTAATATGGGTCCTTGAGATAATTTTGTCTTTGAACAAATGGGTCCTGAGTGGTGGGATTACCGGCATGTGTTTTAGGGTGATGAAGCTGAAACATGTAAATTCATGCATGACTGTGAGAGAAAGAAATATGGTCCTT
Source organism: Cricetiscus sungorus (assembly GCA_030556225.1). NCBI lineage: Eukaryota > Metazoa > Chordata > Mammalia > Rodentia > Cricetidae > Cricetiscus > Cricetiscus sungorus. The sequence goes on along the minus strand of JANBXA010000735.1, from coordinate 44,692,318 downwards.
TGCATGCTATCAGAGGAGAAAGATAAACAACAATCCAGCCACAAACTCTTTGATTTATAACTGTACTTGCCTACAGGCAGCAAGTGCAATAATGGCACCAATATTGGGATAGTAACCAACCACTCTCTGACTGGCTTCAAGGTCCCTTCTACTAAATGGAATGCATGCTTGACACTCTTCAGGTTTTTAAGGACCCAATAATTGTTAGGCCGTGGATAGAGATAAACACAAAATGCTATTATTCTACTAAAGGAGCGTAGAATAAAAGTCTCGCAATGATATTCTGCAGTACTAATAGGTCAGTGTCTCCTTCAGCTATCACCAGGTAAGCTTTCTTTTGCACTAGAAGTTACAGAGGACACACAACTGGGCAACGTGCAAGGCCCTAATATAAGTAAAAATGAGTTTATATTGTATTCATTGTAGATGTATATTGCATTTCTTTTTATTCCTGTTACTAGTTACTTTGTTGCTCCAATGGCTTTTTCTTGCACGTTTTGCATGCAGATAAACTGTAGAACTTTGATTTCCTCCAAGTAGCCACTGCATACTATCATCAAAATTTTGCCAGCTGCCCTAGACCTTGAAACAATGTTTAAAGTAAACATCTTGCCTAAAACTTTAAGTTCTTATGAATAAGTTATTACTTCTCTCTGTACTAAAGCTTGTGTTTCTCTAATTTATCTTTGCCTACATTTTCTAGTGTATTGATTCTCTAGCCATGAAAATATTATGCCACACAATGAAAATACTTATTGTGAATAAATTACAGTGGATTGATGAAAACCAACCTCAACACTAATAACACATAAAAAAATTAAAATTCCTGTTCCTGTCACCAAATGAAATAAATTATGTCTGTCTTGGGGGGAAAAATGAAGCAATTTCAAAAACACAGCTGGAAACACAGAATTTTTTTTCTGAATATCATATGTCAAAAGAGAATCATTCAGGCAATATCAATACTGAGGCCAATTTTCATAGTTATTAAAATGTGCTGCATTCCTTGTTAGTTGGAAATGATCTGCAATCACAAAAAGTACTCGAAATTAAAAGCTTCTGCATAGACTTTGATGAAAACTGATTGACTCCTGAGCTGAAAGGAAACATTTGTCTTTGCCACTATTCTGTGTAATAACAGAGTTTTATCCCCAATTGACCAGTTTCACTTAAACTAGTTATTACATAAAACTGTTAATGGATTAGATTTAAAAGGCGATGAAATACAATGGCTATCAATGCCTATCCTCAAAATGGGTGGCACAGAGGGAATGGAGACAGTGTATTTAATCTAAGTACCATTAAAAAATATAAAAATTTTAATTTTATATTCATATAACTCTTATGTATTTCCTCTCCTAATACAAATAATAAAATCAGTACTAGCGATGAACAAAAAATGATTAAAATTAAAAGCATGACCTTAAGACTAGATACGCTTCAGATTTACAAGTGTCAGTGTTACAATGTAAGTTTTAGTTATAAATATTATTTTAATAACAGATAAAATATATCTTATTACTTATGTAAACATTTGTGATCTTATACATAGACAACATAATTTATTCTTAGTGAATTGTGACAATAAGTTTAATCAATATAGTTAAAATTCATTCTTTATTTCACTTATTACTTATACAATGAAGAAAAGTAAAGGAAATAATCCTTATAAATACTTGGCTACTTAAGACAGAAAATGGTAGGAACTGAAAAGATGAGGCACACACACACACACACACACACACACACACACACACACACAAAACCCAAAACAAAACAAAAGACAGGTTATGACACACACAGTGTTCTTGGGTCCTCAGCTAATTTCAGTGCCCTCTGAATCATAAGGAAAATATAGTATAGGTTTTGTTTAAGAACTTTTTAATGTATGAAGAGCTATCTATCCAAATTATAGTAGTTTTCAGAGACAGTATTCGAGTCTTCCAAGAAACCAAAAACAATAAAAATAAAAAACCCAAACAAACAAACAAAAAAACTGACAGTTATTTGGATTTGGATTTTGTTCCTCACATGTATCTCCAACATTTAAACATAAATAAATTGGGATTTATTGATAAAAACAATCATTTTAAGTATTGATTATGCTAGGCTGTGAGTCATAACTCAGCACTACTACAGAAGGTTCTAGACTCTGGAGACACCACAGGTAATTATGTTCTACTTATCCTCCAGTGTTGGAGCCTGAATTCTCAGAAGCATCCACAAACCTCTGGTGACTGAACTGGCTGTTTTCCCATTGATGGGAGGATCTGCCCTCGATTATTATATACATTATTCTACATGCAGTTGTCAAAATGTTTAGAAAATGTGCTTTGAGTGGGGGCAGGAAGCTGAAGGTACTGGGCCTCTGTGAAATGTGTGTAGGCATCAAGGATAAAGTACCCTAAAACAGACTTTACCTACCTGACTGTTGCCTGTCATCTTCACATGACCTGAGACAACCTCCAGTTTTCTCTGTAGGGGCCAATCCTTTCCAAGCAATGTATTATACTGTCTACTGTTTCCTCTTTGCTTGGGTACACTTTTCTCTCTTTGATCCTCTTGTGGGTTTCACATTGTTTCCTGTGTACCATTCAGCTAATTGCGGTTCCAAAAAGTTTTATCTCTCTTCTCTTTTCAGAATGATTTTTTATTCTGTTTACTGTTATGAGAAGCATAAGCTCATTATTCTTTATTCCTTTTTCCCCCCTCGAACCACGGTAAAGCACCTGTCATACCTATTTTCCTATCTTTTCCATCTTTACTTCATTTATGAGATGCAGTTTAATTAAATAACTTTCAGGTTATCATTTTCCTCTTTGGATCTGCCGGGTCTTTTATTAAATGCATTTTAATTCAGATTCATGTTTTGTATTTTAAGTAAACATGCACTTAATGTTTCTGACTTCTTTCATTTTAGCTGGCTTCTCTCCACATTAATTTTATTGACTATTGACTTTTATTATTTTGCATTCTTAATCATAAACTTTTAAAACAAGATTTTTGTACAACAGGATCAAGTTATAGTTCTACTCTTATTTTTCACTTCTACTCAAACTGTAAAAGTACACACACACACACACACACACACACACACACACACACACACACACCACTATATACATCCATTTGAGTGTAATGACACATTTTAAGTTCACCTATATGTAATGAGATTTTTTTTGAGAAGATAAACAGTCACGATTTATATTAATATCATTTCCCCAAAAGTACAGAATTTGCTTTTATAGGTAATGCTGACCTAAGTACTTTCACAGTGTAAATCCCTAGCAGAGGAGTTCTTAAGCACTATGGCTAATGACTCCAAAGTGTCTTGAGAATAAAGACAGTGGTTAGGTTTGTCAGGGGAAAACTTAATTTCATCTTCCATAAGTTGTACATTGCCAGTGTGAAGCGTTGGTGTGTCTGTGTGCTCAGGGCATTGAACTTTGAGACAGAGAATTTTGTGGCAGCATCTATACTAAACCCTGGTCTCATCTGGGCCCAGTCTTAATCACTGTCACAGTATTACAAGAGATCTAGTGACTTAGGTTAGCGGGTCCCTTCATAGATATCAGGAAAAGCCATCCAAAGCTAATGCTCTTCCTTTTCCTCGCAATATCTTAGTTTCCTTATGTTTGATATTCTCTATCTTTATGTTACATGAACATAAATTAAGATAACCCTCTCCATATCTCCATCACTAATTGTATAATCTACTTTTATTTGCATACCTATTTGTTGCTTGACTAACTTACAGTTAAATGGATGAGATCATATGGATGGTCCCTCAGCTTTCCTACATAGGATTTTCATAATCAGATTTTAAAAAAATCCTATTAAAAATTCTATTCTGATGGGGAAGTTCTTCTGTATATATGTTTCTCTTATTGGTTGATGAATACAACACTGTTTGGCCAATAGATGCAAGGAGATAGGTAGGACAAAGAGATGAGAATTCTGGGAAAGGTAGGCAGAGAGAGCCTGCCAGAAAGAGACATCATGTAGGTTGCCAAAGAAGAAACAGGTCCAGATGTTCTCTGGTAAGCCAAGACCATGTGGAAATACATATATTGATAGAAATGGGTTAATAATTAAGACAGAGGTAGCCAATAAGAAACCCCACCCATTGATCAATAGATTTTTGATTAATATAGCATCCATTTATTTATTTGACACTCAAGGGCAGCAGGACCTTGCAGGACAGAAATGTACAGTTACACTATTCACTATTACTAGGGAAAGACATTTCTGGGTAGATGAATGTTTGATTATTTAAAAACATATAAGACCAAAGCTATTTTTAAAAGGAGAATTGATATATGAGAGTGCACATACCCATGGCGTCTTTTAACACTGGAATTGTCAGATGTGATAACATCGCATTTATATATATATACTTGTTCACTTTCCATTTCCTTGATCAGATGAGTGTTTTAATTATATGTCTTCATTCTGGTTTCATGTTGTCCTACTTCTACCAGATGTGCCCCGGCTATTCTGTTTGTGTGTTTCCTTTTGGGTTCTCCACATATCTCAACCATCTATAGGTGTTACATGCATGTACTTGATACTGATCTCTCCTTGGTAACAGCATCATACAAGTCTTTCCATATTCTATAATTACACTTTGACCACATCTAAGTTGCATTTGATACAGAGTTTCCTATTCAGCATTCAGATGATTTGGTAGCTTGTTGCTATTTTTTTTTTCTTTTCTTTATAACATAAACGACACGAAGCAGGCATATTTGAAGCAACAGGACTCTGCCGAGATGCTTTTGTGAAGATGACGTTTCAGATAAGCCAGCAATAATTTTTCATGGCTCTCACCATGGTTGGAATAAAAGGTAAACACACCATAGGCATTCCCTTTTAACAGCACTGTTCAAACAGTTCACTTATTTCTTTCTTCCGAAGTGAGTTAATAACACAGAGTTTGCCTGTGTGGGCTTGATGGGACAATCTGTCTCCGTGGGAAATACCCTCAGAACTACCACGAAGTGTGAGCCCCGAAGATGTCTCCTTTTCACAAAGCCTATAGTTAGCTTGAACGTTAGACCTACTTTCTTGGATCATTTCCAGCTTGAATAATGCACAGTGCTGCTAAAATTCTTTCTACAGTTGAAATGCAATACAGGGTATTTCTTCACTTTTCATGAAAACATTGAATGATCTATTAAACTGTCATTTAATCTCCAGGGTAGAGGCTTTTCAGTGTTACTTATTAGTTTTCAAGACACAGTCAAGACAAGTTTGTTGTATCAAAACTAAACGCATTGCCCCAATACAATTCTTATCTTCTTTTTAACCCATATGGATTCACTATCACAAAGCCTTCAGATAACACTGTAGACAAGATGACTGATGCTGAGTAAAGTCGGATTATGGCATAGTAAACGTATCAATTTCAAAGGATTAGGTCTGGAGCAGAACAGTTTATACATTGAATGACCTGGGTCTAAACTCCAGGCTTACACAGACCTTGAGATTTAAATATAGGACCACATTGAGAGAAAATACAAATATCTCTTCCTATCCAGTCACCCGCATCTCACTAAATCATCTTTTGAGGGGGGGAAAAAAAAGCACTGCTGAAATTCCTCAAAAGATACTTTGTAAAGTATATGATTTAAAACATAACCTATCAGAAAAATTAAGAAAGCTCAGTAATAAATAGGATGAAATTAGAAATTTAGAGAGTTTTCTTATAAGAATGCTCGATACCTTAGTTTTCTCAAATAATAATTAATAATAATATCCAGTTATAAGGCACCTTTCTTTGGACATGTAGACCACTCTAAATGATGTAAAAATATCTCACCTACTTCTCTGGAACTATGTAAATATTAAAAATGAGTACAATATCTTTTTAGAAATTATATTCATTTTAGGCAAATAAAAAAGGAGAAACTTCCAAACCCACTTAGAAATCTTACTGTGTCTGATGAACATATCAAAATGACAGCTGTACACCCCATCCCTAAGAACGGGGCAGGGAAAGACAAACTTTAAAAGGATTCACCTGTCCTAACAGCCCATCTGCTCCCCGCTCCCCGCAGAGCACATCTCTTTTCAGGGGTCCCTTTCAGGTATGCTCCTACCTTATGCAACACTCTCTTTATTATACGTTCATGCTGCGACCCTGTCAGAATCTCTGTAGCAGAAGTGACCTCCGCAATGACCATCCACAGCCTGCCAAGCTAACTTGGTCAGTGTTAGCTGATTAAACTTTTAACAACATCCCCTGTGCGATAAAGGGCAAAATGACAACTTTGCCCATCGTCAAGGTGTCTGTATAATAAACTAATTAGTAAACCACACAGTCTGTGGAGCTTTTAATGAGTGCTATCGGCTGGCCTCTGTAATAAAAACCCAGTCTGCCCCCTTTTGGGATTCAATTAAGGCACAGACTGTCATATGCTTGGTCTAGCTGATCAATGAATCCATTCCGACCTTTGTCGGAACTGTTTGCAAGGTCAGTGGCAGGAGAGGGGAAAGCTAGCCTGGTAAAGGAGATATACCCAACAGCGACGGACAGGCTGCGTGTCCAGTAGTTAATATCCTCGTGGTCATTTGACACCAGCAGAAGTTTCTCTCATTCAAAGGTTAGCCGAAAGAAAAGGCAGAAGTGAAGAAAAAAATATGTTGGTATTTTTTTCACAGAAAGGTCCTTCGGTTATTAAAAAATGATCATTAGTGTGGTAACACCTCCTTTTACCTCGTGGTGCCTTCTTTCCTTCACCCAGTGGAATATGCTATCCAACTTTTGTTCTTTCAAATATAGCTATTGATTTAATTCTCCAGATGTGAAAGCAAATGTCATCTTTTTGAAATGTGATCCTGTTGTTATGGTTCAAGATGTTGAGTTTTAAAAAAAGGATTGAATTAGAAAAGATGATAGCACAATTAAAAGCCCAAGATGCTAGAAAACTGTTTTTTTTTAACAAATAAGTAATTTTTTTAGTACTGTATGATTTTGATTATTATAAATAAAATTATTTGAATCTGCATCTCCAGCATAGCTTTAAAAGAAACTATTTGATGAATGATGATGGTCATCTTTATGAGATAATAAGTATTTAAAAACAAAGCCCCATATATCTGATATTCAAATGATGGCTTGAAAAGATGATGAATACCATCATATATATATGTAAATATATGTATATATCCTAATAAATCTAAATTGACAAAGTGTAAGATTTGTTGATGGGACATTACAGAAGAAAGGTTCAATAGTTCCTGCACATTTGTGCAAGATGTAGACTATAGTTAAAACTAGACAACCTGTTACATTAAATAAGACTGGTATAATTATTAATTTTTAATAATTTAATTATTAAAAATAAGATATTAGTAAGTCAAATTGTTATTTCTGTATGTTAGGGACTAATCATAGAGCCTTAGAATATGCATTTATCAAAATATTCCTTGTAGGATGCAATAGTAGTAATTGTGTATAAACTAAATGGCTAACAATAGAATGCAACAAACAGAGTGTCATTTATCATGTGATGTGCTTCTTGCAGAAATGCTGCGAGATAGGTTTCTGTCAATTTCTAAATATAAGCATAAGTACAACCTCTTAAATTAACATATATTATGTTTTATATTTATTTCTCTGTGACCCTTTGTATCCCCTTAGATTCTGCAATATAGCAAAAAAATTACTTTCATAGAAAAATATACATACATAATATATTTATATATACTTTTATATACATACATACTATGAAAATAGAACTATATAAATACATTGTATGAAAATATGTCCAGTATTGATTCTTTGGTGATTTCACATCTCACACCCCAATTCTACTCGTTTCCCATTTCTTCTATGTCTATTATCCACACTTGAAGACTCCCCTACAAAAGGAAATAGAAAAAGAAAGACATTTCACTCCTCATTTCCCACCTCCGTATCATATATTCTTTGTCCCAGTGGTCTTGGGCGCTGTGGTGTCTCACACAATCTGTCCTTTTGCCCAAACAGTTTTACTTGCAAATGTTCATGGCAATGAGTTGCTATTCCAGTTCAAGGCCTCTGGCTTTTGCTATATCATCAAAATTGGACCCTCACTACAACTTCTCTTGGCTATCCTACTGTTGTCCCAAGTCACGGAGATCCTAGGGCTATGGTTCTATAGGACCAACATCTTTGGTCACTCCAGCAGGTCATACATGGGGTAGATATTGGGGTGGGCCAACTCAAAGCCCTGGATGTGAACCTGGGTGGTAGCTGAGTTTGTCAGTCCAGGCCTCCAATGGTACCACCCTCACCCATGGCATTGGGACAGCTTGCACATGGTGAGAGGTGAGTCCAGCACTCTTTCTTGCAGGGTCAGATCTCCCACTTCTGCAGTGGTCAGGTGAGAGGGACAGTTCTTCAACAACTATGGACGGTTAGGGCTAGCTTTCCCATGCCCCTGGCACTGGGCCAATTCTCAAAGGGGAGGGGCAACTCTCTCACTGAGAGGGGTAGTTCTCCCATGCCCATAAGCCACAGACAACCCAGAGCCCAAACATCAACACAGACCCTGGTTCCAATAGGAACACAGACCCAGAGATGGCCCTTGGCTATAGCTCAGACTGGATGTCAGCATAGTCTAGGGTTGAAGTGTAGGCCACTCAACTCAGATTGTTATAGCCCCAGTGGCAGCATCATGAGGGACATCAACATGGCCTCAGGTGCCATTGCAGACCACGAGCATCTGCATCGCTTAGAGAAGGTCCTGAATATGGGGTCTTCTGAATCAAAAACAGAAATGCAAATTCAGGAGGGAGAGAAAATCACAGTGACAGCTAGAGACTTTAGTGGCAATGACAGTTACAGGGATGGCGGTTAGCAGCTGAACAAAGCTAAAGGTGTCTTCAGCTAAGTTCCTTTTATTCATTTCAGCTGTCTTAGTGTGGGTTTTCTATTGCTTTGAAGAGACACTATAACCATGGCAACTCTTACAGAGAAGAACGTCTAATTGGGGCTCACTTACGGCTCAGATGTGTAGTCCATTATCATAGTGGGACATAGTGGCTCACATGCAGACACTATGCTGGAGAGGTAGCTGAGAGTCCTACATCTTGCAGGCAACAGGAAGTGGTCTGTGACAGCGGGCAATATTTTGATCATATATGAGACCTCAAAACCCACCTCCACAGTGACACACTTCCTCCAACAATATTGCACTTTCTCCAAGAATACCAGACCTCCTAATGGTGCCACTCCCTATGGGACCCACTTCCTTTTAAATCACCAATACTTCAGTTTTCACTGCAAGCTACAAACCTTAACAAAATGCAAGGGAAATATTTCTTATTAGAACTAGACGTGGCTATGGCATATATGCTGCAATTATGTGGGGAATTTAAAAGTGTTGTTATATGACATTTCAATAAGTGTTAATATAATTAGCATTAACAAGCTCATATGTGTTCATCCTTGCAGTGAAAAAGTCAAAACAATGTGTGAGGACAAATGTGTAATGTGACCAGATAGGTGGAAGGTTCTAAGAATGGACCACAACATATAATTCAACACAGAGCCAGTCAGGTATATGAATGTCTTATTTGTGCCCATCAGCAGAAATGAGAGAGGAGTGGTAAATTACTGAAGGTGGAAAAAGAAAGACATTCCAAAATGAGATATAATGATTTTAGAAAGGCTACAGAATATTAGAGAAGAACAGCCAATAACTGATTTTTTTTTACAACACAAGATAAAGAGAAAAGCCACGTAAGTATTTACATAAATAATGACTGAGGTATTCATAAATTAATGATAGCTACTAAATCTCAGAGCTGATTGGCTAAGGGAACAGAAGTCCCAATCTACTCAAGTGAAATAAACCCAATACTGTACGTAAATACTGTATTCAAATTCAGAAAAGATGATTGAAAGAGATTGATTTACTATCTAAAGGACATAAAAGACTCAACAAAATCATGAGATTTTATGAAATTAGTGGCTGAAAAGATGGCTTGGAAATTAAGTGAATACACTGATTTTTCAAATGACTAGAATATGAATTTCAGCACCTGCAAACTGTAGCTCCAGATTCAAGGGTTCTAACACCATGATGGCCTCACAGGGCATGGACACACATATTAGCAAACATTCACACACACAAATACATACATAAATTAAATATAATAAATCAATAAAAAGCTAAAAATAAATATTGAAAGAAGGAAGACACATAGCATTTTTATGCAGAGAAATTCTGCAACTTTCATGAGGAATAAATATCACCTTCCAAAAGAAATCAAATCAAAACAAAGCAAGAAATTAAATGTAGTATATCTTGCCTGAAAATAAATACTGAAAGGTCCTTATAGAAAGGTATAATAAAAATGAGGTATGATACCTGCATAAAGATATGAAGGTTACCAAAGAAAGTGAAATAAATGTAAAATAACAATTAGTATAGAAAAATAAATACATGTATAGGTTTTCTTCATGAATTTACTCCTTTTACTTTAAATGACAACAGATTGGCATAGTAGTGACAAAATATACTCAATGATTATAGTTGATTTCAATGAAATTACTAACAGTGGAGTCACAAAGATGACAGGGGAGAAAGACAATTCCCTGGTGAGATTTCTATATTATTCAAGTGTTAGTGTTAGTATTAGTATGCATCGGCAGCATTTCTCTGACTGTTTCATGGTTCTTCTTGACACTTGCTGGTGGATATCTCAGCTCTCTTTGGGTCTGGCTGCTTTAGCAGGCAGTGGCAGGAGCCACACCTCTGTACACCAGGAGTACTGAGTTATCAGAGACAGTAGTCACTAGGAAGTCACATTTATCTCTGTCTTTGGAATATTTTTTTCAACATTCTCAGGCCTTATGTGGATATATGTGGCCAGATGTTGGGCATCAAATGTAGTTGGACTTTTCCTTGTACTTCCAGATCACAAATCATGACAGAGAGACTTATTATTAATTACAAATGCTTGGCCTTAGCTTAGGCTTTTTCCAAACTAGCTCTTATAACTTAAATTAACGTGTTTCTTTTAATTTACATTCTGACACATGACTTGGTTACCTCTCTTCTATACCATGTCTGACTTCTTCAGTTTCCTGTTGGTGTCTCTCTGTCTATTTTCTTCCCAGAGTTGTTCTCTCTCCTCAGAAGTTCCACCTATTTTCTCCTGCCTAGCTATTGGTCATTCAGCTCTTCATCAAACCGACAACAATGACATATCTTTTCACAGTGTAAATACATATTCTGCGACAGGGGATAAGTCACAGCTGGAAGATTTGAGGTGTGGCATCATCACGTAATCATGAGGAGAGCTTATCTCCAGGAAGATGTTAGGTATGAAGGTAGTCATTAGAAAACACATCATCACAGGGAGATGCAGACAAGAGAATGTAACTTCAAAGTTATTGTTGGCCACAAAGTGAACAAGGACAGCCTGGTCTCTAAGGGTCTCTACATGAAGAAGAGGAAGAGATGAAAGAAGAAGGCAGAAGTGAGAACAAAGGATGGGCAGGGAGAGGATAAAATACATCGCCCCGGTGGTGGTGGAGGAGCAAGAACAGAAGAAAGGCAAAACCTGAGGAGGAAGAGGCAGGATTGAGACCAGTATCTAAAAATTGAGTCTTACTTTCTTTTCCTAAACATGTGAAAAGAAATGCCTCAAACTTTCATTCACCAGAGGAAGTTAGAGATTCTCTATGATCTCATAATAACGTACATATGGGGCAGGGTTGTGGGGGTTCACAATTCAGGAGCGCATTATAACATCTGTGAGCTCATACTCTGTGTCTCTGGACACACTGAAGTTACCTGTGAAGCACAGTTGCAATAATAATATGTCTGTGGCAGGTCCCATGAATGGAGAGTGTTCACAGAGAGTAGGGAAGATGAGTGATAGAGGACGCACTATCCCAAATGAGTGATTATAGAGTCCCTAAACCAGTATTTTTCATAATATAAACACGTTGCAAAAATCAACCCTCAAGTGTAGACTCTGTGGCATGCCCTCACCAAAACTTTAACAATGTATGTTTACGAGATGTGTGTTTCCTTAAGATACTACTAATTATTTCTTAGATTAAGCTAGAAAACTTCATGTTTTTAAGTGTTTTTTGGCCATTCACATTAATATTGAAACTCTGATTCTCCTCAATACATCATTAATAATTATTATTTATTATATCTTCTCTTCCCTTATCTTAGTGAGTGAAAGATGCCCTTGTAAAAATCCACCCTGTTCTTAGGTGCCTTTTGTTTTCTTCGTGATTTTATCCCAGTGCTTTCTCAATTTTTATCAGACATGGAATATCTAGGGCATATTTCCTGCTTTTACAGGCCTGCCACGAACTAAACTAAGTTTGACTATATCAAGCCTTTGGTCTTTGCCCTAAATATGCTAAAGGAAAGGAACTGTATTTTATTAATAATTCTACTTTTTAAAGCAAGTCATCATACAAGAAATTCAGCACATTAATTAATTAATGCATGCACCTGAGGAAAATTAAACAGCTAAAGTAATAAATGCGTGCATGCCTCTGAATATTTGAATTGAATTGTATTATTTAAGTTACTACCAAATTTAATCTGTAGTCTGAGGTATGATAACACTTAGAAGAATTTATTCTTAGAACAGAGAATACTGGATACCTAAAAATGTATGCTTTTGCTTTTTATAATATATTTCAAATTCTTAGGATGACAAGAGTTACAGAGATGATCAATCTGTAAATTTTAAAACAGAATAGAGTATGTTCATTAAGGCTATTATTTTGCACATGTATGTGGATATTTGTGCACCTTTTGAGGATCTTTAAAAAAGGGCTTGCTATATACATTTTTAAGCATTTTTAGAATCTTAAAATTTTGAAGTTGCTATGAAATTGCTATTAATAACACCAGGAAAATGGAAAGAAGATGGGTTGTGTCAGAATGTGTTATGCTTTGTTTTGTTCGTGCTATTTCTGGCATTTAGAAAAATTAGAAGACTCAAGTGTTAAAGGGAAACAGGTAAAATGCAGGTGGCATGGCATTTAATCTATTAACATGCTACCCATATTAAACAATACAACTCACAGGCCAGTAACATTTCTGAGCATGTAAAGGTGCTTGCCTCCAAGCTTTATGAGTTGAGTTCAATTAGATGGACCCAAGAGTGGAAGGAGAATACCTACAACCAAAGGGCTATCCCCCTGTGGGTATATATTCCCCAAATTATGTGTCATGTGTGCCCCCTGCTGCCACAATAAATAAATAAAATATAGCATATTTGTACTCAAAAATGTCTTACATATAAGAATGAATATGAGTATTTGAGCAAAATTCAGAATAATATTTTCTTGTAAGGAAAGTTTTGACTAAGGTCATAGAAATAAATGTAGAATAGGAATGAGGATGCCAATTATAAACACTGTAAATCATTAGTGAACAAGAAGCAGTGAACATTTATATAACTAGGAGTGAGGTAGCTATAGAGAAACGAAAATTTCAACCTACATCGGTTGCTAAACATAATGATTTTCTTAAGGTAATAGCATGCATCTCAAAAACACACTTCCTTTTCTGCCTTCTCTTGAACCCAGGTAGGTGTCAGTTTTATCATGAAATTCAGTGAACATCTCCCACCAAAGTCACTGATTTGTACAGGTTCATTCGTCTAATGGTAAGTATCAGTCAGTGATACCCAGGTTCCCAGTGCTGGAGACAGAATCCAGGACTTTGGGCACGCTAGGCAAATCATCCACTTCAAATCACTACCAAAGCACGGAAGAGCATCCAGCCTTGGTTCCAGATACTTTGTACTATTATTACATGTCTTGATTAAGTCTCCTCCCCTTCCCTGCTCTCTGTGTATACGCAACATGAGCATGTTCATATCTGTATCTTGGCTCAAGTGTGACTGTCAGGAGGAAATCTTTGGGACTTGAGACTGGGCTTCTGGGCTTCTTGGTCCTTCTGGCTAGCAAACTAGCTCTGATAAGCTTCTGTAAATTCTCATAAGGTCCTTTGGATGATGGGTATGCCCTACTGCGTTGTCTTTGCATGAGCCCTCAGGATTTGAATTCATATTCTTCCTCACAACTCTGAACAAAATCCTATTGGGTTATCTCCAAGAACCATGCAGGATTGATTTATCACCTCCTACACTTGTTCCTCCTGTGCTATTTATTGTCTCAACAAAAATTCTTTCAGTCATGACAACTAATAAATACCTTAAAAGAATCAAGACTTTTTTTTCTCCTGTATCATAATATTCAGGTCTCCAGAAATTACCATTAAATCTATACTTAAAACAAGTCAGCCTAAGACCTCTATCAAAAATTTTTGACTATTGACTTAGCTACTCTCACCTGACACATGTTATTAACATTTATGTATTTTGTTTCTTGTGTCTTTTCCACCTTCCGTAATCTTATTTAAAGACAAATAAAACTCTTTCAAAGGCATAATAACAGGCTATTATTTTCTTTTCTTTTGGGTAAAGAAAGAGGGTATTATACGTACAAGCCTAAAGACATGTTAAATTGGGGGCTCTCAATTTTAAAGTAGACATAAAAGGATGAACTGAAATATTAGTCAGATGTTGTTAGAAGGATTGAGTAAACACAAAAATCAGTCTTGCTTTGGTTAAGGAGGAAAGATCTGTGGAGACAGGGATTCTGGAGGGAAATAGCGGTGGGCAGAAATCCTGGTGTGGACATTTTAACTTTTAAAATACATTTTAATGTATTAAAATGCAAGTAAATATGTCAAGGATGAAAACATCTGACCTGGAAGAGATGATATGATAGCATTTATAACTCTGGGCTTTTCTTGAGCACAGGCAATTTTGAAAGTCAGAACTCTCCCAACCAGACCATATTGTGGAATATATTAGTTATAATTTATTAAAGCTTGCCTGAGGGTTAAAAAGCAAAGTGAGCCACAAGTCATAGAGGTAAGGCAATGGTGGTACATACCTTTAACCCTTTCAACCATACCAGCAAGCCATAGAGCCAGGCAGTAGTGACACACACCTTTAATCCGAGGACTCAAGACAGGCAGATGGATCTCTGAGTTCAAGGCCACCCTCCCTGACCTACACAAGAGTGAAGAGTAACACAGCTTATGACTTTGATCCCAGCCTAGGGAGGTGGAGACAGGAGTGATATGACTGGGCAGAAAGAAGAGTATGACGATCAGAAGACAGGAACTCAGAGCTTTTGCTTCTGAGGATTTCTGGAGATGGCACTGTCTCTGAGGATTCACAGAGATAGGACATCCCTGTCAGCCTGTGGTAGAGGTAACAGCTAGTGACTGGCTACTTTGCTTCTCTGATCTTCATGTTGAAGCTTGAACCCAAATATCTGTCTCTGGTCTTTTATTTTTCATGTTATAATGGTGCCCAACACCATTCCTTTCTCAAAAGCGAACAGAGTCCTAGACTAACCACACTGTGGCATCTCAGCCTCTCTTGCTTCCTTCTCTGGTTTTTTTTCTGGGTAACTCAACCACAGTCTTGCCTGCTAGCTATTCCTCCACACATCAGTATTTCATCTTTTAAAAGCCCACCTCTTTTTAAGCTTCTCTCAACAATTACAACAAAACAAAGCACAAATCACCAAATGACTGCCCATTCAAGCCCACTCAGTTGCTCCAACTCAACTTAGCACATAGCACATGTGTAATTTGTTTATTTGATTTTTTTATTGCTAGTACATATTCTCATTATAAAAGAAATTCCACAAGAGAATTTATATTGCCACATGTATTTGTTTCACTGCTGTACCTTCCGAATATAGCTGCAAGTGAAATTTCTAAATAGACATGGCTTGAGTTTGTTGACTGACTTCGAAGGATATTTGGTGATTAGCTCTTGTAATCAACCATGATAAAATCATCATTATGCTGATCTTATGAAATCATGTGGTATTATTACCATGGAGAGAAGATGAGGGAGAAAGAGGGAGAGACAATTTGCGATTTTGCTCTGTAACTCGAACTGGCCCAAACTTCACTATCTAAACTTGCTGCTGTCCTCCTGCCTCTGAGTCCTGAACTCTAGGATTGCAGATGAAAGACACAATGTCCAGAATGGAACAATAATGTTTTGGTAGAGAACTGCTGTTGGAATTCTACCAGTGGTAATGAAAAAAAAATTTGCCACATTCATAACTAATCAAGAAAATGGTTTCTTAGCCTTAGTAACTCTTAAAGTGTTTGATTCTATGCTGAATAGATTTCTTTATTTTTCTTTATTTCTCTTTCAATTTAGCACAAGCTATGGTTATTTGGGAAAGGAGAACCTCATTTGAGAAAATGACTCTATGTGTTTGGCAATATGAAATTCTATGGCCAGGTTTTCTTGATTGTTGATTGATGTATGACAGTCCAGACCACTGTGGACAAAGACACCCTTGGGTAGTTGGTGCTGAGCTGTATAAGAAAGCAAGCAAGCTGAGAAAGCCAAGAGTCAGAAGACAGTAAATAGCATCCCTGCATGATTTCTGCTTCAGTTTCTGCCCTAAGCTGCTTCTGCTTGAATTCCTGCCATGACTTCCCTTAACGATGGATTATGATCAGGTCATGTTAGGCAATTAAATTCTCTTTTCTACTACTTGTTTCTTTTTACTTTTAATTTTGATTCCCCCTTCACAGGAATAGAAAGCAAACTAGGGAAGATATCTATCAGAAGAATTGTATATTTAAAATAAATTTAGATGGCAGATTTTCTGTTATCTCCTGTAGGTAGTAACCTCCATATCCGTATGATGATAAACACAAGGTATTTTTCTGGAGTTAACTGTCAGTGAGCCCCATAGATGAAATCTATAAGAAGAGGGATAAAGTTTCAAGAGGCTGAGAGCAACGAGTTCACACTTGCCCTTAGATCTAGTATAAAACTATATGATTAAATAACAGAGTTTGAGATTAGATTAAGTATTAAGAAGCCTTTTCCTTCTTGGTCAAGGCTGATAAACTGAGGAAGATAGGCTAACGTCTTTTCCCTTTTAGTGTTTAAAAATAGATTCTCATTTTTCTGCATGAATCTTTATGATAGTCTATTTTAAGATATCATATTAGTTAAAATGAACTTGTATTTTCAAGGGCTGGGATGATGACATTCAATCCCAGCAACAGTTATGAAGGGTGTTGTGTATGTTCCCCAGGCATTATTAAGTAGACATCATTCACATTTGGGTAATCCTTCTCTCACTGTCAAGACAATCAAATGCAGTCCTACTAGAAGTTGACTTTCTTGCCTCCATTTAAATGGTACTATCCTTCTGTAGCTCTCTGATGCAGTGGTGTAGAAACCTAGGCCTGAGAAAAGTCAGTAATAAATGCATAAACCTTTCCCCACTGTTTGGTAAATTATTATTTAACACTTACAGAAAGGTCCAATTGTTGTTCTTTTGACTCAGTATCTAACCATTCACACTTCTTATCTGAGAATTAAGTAGAACATTTGTACCTAGGACATTAATAATCTGAGAGAGAAAGAAAGGGAGGGGTTGAGGAAAACATTCATTTTTTTTCTTGATATCTCATATATTTCTTCTTCTTGGAGTTGAATATTTAAACAGGACCTTAACTTATTTCAAAATATCGGCGATCAAAATATGACATTTTCCTTTACAAGTTTTAAAATAAGCAACTAGATAACTAGGACAGTGGGTTAAGAATCAGATGGTAAAATGATTATTTTCCTGTCAGCCATATTTGGTATTTCCAATCCTGCACTGACACATATATACAGACCTTTTACCTAGTTCTGTCCTTAGCTATTTCACAGATGAAGAATGGTTGTTCACTTATGCACAACTGGGCAGGGTGTCCTGTTTGACATTAAGCAGTATTTCAAAAGAACAGCTATAAGACAGGAATTGGGGGCAAATTTTAATTCCAGACCAACCTTGAAATATGAATTTAAAAATTCAGAATCCCAAAGTAACATATATACCATCATAATAGAATGCATACTTTCATACATCCAGAAAAAACCTGGCAGCATACATTCTGATTTATAAGAGAATTTGAGGCAAACTTCAGACTGTCATCATTCAAACTGGACTTGTTTATTGCACTTTCTACTCACTAAAAGAAACATGCTAAGCCTGACCCAAAAACCCTGTGCTCTATACACTCAGGCACTTGAATGCTGTGAGCAGTGGGGACCCTTTTTCCTCTTTTATCACTGATGACACCACTGTGGCTCTTACTACCTTCACATTTATTTGTGTCAGTGCAAGAAATTTTCAGCCGTGGAGACTGAAGTACACATGGGCTTGTACTCAGAAGCTCTTAAATAAAATAGCAAACTCAAGAAGCAGTTCAGAAGCAAGCTGATTTTTACTAGAATGTGAGAAAAATATCATGCCTTATCTTGTACAAAATATAAGGACACCTTTGTTAATATAAAGAAATGAGAAAAAATCATTGCTGGTCTATCAGATTAATTTATGTTTCTAACTGTGGTCATTGTGGAAGTCAACTGACTTCATTAAGTAAAACATACATGCTAGACACCCTTTATTATTGGGCACGGAACTCCTGACATTATGAAAATGTTGCTTTTAGATGAAATGCTAATTAAAGGTAGAGTAAAATATCAACCCAACCCAAGTAACTCAAATTTCCACCACAAATAAAACACAATTCAATTTACTCACTTGAAAGTCAAAAAGCTTTTGATGAGAAAAAAATAACAATCATACAAAGAAAGCTGTCACATTCAACTAGTATTTCACATTTTTATATTCACACCAATTACTTGTATTATTATTACATTCATAGGAAAACTCTGCTAGTCAAACAGGTTAAAAAGTATACACAGTATAAATTATTAATTCATACAGTTGAACACTGGAGGAGTATTCCACTTCCTCCCTTGACAATAAGTCCCAAATAAGTCCCATTCTTTGGTGCTCACATAGCATGGAAGTTCTTGGTATCAGAATTCTTCATATTTTAATTATTTAAAAGATCTTTTAATTTGTATTCAAAACCTATGACAACTACCAAGATATTGAAATGTGGCTGTAATAGATTTAAGGATGAGCATTTCCAGACCTCCCTGTAGGGACATTGTCCCCCCAGTTTGAAAAGTATGCAGCGTCATACTCACAGATGTGCACAGATGTGTTGAAAGCACAGATAGCTTCCTATTCTGCCACAGAGGTTTCAGGTGATAGAGATCCCACTGTTGGGACATTCTGTCTCTTCCAGGTAGTTATTGCCTACAAACTCTTTGCAGCCTCAAATCCGACTGAGCCTGTATACCACATAAACAAGTATCGTCATTTTCATTCCCAGTGCAAGAAGAAATCTCAAATCTGACATGCTTTTAAATAAATGTTTGAGCACAAAATTAAGTAGAGGAGGCTAGCCTAAAACTCACTTTGTATTCAAGGAAGATGCTGAAATTCTGGGTCTTCTGCCTTCTACTCCTGGGGACTAGAATTATAGGCATAGGTCATCAGGCCTGGTTGATGCCATGCAGGGGATTAAAAACTGCTAGCTCTGTATGCTAGGGACATACTTTACCACCTTAGCTACATCCTCAGCCGAACTTGCATTTTTAACCACTAATAGATTGCAAGCTCCTTAGTAAAACTCCTCATTGCCTTATTTTTCAGCAGATAAGTAGGTTCAAAGCCAGAAAAATGCAGGCCCCAAGCAGATGTGGACTGAGATGTTTTGGGCACACCCGTGCTGCTGTCTTCAAATACTCATTACATGAAAAAAATCCATCCTAACTCACTGTAATGTTTGTCACATCCAGTTGATCAGGGAGGCTGGTGTGGCACTTTTTAGTACATAGCACATACTTTGTTTCTTGTGTTCCCTCCAGTGATTTGTAAATTTCCACGTAATTCATTGAGAAATAATGTGGAAAAGCCCTGGGTTCAACCCCCATCACTAAAATCATGAAAGAGAGAGAGAGACAGTCATATAGACAGAGACAGAGAGACAGAGACAGAAAGACAAAGTCAGAGAGACACAGAAAGACACACACACACACACACACACACACACACACACACACACACAGAGAGATGTTATGCCTGCAACAGCAGCATGCTAGTGTAAGGCCAGGTCTGTCTACTGAGCACAGGGTCTTCCAGTGCAGTTGCACAGGTGCTGGTGTCCCATCGATGGGGCCAGATATGGAGAAACATCTTCACCTTCCAGGCCTCTGTTAGAGCACTCACCATGTTAACCATTTCTTTTCCATTACACACTCTTCTGACCATCACTTCTATACGCCAGTGTTTTGGGCTATCATCATTTCTCCAATTCTATTTTCTGCTACCTTTTAAGAAATCAGACACTTAAAAAATGGTGATTGACTTATGCATTAATACAGTTTTTGTAGAGTGCAAAGGGAAGGCCGTTTGTGGGTGTTGGCAAGCTGTGTGCTTGTGCCTGAAGGAGGCACAACCCCCTTCACTAGCAGCC
Source organism: Cricetiscus sungorus (assembly GCA_030556225.1). Lineage (NCBI taxonomy): Eukaryota > Metazoa > Chordata > Mammalia > Rodentia > Cricetidae > Cricetiscus > Cricetiscus sungorus. The sequence continues at coordinate 44,671,898 of JANBXA010000735.1, read as the reverse complement.
CCACATCCACTCTAAACTTCCCATTCCTCCTGATGCCCTCTTGTGTAGACAATGTCACCACTTGTCATTTCCCTCACTTCCTTCCACTCTCTGAAAAAAAGAAACCATAATTAAACCTCACTTCTCTCTTAAGCAAGGCTGGATTCTCCACACCTGGACATGCTTGCTTTCTCAGTTTTCATTCATAAGCATTACCTTCAAGTAACCATTAATTTTCTCCTCTACTGGGTCATCAACCCAGCATATCCCAGGAGTATGTGCTGCATTTCCTACCATCTTGAAAAAAAAGCAGCCCAGTAAGCCTATATTTCCTTTATTTCCTCACATTTAAAGCAAAATTCAGAGTTGCCTGTGTTATATTTCCATGTTCCCATGATCCACTTTATTCATGCATTTATCCTCCAAATTTTATTGAATTTATGATAGGATCCTCATTAGTAACCACAAAAACTCCTCTGGCATCACACTGCTCTCTTAATTTTTGTAAACCATGTTTTTAAGCTATCACATATTCTCTGTAGTAAATAGCATTTGGCTTTTGATATTCAAAAATATCCCCTGATCCAATTTACCATCATCATTTAATTGGGCAAGTCATAAATCTCTGTATCTAGTGTTTGGTTTATATGTTAAGAAAAAAACAGAGTTAACAGGTTTTTTTAAAGCCAGAAGTGAAACTCATCATGTTCAAACCAAAGTTAACACATGCTACCTCATCTTCTCCACACTCAAATGTCTTTCATCTTACAGAGGAAGTGTCAAAACTTCTTCCAGTTTCTGAAAGCTACACACAGCCTGAACTCCAACACTTCACTGAGCAGAACCCTAATGTGTTTGCATCCTCCCATTCACTCTTTCAATCACTCTCATTTCTTACAATACTTCAGACAAACTGTTCATGCTCCTGTATCTGAGCTTTTGCATTTGCCAATTGCCACTTGGCCTTCTAACATCACTGAAATTCAAAGAGCAGTGTTCTTGCCGATAACTTCACAATCATTATTAAAAACAGTTTTTTAACTTTCTTGATTAGATAAAAAATAGATAACTGGATAGATGAAGGATGGACAGGTCACAGGTAGATAAGCATATTGATATAGATAGATGAATAGATGGATGAATAGATAGATGAACAATCTGAATAATAATAATCCCATAATGAAAGGCAACATCATACATGCAGAGCTCAGAAAATTACTGTGCATAATCAATCAAAGTATGTCTATTGATAAATCTCTTATAAAATAGTTCAATTTTTAAAACTTCTAAGACACATTTGGCATCATACTAATGACTTATCAAAAAACAAGGGAAGCTTTTATTAGACATTATAAATACTGAATCTTGTATGAGAGTGGCTAAAAAAGGGGGAAGAAAAATGTTCTGAAAATATTGGAATTACATGCTAATGAAATAAATAGCTATTTTTTTTTTCCTTAAAGAGGATGATGTGTAACGGTTTTAAAAACCAATACAGTTACATGAAAAATAAAAAGATGAACTGAATTTGGTTTTAAAAGAAGTATTTGTTAAAATGCTGATGGAAGTAAAATATCCACCCAGGGTGCACTTACGACACCATACTCCTAGATGCATGGTAAGGAGAGAGCAATGACTTTCATAGGGCTATTGCAACTTGTACCCTAGTGTACGTGTGTGTGCATTTTCATTGGTGTGTGTATGTTTATGGATATGTGTAGGTTGGTGAATGTGTTTCTGAATGCTCATTTCTTTGCTTGAATGTCTATGTGTATATGTGGGTAGGAGATATGTTTGCATACACTTGTATCCATGTGATTAAAACGTAGTGCATAAAGTAAGATCAAGTAAACTGGTTAAATCCATGTTGTTAAACACACACACACACACACACACACACACACACACACACACACCCTTGTCCACATTTACAGCCTTCCTCTTGCAGGTTTCATCAAAGCCCTTTGCTAGTGTTTTTGACTACAGTGTGGAAAACCTGCTGTCATATCTGTCATAGTTTGATATTAAGATATGGGTGCTTGTCTCTCACAGTGTTCTGTATGTGGTGCATAGTCCTAGGAAAAAATGTTGCACTTTTGTAACTTCAAGGCAGGATACTTCACAGCATTCAGATATGAGCTTTTATCCAGTTAATCATCAAGCATTACCTACTTTCATCAATGTTCAGGAGCTTAATTCCTGGATTACACATCCCCCCAAAAGCTAAATATGAAAATCAGAATCACAGATCCAAACAATAGAACTCTTATACCATGATAATTAGAAAAAGAACCTATTACCCAGGATGATAATTAGTGACTAACATATTAAATGACCTTTAACATTTACCTTAAGCCCTGGATTTCTGGAAAACCAGCAAGGTTATGAATGCCATATTAGTAATCTTTAATCTTTATTACTGCTGTGGACAGAATCTTAATGATTTTTAAACAGGCATTGGTCACTAACATATCCCTATTAAAATAAAAAAAACTCATAAAAAATTAAATGGATTAAGACTTCAAATGTACCATCATCAAAAGTATTATCTAATTATGGAGTTCAGTGAGCAGGCCAAGTGAAATGGCTGGTGATATCAGTTACTTGCCACATGGGAATGCCTGGGATTTATGCACAAATAGATTCTGCCTCTGTTGCAACATAGTAATTAAGAATTTGTCAGGGAAATTTGACCCTCTAGGGTAGAAATTACTTTGTAAAATAAGAATGGCAGTGCACTAGTCTCCTTGCTGCCCATAATTTAACTTGATTATTTATACATCAAAGAGTGTGCAGTAACTGCAGTATAATCTTTAAGTGGAGGGATATTAAAGAAAGAAGCATCTAGAGAAATCGTCTCCCAAATCTCCGTGAGAAAATAGAAGAAATTTTCATAAAGCATTTCATTTTGCATATAAATTGGGGCCTAGATTGTGCCTGTGAATTTACTGCTGTCAAATTTAATTTTTCTTTAATTCTTCAGGCCCAGATGTGAAAGGCTCAGTGTGCAGGCTGCAATTTTCAATGCTTACAGGTAGCTCCCGGATCGATAATGTGTCTTTATGAGAAATTACCGTTAATGTTATCGAGTATGCATTTTGTTTTATAGGATAATAAGGTAATATGAAATGCCAATTCATTCATTAGGAGAGAGCTAAGTGCTTAAATGAAACGGGTGACAGGTCTGAAAAAAGATGTAGCAATGGCCAGGAAAGTAGGAATGGCTTTTTAATGACCTGACGCTTAACAGTATGGATGGGATTTTGCATATTCTTTTTAAAAATATGATATAATATATGAGATAAAGACATTTATTTAAATTAATAGGATGAGTTTGAGATGAAAACACCCTCCAAAAATTAATAAAATAATTGGTCAGAACATTTTCTCAAATGATTTTCTTTTTCTGGTTCACAATACCTAAGTTCACTAAAAATAAACCCTGAGCATGAACGAAACAGTAAGATTCACTAGAATGTAATCTGGAATGTAATGAAAAGCTATAACCAGGACCCCTTTCACTTTGTAAGGACATGAAAATGTATCCTTACATTGACGTATGCTGCTTTAGGAGATAATTTTTTTAAAAAAGTCACTTTTTTAAAATTTCAGAAATACAGATTTAGGGAAATTATGATCCACTTTCAAACCCAGGCAAAGAAATGGCTTGATGAAATATTTTAATGGTATATACTCTCAGGACTGAATTAGGAACTTCACACGTGTATTTTGTTAAAAGGAAAGTCAGTTTCTATGCTTTTGTTACAAAAACTTGTTGAGCTCTCGCTGAGCCTTCTCCTTTCCTGCTCTGGATTTTTCATCACCTGGAAAGTTTTCATTTCACAGCAGTGATTATGCAGTGAGTCCATATGGATTATTCTACAAGAAAGGAGTGTCACTAGTTCAGATAAGCAGCATTTCTTTTTTCTTTTCCTTGTTTTCTTTTTCTTTTTTTTAGCAAAAAAAAAACATATAAAAAATTAAAAGCATATCTCTTATGGAATAATTTGTATTAAAATGACCTGCTTTTAATGACTTACCAGTTTACTTAATTACTGATAATCCTGAAACCTCATCACACCATGAAACAAATGTTATTGAATTGTACATGACCAAAATGAAAAACAACACTAACATCTTTAAAGATTTTTCTAAATCACACATTCAGACTCAGGAAATGCTTGTACAACCATTTGTAGTTACAAATTCAACAAAATGATTAGGACAAATGAGTGCCAGAAACACCCAGAGCCCCCGAAGAAGAGGCTTGTAATTGTACAAGTTCCGTCCGTGCAGAACTTAAAAAGACAATTTGTAAGCGCCAATGGCGTTTAATGGAGATGCAGCTGCTTTGGAGTCACTAAGATCAGGGGTTGTTTAAACACAGGTAAAATATTTACCCTCTGTCAATCACCCTCCTTGCTTTTAGGAGGCAAAGCTGCAGGGCTGAATGACAGTCAGGCCATGGGGAACTGGGAGCACTCACACAGTAGGTGCTGATTTCTGCTTCCCCTGGGCACCCTGGCTAAACTCCCTTGGTGCCACACATTACCTTGGTTCCACCTCTTCCCTTCAGCCCTTGCTGCTTACTGCTCAGTCTGAGACTCAGGCATCAACACCTGAACTGTTTGGATAATAACCCCAGTCCTGTTCAGTTATCTTTAGAGACATCCACCAAAAGTTTTCACGGAGTTGTTATTTTCTCATTACCCTGTGGATGGATGAGCAAGCCTGCTACAGAAGTGCCACCATTTAAACACCCATGCATTCGCAAATTCATAGTATCAAGCTTTTGCTGATTACTTAGACTTTGACAGTCTTTTGCCTCCCATGTCATTTTCCTCTCCGTTTCTTTCAGCGACTCCTCGGTCTTTATGCTCACAGGTCCTTATTCCCGTTCCTTTGATCCTAATTGTCAGGCATCCCAAATTGTTAGAAATTCCAACTCATGAAGCATGAATCATTTGATCCTCTTGTATGCTTACCTTCAGACATTTCTACAGACGCCTTTAGCTCATAGAGTTGTATTTGCCACTTTAGGACCAGTGACTCTCCAGTCATCATTTTTTAATTTTCTGAACATTTGCCAAGGGTTTTCTTCAAATATCACTTCCTTATTCACTTCCCTTGGCTTTTTCTTGTTACATTTTACACACACACACACACTAACTAAATAAGGTTAGGAATAAAATAATTAGAAACTGCCCACCATGTTTGCAATTTACTGACTGTAAGACCTGTCCTTTCCTAACGCTGGGTCAGATTTCTCTTGGTCCTTCTGCAGTGTGTTGTTTGAAAGGAGACAGTGTCTCTCTTTCCTGTTCATTGCTCAGTAGCCTGTAGCTTATACCTTACACACAGTTTCTTTAAATTTACTGGAGTCATTTTCTCAACATAACCCATAGTTCCCTGATTCTCAGCCCTCTGTACCGTTTTCATATTTGATGGGCTTCTAGAAAAATATGGGGAACAAAGAGTTTGCCCTTTTGACTGATAAGTAGGAGCAAGTCTGATGGTTATTTTTCTTTGCGATTGCCTTTCTAGCCTCACATATGCAAGGTTTCCTACTCTGTTCCCTCTTTAACGTCTCTCAATATTGATCTCTGTCTGCTTTCACTCGTCTTCTCCCCTGGAGGGTTTGTTTTTAGTGTGACATCTAAACCAATGTTTGTGACTTACATTTGTGCCTGTCTGCAGTCCCTGTGTGTTCTCAAGCTCTGACCTGTGTATGTAGTTCTCTGCTAAATATCCCAAAACTGCCAGGCAGTGTTGTTGGCACACTTGGGAGGCAGAGGCATGCAAACCTCTGAGTTCAAGGCCAGCCAGCTTGGATCACGGTTCCACGGAGAAACCCTGTCCCAAAGAAAGTAAAGTAAAATGTCAACAAAATTATGAAACTGTCTTATATGTCGTGTGAGCTCTTTTCTCCAGATTCATTATTCTGGTTCTGTTATATCCTACTTTTCATAAGACAACTGCCTGCTTAAATTCCTTCTTTGTCTTACAGAAGCTTTTGCTCATCAGTTACTAAAATCACCTTCTGGGTTGTTTGTGCATGTATAATCTCCCCGCACCTCTGCACACTTCCCTGAGATCAGACGCTGTTCATCGATACCTTGTAACAATCATTGCTGAACCATTTTCTTGAACTGGGGTATTTTTCTAGTCTACCCTTCATGATCTTACAAATCACATTCCATCTAAACATGGATCTGAACGTGCCACTTGCCTGCTTTAGAAACCTTCAGTGCAACCCCTCAGACTCTAGTATCCTCACACGTTGCTATTACACATTGCCTGGCCTTCCGTGACCTATGTAACGCCCTCACCTCGCCTTCTGCCATGTCCTGACTCTTACTGTACACACTTGGAATCAAATGGCTCGCTGCTTTTCTCTCGTACCATGCTGCTTCATAGCTCTGGGCTTTAGCTCAAGCTGCTCAACTGCCCTGAATGCACGTCACCACATTCTTTGCCTGGCTAACCCTTACTCATCCTTAAGTCTTCGCCTCCCACCTTATGGTCTTCTCAGGAAATTTCCCCTTACCCCCTCCCAGCCCGAGTGTAAATACTCTCAGTTCTCCAGCAGCTGCTGTATCCCCATGCCTTGTACATCATGCTGGAAACTTTGTCTTCTTCCTCCTGCTAGCTAGAAACATTTCTTCAGTAAACTTAGAGCCTTTTCCTTTGAGTAGATGCACTTAAGACTTTTGAGTTGCCAAAGTGGGAAATAAAAGACAGTTTTATGTTTCTGATCGCTAACTAACACAAACTTAAGTCAACACCTCCCCCATTCTCCCTTAGTGGCGAGAACTCTAATACCAAGCTGTTCCCTTCTACAAGTTTTCAATGGATTTTGCCCTTGGGAAAGCAGACTTCAAGTTTCAAAGACCTGAATGCAGCAGTGTAAAATTTTAATTTCTGATGGAGTGTTCCTCCTCTGTCCATCCCGTTGTTGTTTCTCTTGGTAACAGTGATGTTTATGCCTGCTGCCCATGCAGCAAGGGTCTACATAGGATACGTTTTGATGATAATGAAGCAAGGTGTGAGGGTACTGTAGTGTACCTACCCATTTAATTGCTCATCAGGAGAATGGGTATGTTTTGATATGTGTCTTACCTGTGTGTATGTGTGTGTGTGTGCGTGTGTGTGTATATATATGTATGTGTGTATATATATATGTGTGTGTGTGTGTGTGTGTGTGTGTGTGTGTGTGTGTGTGTGTTGGAGCAGATGTTAGAGTTTTCAAAATTGTGTACATTCTGTTATTTGGAGAAAGGTTACAAAGATGTCATGGACGCTGTATGACATATCATCTTTCCTTAGGAGCTGCAGAACAGATGCAACACTAGAGATTTCTGCCTTCTGCACCCTCATTCAAATACCTTTTAAGATTTCATCCTTCTTGCAAGGACGGATGAGTGTTAGGGCAGTGTCTCACACTAGAGTCTGCATTGGATTTGAACTCACAATCTTCCTGCTCCAGTTTCCTACAGGCTAGAGTTGTAGTCAATAAATAAAATTTTTATTGTTTCTTTAAAGAAAGAACAATTAAAGAACTGTTCTAGCACTAGAGGTATTAAGAACTTATTGTTAACCAACTTGGAGTCCTTCAAAGGTAAGTCTGTGAATGTCATCAATTGTAGAGGATTCTTTATTCTCTCATGAGGATTTTGTTTGAAGGTATAATCTTTGGTTTTTACTACCGCTATCCTAAAAGTGTGTGTTGTCTTCTTACAGCCACAGTGGCCATTCTGGTTAGCCTGAAGTGACCCTTGCAGTTTAAGAAACTTACAATGTAGGTAACTAAACACATTATCTTTGATTGTATCCTGAAAATATCCCTGGGAAGGGGACACTGACTTTAACGGGGAAAAAATATTTTATCTAGTGGATCATGGACATCAATTCCAGGTGGAGCTGCTTCTAGTACCCAGAAGTCCCCAGATACACCAGTGTAGGGCAGTTGGATGCACAGATAATAGTAACTTTCTGTAAGATGAATACAGGCAAATTACCTGACACAAAGTAGAGATTAAGCGACCACAGGTTTTCCCAATCCTACTCATGAAAGATGTCAATTTTAAATTATCTTCAACCTCGATGGAACTGAATTGCATGAAAGCTTTAATGAATGTATTTGCCATAGAAACCCATGTAGTTCCAGGAAAACCAAACATCAGAACAGCAGCATCAGTCTTGGTGGCTTCAACCTAGAGTCTCTCACTAGAGTCCACATTGACTCTGGGGATAACATGGGGATAACAGCTAGCCAGTTAGGACACACTAAACAAAAAGGGTTGAGATGCTTCTGGGTACCAGTTAGAGGCCACCGAATGATCAGTTCATAGCCAACTGAGCAGAGCTAATCATGACCCATCAACTAAAACCCATAAATATATGGTTAAATATCCAAGAGCCTAATCACTTCCCCAGGTTTCTTCGTTTGTGTATTTATTTTATTGCTGTGATGAGGTGCCATGGACAAGGAAACTGAGAGAAGGAGGCTGTGTTAGGAGATGACATGTTCACAGGGTTAGAGTCCTAGAGTGCCACGTAGAGGAGTAGCTAAGAGCTTATGCCTTGATCCCACAGGATGAGCCACCAAGAGCTAACCAGGAATGATGAAGTGGCACACCAAGGCCAAGCATTCAAATCTATGAGCCCTGGGTGCCACTCTCATTCAGATCGCCATTCCAGGTTTCCTCCGCTGTGTCCTCGTCTCCTCCTGGCGACCTTGTCCCACTCAGTGTTAAGAAGAGGCAGGCATTAGAGATTGAACACAGATTTCAAAGTGACCTGTAAAAGCAAATCTAAACCTGTTCTTCTACTTCAACCTTCTTTGTTATTTCTGTGAGAACAAACAGGCCATTGAGTAGAATACAAACCCGTGTTTGCAAAGGGTGAAGTGCTAAAATCCCTGTGGGAAGCAGCTGAGTAACAACAGGGGTTATCAGTATGAGAATAATGCTTTGGCCTGTGTCATCCTTGTCAGAGAGGAGACTCCCATAAACTTTGAATTGTTTAGGGGAGTCCTTGTCTCTATCCGCTAGATGCCACTATCACTTCCCACCTTTTGTGTTAACTGAAATTGTATCCAAATGTTGTCATTTGTCCCTTGCCAGGACAAATTTCCAGGGGACAAATTACTGTTCTCAGAGAACCATTGACCTAAAGAACTTATTAAAATGCTGGTGTATTCCCTGCCTTTCTCACTGCTGTGACAAATGCCTAACAAGATGTAACTTAAAAGGGGGATGTATTTTGACTTGCAATTTAGGAAGGGATATTGTGAGGAAGGGAAAGGAACAGGAAAGCAGAGTACATGATTACACTAAGACAGAGGTCAGGAAATAGCTGTCAGGAAGTGGGGGCTGGCTAGTGAGCTCCTTCCTCCAGAGAGAATCCACCTCCTAAATGTCCCACAACCCTTTAAAGCATTCCCCCAACTGATCAAACACCCACCTATGGGAAATACTTCACACTGAAATCACAATAGCTGGTATTAAAATATTGTAAGCGTCATACTATTTTCTGTTACAAACAAGAAATGCCATTGCATGAATTCCTCAATCCTAGAAGAGACTCATGCCTCTGGAATTTTGTGGGATACTACCTCTGGATCAGAGCTTTCTTCTATATAGCAGAACATACTAATGACCAAGACACTGTCCAGCCACTTTTCATTTCTGGAACTGATACTTTAGCTACCTTTGCTTGCTGTCCTCAGGAGCCACAGGAACTTAAGTATCCCTTGCAGGGAAATCGCTATGTCCCCCAGTGGAGGAAAACAGTAAGAGACGTGTTTTCAGCTAGTTCTATTAATGGTGAAGAGAAACCTACTTAAACTATCTTCAATCTTAGAGCGATGTGTAATCTCAGAAAGCAGGACTTCCAGACAAGGGTGAGCTCCATTATTGGGACATTTTTTCAGTGATGTCAGCAGTCCCTTGCTCTTTTCATTTTTACAGTCTAATGTCATGGGCTGTCACTGGGAGTGAGTGGCTCCATTCATTTTAAGTGTTATAACAGAGCATAACAGATCAAAAGCAAGAATAGAGACTGTCTCTTAGGCTCTGGAGTAGAAGTAAGAAAACCATTACAAGATAGCTGGTGCTGGACTGGGAATTAGCAAGCCAAGGTTACTCAGAGATGCCCAGAGTCTGGGAGGAAACAAATTACTAACTGTGGGAGTCAATCTTCACATCAGTTAAGTAAAGATTAGATCAAATTGTTCTCAAAACAACGGCAACACCTGTCTTGATTGTGGTAAAGCAGTTTGAACACACGCGGATGCTTGCTTTCATAATCTTAAATATATAATTGGGATCCAAGAATTAAATAAAAAGGAAGCAGTCTCTCTTTCCGTTGTAGGGTGGGGGTGTATTTCTCTCCCGGAGACTTCATTGTTAACTTTGGCTTTGCTCCCCTTTGTAAAGCTCTCAGCTCCTGAAGGTGTTACCAAGTGGAGGAAGGAATTTCCTCTGAGTATCTCTAAGGTCCCAGAGGCACTACCCATCTCCAGCTCATCCAATCAATAGCCAGTTAGAGCTGGGGAGAAACAGTGAGGAAAAATTACGGAATCGATCTGCCCTGCCCCTCGTGGACCATCATTCACTCCCTGCACTTCCAAGGTTGTGAAGGGACCACTCAGGTTAATGGGAACACAGTGGCAGACCTGATCTTGTGTTTTCTCATTTCTCCTCTTTTGCCCTGAAGTAGATGCTCAGGACTAAGAGACCCGGACGGGCCAGACAAAACCTAATGGAAATTCCTACTGAGAAACCTTTCAAACTTTACCAACACTAATAATGGCATCTGCTCAGTCTCCTAGGGAAAAAAAAAAAAAAAACGAAATCTAAATGGAGAATTAAATGGAAATTTCACCCTCCCAATACAGATAATATAATCTGTATCTTTAAAAAGTGAAAGGACTTGAGAAATGGACAATCTACCCCATTGGACATCTCTAAAAGACCATCTCCATATAATTACTGACGATCATGGTGCACTTGAATAGGACACCTGAATGGCACTCACAGAAATTCTATCGTCATGTTCGAAGATTTAACGACTTTAGTGATAATTGAGGTCCATTTTCAGTTTTGTAAAAATAATGAAAATCACCACGTAGTGATGAAGTTCTGTAAGTAAACACAGATTTTTTCGATTAAGTAAGTTCAAATTTTTGAAAATTGTGAAAGGTGCATTTGAGTTCTTGTCCAATAATGCTTCTGCTTATGTGTTTATTTGCTTATCTAGCAACAGGGTGTCTTACTGAATGTGATGTGCACTGCTTGGGCTAGTGACTCCCCTGGGTTATAAGTGTCCATAACACAACACTGGACTGTACTCCAAGCTCCCAATGCTGTATTGAGCATTTATACGGGTGCTAAGGATTTGAACTCAGGTCCTCATATTTGAGCAGCAAGCTCTTGATCTCATGAGCTGTCACCTAGCCTCCTTTAAGATGTTAGTAGATACTGGTGGTCAGCTGTTGAACGAGAAGGTGGTTTCATACAGTATTAAGGAAACCTGTGGAGTATTTACTGAGGACCAGAGACAGATGAGTGAAGGATACTGGACTTGTAGTGATCTGGATGCTATTTTCTTCTATCTTTCAATGTATGGTGTCCTGGGCCTGGGGAGATGGCTCAATTGTTAAGAGCACTGGCAGCTTACCCATAAGGAGGTCAACAACTGACCATAATTTTAGTTCCAAGGCTTCTGATGCCCTCTATTGGCCTTCTGGGGCACTAAGTATGCTTATAGTGTACATCCATATATGCGGGAAAATACCCACAAATATAAGCATAATCAAATATTTTAAAATTATCAATAAAGTGGTCCTCTTCTAGGGAAGAAAACATTTTATTTCTGCAGTGCTAAGAAAAGAGTATAAACAATAAACTAAGAGGATTTTACTGAGTTATAATTAACTGTGTATATATTTATTCCAGGTGTATGGCAGGATAAACCATTCAAAGAGTCAGTGTACTAACCCTTTTTGCTTAAAGCTTCTTCCATCCCCTTCCAATCTCTTTGGGAGAAAGTGTGAAACTTCAGATGAAAAAAAAATGGTGAAGAGGAAGACAGACAAAATACACAAGATGGAAGTAAGAGGGACCCCAGGATATCTCTTCTCATTAGATCATCATCTCCAACAAATGAAACCTGGACCAGAAAACATTTTGCATTAAGTAAGTTCAAAATTCTGAAAATTGTGACATAATGATTGTATTAATGATAGAAAGCGAGAGTCTTAGTATAAGCCTGGGTAACTAGAAAGTCAAGTTTAGCCTGAAATTGCTGTCACGAGAGTGAGAGAACTAGCCCCACAGAAGTTACTCTAGATTAGGTACAAGAGTCACCCACATATCTGCACCCCAGAAGCAGCAATGGCTTGCTGCTTATAATATACAGTCAAGACCTTCTCTAGGGCCTCCTCTATTTTCAGACTCCAGGGAAGCCATGTGTTCATTCTTCCTTATGACAGCAGTGTGGGCTTTTAAGGAAATTACACCATGTAGCTTGAAGAGTCTTTTCAAAGAGACAAAAGTGACTCCTACTCAGACTCCATGGGTCAAAGTGGGATTCGGGGCCCTTGATATTTCAGAGGAAGACATCGGTTTTCCTCTGCATCCCAGTGAAGATAAAATCTAGATTATCTCTGAGCAATGCAAATGTCTCTCAAAGTAAAGTAAGAAGACTAAAATAGATCTTTATGAGAATTGACGTTTGAAAATCTTACACGTATTATATAAAATCGGTCAGTGTTATTGGATGGAGTTGGTTATCTACCTATAAATTTTCTGTCTTCAGATTTGACCACTTCAGATTGAGAAATATTAAAAATAGCGGGATGTTCTCAAAGGCTAACTGTATCTGTGGGGATGAATAGAGGTAAGGTCAGTCTTTCTGTGGCCTCTTGTTGCTTCACAGTACATCTGTCTCTCTCCATCACTCCTTTTTTGAACACTGCTTTTCTCACGACCATAGTTGATATAGTGTATCATTAGATGGTAGTATAAGCACTAAGACATACACAATATTTTCTTGTCATCATCTTCCAAACAATCAGAGGTGATAACTGGGTGCATGAAATTTGCATTTTATTGTACATCATTAGTAACCATGAGTTGATGTAGATTATGCAGGAGGGTCTGTAGACAATTTGGCAGTTTATATAAAGGCCATATTACAGCCTCCACAGACCATCCTGAAGCTGGTTTTCCATAGATACGAAGGGATTGGCAAACAATCGGAATAATAGGCTGTGTGTATTTTGTGGTTACAATACTTTTATTGTGATATGCCCTAGTGTTACTTGTCAAGTATTCTTTATTGCGTAATTTTTACTCCTGGCCCTGGAATAAAGATTGAGTCTTCAAATTGCAATTATGTTTTTCTATTGTGAAATGCCCAAGGAGTATGCTAAATCCTGGATGTTTTTGTTGAGAAAATTTTAAGTGTAAGTACTTTGAAAAGTCGGTCATCTAATTAATTCATCTCCTATGAGATGAGAAACTAAGTAAAAATTTTTTTCTAAGTATTGCAAGTATTTCTATTCTAAGTATTTCTAAGTATTTCTATCTTGATATTGCAAGATAGTTCACCTACAGTAGACTGGAAACTATTCCAGAAGAAATAAAGTCCCTCATCAATATCTTTCTCAGCAAGTTAAACAATGAGTCGCATTATGACATTTTCATATTTTTCTTGTTTCCATTCTCTCCACTCCCCAGTTTCTTAGTTTTCTTGTGGGTCTCTTCCCCTTCTCCAAACAGTCTCCACTTTTCTCTTGTCACATACATTTGGTATATGAGGGGAAATATTTCATATTTTCTTTTTTTCCTCCACTCCTCACTCACATTCTTCTCTTCCCTGTAGACCTACTCTTCTTCATAAGTCAGACTTTCCTCTCCTTTGTATACACAAGTGCATGCATTTGTAAGTCTGGATTCAGAATGAGAGAAAACAAGGTATCTACCTTTCTAACTCTGGCTTACTTTGTTTAACAATTTCGTCCAAAGAATATTATTTCATTATTTATGGATGAATAAAATTCCAGTGTGTACACTGGCACCCTCTCTTCATTGTCCACTCACTGTTGGGGAAACAGACAGTTCCATTTCTCTGGTATTGTGAAGAGAGCTGCAGTGCACAGTTGTTTAAGAATCTCGGTGGTGCATCAACTTAGAGACCTCCATGTGTGCATGCAGGAGTGCCATACTTGGCTCATGACATATGTATTAAGGGACAACATAGCACTCATACAGGTTTTGTAACATCAGTAAGCAGTTACCATCTGGATTCTGTTAATATTCCTTTAATAATTTTGGGTAAAGTTGAGTATGTTTTGGAACATTTAGCATTGACACCTCATATGAATATTGTCCGTTTACTTATATTACATTTGAATACACTCTCTGTGAACATTAGTATGGATACAAAGCTGCTTAAAAATTCTGAGGTCTTAAAAATTCAGATAGGTTTTTGTATTTCCACACTTGTGGATTTGGAATATTTCATTAATATGTGTCTCTGGGTTTTTGTTGTTCATGCTACAGCACTAGATGACAAGAAAATGAGCAAGAGTGATTACATAGCTGAAACATATCTTCCCAACACATCTCGCCCCTTCAAACCCTGCATGTGTGTGTGTTCACACATGCTTACATATGCACATGTACACTCATTTATCTAGTGCACTGATATTAGTTAGTGTTGCTTCCATGAACCTGGATGGCAGATTATTTACTGAGGAATTGGCAACTTATCTGTGATTACACCCCATGGGACACTTCTGCTTCTGTCTCTCTTGGATCTTCCTATTGACATATATACATGAGGTATAACCACAGATAAGTTGCATACATATACATATATATTACTTTGCTAAAGATATAATAATACTCTTTATCACTGTATGATCCATACATTTCTCTAAGTATTCATTATGCTGAACATCATCATATTTCTTTGCCATTATATAAAAAAGTCATTCAAATAAGCATTGCTTGTAAAAACCCAGAAATTCCTGGAAAGATTATGAAGTTTTGTTTGTTTGCTTTGTTTTTCTTCTACAACTACATCACAGACTGGATTCACTAGCACAGCTTGTAATAAAATATTAGCTGGAGTGAATCAAACTTGGAGAAATAAACCCACTTTGTTTGCTTTGACTCCGTGAGCCTTTGAAAGAACTAACCTGCAAAACATTCTTTTCCGAAGTCATAGGTTCAAATCCCAGATGTTCAAATGCCGAAATTTGAGCCTTGGGATTTCACTATTGAGAGACAGTCAGACATATAAGAAGTGGGCCTATTTGGACATGTTTTGACTATTTTGGTGCACATACTTCTGGATCACGTGACTTCATTTTCTCTCTGTCATGTAGTCCTTCTTGGATGTGTTTCTGTCAACAGCCAGGAAGCCCTCACCAGAGTGAGCACCAGATTTCTTAACATCCAACCTCCAGAAATAAGAGTTGAATAAGTCAGTAAATTTTCTTTACAGTTACCTTGCCTCAGATATTTTGTTATAGTTATGAAAATCTCACTAATATGCCATGTATAATTCTTTCTCTGTACTTTAGTTTCAAAATTATGTAAAATGTTTACCATTCATTATACAAAGATAATTAGCTTTATTTTCTCTGCTTGGGGATATGGTAACATGTATCAACACATCTTGAGAAATGTCCATAAGCACTGTGTTATTTTATCTTTAAGTTAGAGGGAGGTAAGATAAGAACAGTTGCGAAGAATTGATGCAGTGTCTCTTCAAATAGCTGTGTGTTCACCTTGCCCTTCTTCAAACAAAACACTAAAACAGATACCATTTCAAAGAACGTGCCCATCCCTAAATTCTGGAAGAATAGTGACTGTTTTTAGAGGAACATTGTTAGTCAAGAAACTTTAGTCATGCTTCCGTGCAGATATTATTTTCAAGAAATCCTGATACAAGTCACCTTCCTCCCCCTTACCAAGTAAGTTCAGCGTTTCCTTTCTACATTTGGCAACAAACCTGAACTATTACCTTTCCGCTTCCTTCTATCACCTTGGATACTATGATGTTGATCTATCGTGGACTCTTGTTCCTCTGGGTGTCATGTATGTGTCACTATACCATGGTTTGATTTGTGGCCCTTTTCTTCTCTTTATGCTTACTGTCAAAGACCATGGCACCATGGCTTTGATGAATTCTACCTGCTTTGCCTTACAAAGCTGTAAGTTTTGATGTGGTCACTCCTCAGAAGCACTGGGCCATCCATCAAGGCCAGCAATGGCAATGCTCTGTTGACATCTAAAATGCATTCCACATGCTTCACACTCAGTGACTTTTTCATCTTTAGCTTAGACTTAAGCTATGAATATTTTCTCTTTTGTAAGTGACACTTGGAGCTCGTTCTGGAATCCTCTCCTTTCCTTTCCTTTCTATGTCTCCAACTGTTTACTTATTCACCAAATCTATCCTATGCATGATCCTATATTCCTCCTCTCTAAAACTGGTATGTTTTCCAGCTACACAGGTAACATTTTCTATTTCCATTTAGAATCCCATACTGTATACAGAGGTTCTGTCCCACCTGGCCCATGGACATTTATTTCCAAATAAACACACAGAGGCTTATATTAATTATAAAGTGTTTGGTCAATGGCTCATGTTCTTACTGGCTAGCTTCTCTTAATTATTAATTTGTTTCTATTAATATATATATATATATATATATATACATATGTGTGTGTGTGTATATGTGTGTGTGTGTGTGTGTGTGTGTGTGTGTGTGTGTGTGTGTGTGTGTGTGGTTCTTGGCTACATGACATCTCCTTTACCACTCTCCGAGTTTCTCCTCTCATCATTCTCCTAGTCTGGTAGTCCCTTTTCCTCCTGCCTGGTTACTGGCCAATCAGAATTTATTCACCAACCAATTAGAGAAACATATACTCACAGCACACAGAAGGACATCCTTCAATGCCACACCTTACTCTATCTTCTTCCTTCTGCCACCCAGTTATTTAATGTGGTGTTTAGTAATGTTATTGTATGAAATAAGACTTCTCATTATCATGGTAACAACTATTTTTCATAGCATTTTGTGTGAAAAATAAAAGATCATATTTTCTTGTACTGCACTATCCTAACAGGGACAGGGGTGCTATCCCTATGGTTTTAACTTTCAGAAGGCTTACACCGGAGGACTGAAAGACCAAAGATACAAAGACTATGTATCCAGACTACATAGCAAGTCTCAACTAGAGAAAGGAAAAATCAAAGGCAACCAGAGCTGGTCTTTCTAATAACATCTGCTATTCTTCATCATAAAATTCCATTTCAGTCAGGTTGACATTTTTCACCCTCTTCCTTGAGTACATCAGGCTTGTTGTGCCCCAAGGACCTCTGCATTAACTCCAGCTGGAAAGATCTTCAGCTTGAAGTTTATGTGGCTGGAACTTAGATTAAATTTCATCTCCTCAGAGAGGATTTTGACTACTTAATTTACAGTAGATTACCATCATGCCACCATGTATCAATTCCAGACCTACCTCCAAACAATGCATTTGATACATACATATTGTACACTATGGATAATTGTTTGGTTTTTATTTTTTATCCTATTTTAAATTCAAGTGCCTGATGTTAGGGACTTTGTATTATTCAATGTTCACAACCCAGATTCTCAGATATTATCTTTTACTACATATTTGGTAGTAAGGTGAAAGACTTATGAATATAATTTTGAGGTTTTTCATGTTCTAGATTTTAGTATAAGCTTCTTTAAAATTGAAGACTATAAATTATGAGAGTTATCATGTATGAAAACTATGACTTATGTGAGTTAAAAATTTATTTCCATTTCTAAAAGTGGTTTTGAAAATTGCTGACACTGCATTTTTAATTTGGAGATAACCAACCTCATTAATACACAATGTTTGTAGCAATAATAATGGAGATTACCACATTATATATTTTTGAGGGGGTTGTTAGTTAAAGGGAGGGAAGGTATAGGGAGACACGGATAGGGAGAACTCATGCATGGGATTCTTAAAAATACTAAGACACTTAAATGAATAACAGTAAAACAAATTTTATACCCGAGTCACGTCTATGTTGCACATGCAATTATTAGTTTATCCTTTTAATTTCTAACATCTCAATTTGTGTCAAAGCTGCTTCTAGATGGACAACACCCTAAACAGGTATTCTTTCAGAGGTGGGGGTGGAGGGTGAGATCCCTACGGAGATTCTTAAGGGACTCAAGCTTCATTTCCAAACTTTGTTTGAAACCGAAAAATGGATATTGTTACACTTTTAAGTTTGTGCTGCTATCAGTTAAAATCCAACAAAAGAATTGGGGCATTGTGTTTAAATGTTAAATTAACAATAATGTGGGCATAACATCTCTTTAGTACCTTTTTATGTTATAAATTTACCTAAAATCTTTTTCATTAACTGAGTTGAGTGGAGCGACAGATGAATTGTATAAACCAGTCTTTGCATTTTAAAATGTGTAGAATTTAAATATACTACGTACCTGTGGAAGTCTTCACTAGTTATTCATGATGATGCATTCTCTTCTATGTGGGTAGCTGAACAACAATTTCCCCCAAATTTATCCATGGGAATGATGGTTGCCTGCCAAGTCTTTTACTGCACAACAACTTGCAATGACCTCTATCCCTTCCCTATTTGCACAGCAAATGATGACACTGAATTTATTCCTTTGATCTCAGAGGCATCAATAGGCATCACAGACAGCAAATGTCTGTCTCACACAGATCACTTTTCCATTTCACCAGAGAAATGGAACATTTAACTTAGTGGAGGCATTCTATTGGCATTGTATGGGTATTATTTGTTTTAACTGTGCCCCAAAGAATAGGGCTTCATGTAGCATGTGGGCTGTGTCTTGGTGTCAAAGTTCAAATATGTGAGTGTGAGTGTATTTCAGCTCAATACCTGTGAGCTGGAAGATGCTTTAAACGATTATGTTGATTTAGCATCAAAATAGTGTCAATTATATGCCATGGCTGCAAAAAGAAGTTGAGAAGTAGGAAGGGAGTGGTGAAAAGGATGAAAATTTAAGTGATGGTCACAGTTTCACAGTTCTGGATATTTACTAGGAATTGCTGAATTGCCCACCTTAGAGTGAATCCTTTGACAAAAGTGTATATGAATAAAATAAAATTCAAATTCAAGTTTTTTTTTTTTACTTTATTTTACCATACACAACATTTAAAAGTCTTTTCTTAGAGTTAGTTTATTTAAAATGAGGAAAAGACTGCAATTAAAATTTGTGGATGCATTTATCTTTGAGAACAAAAATTCATCCATCTTGTCATACAAATTGTGGCAGTCATTCTTGCTTTTCTGAATGCATATCCCCAATATACATACATTTACTCACCCAAGGAC